>CM047810.1:99259052-99623202 GCA_026214975.1 Gentiana macrophylla
GAAGGAAATATACCAAATTAAAAAAGCTTAACAAATAATTATTTATGATTTGTTAAATAATGTTTCCTACCACAGTATTATTTAAGGTATCTGATTGTATATCGATTGGAGATAGAGTTTTAGTGCTAAAAAAGATAAGTTGCAAGCAATAATTTGTTAAAGCGAGAGCCTACAAAAGCGGGAAATCAAAAAAGGACAACAAATCTGCGCACAAAATTATCTGATTTGCAACAAAATATACAAGCCAAAATATTTAGTTTAAGAACCATTTTAACAAAGCGCAATGTTCTCAAAACATCCGAAGGAGAATGTTAGAAGGTCACATCTTCAAGCAATAATAGTGATGCATAATGGTAATAGTTTTGTCAATTTGGGAGAAGAGTTTGGTACCGTGGTAATGCGTTGAAGTCTTGTTGACGAGAGCTGCGAGGTGAAGAGTTCATTTGGCATTGCTTTCTGTGTTCCGAAACATTTTGGGCATACATTGTAGCACATTTTTTGATCCACATCAGTGATGGCCAGCGTGACCTCAGCGTGAATGATCTGTTACAATGTTGAAAACGTGATTAAGTAGTATTCATGTTTGTCTAGTATTATGTAGCGAGGACTATGTTGAATATTTTGCTTTAAATCATGACCTTGCTATCACAGTTTGTATACGTGATAATGGTGTGATTTCAAGCGGTGCTTGTTTTATCTGAGACGGTTTCGAGATAATTTGGCATTTGATAGCTCTATGACTTTTTGATTACATCTTCATGATCTTTCACCCTTTTTTATTGAGAAGAATGGCGTGGTAGTTGACATCGTTAGGTGAAAGCGTAAGATTATAGTTTAAGAAAAATCTTGTCTATTTAGATACATCGCAATGATTTTTAACCATCGTACCATGATCCGAGTAGCTTGGCCTCATGATATCTGGTTCAACCGCAACAAATGAGAAATGCAAAGTGGACAAAGAGATTCCTAAAATAATAAAAATGAATTAGGTTTACATTTGGGCGTAATATTCCTTTTATGTATGAAGGCTTACTATATTTCGGTTACGAGGAAAATGGTGAGGCTTTTAGTCCCTTACAAAGAACGATTAGTAGTTCGTTTCTCAATCCGAAAAGTTCAGCTCCCTGTTTATGGCCATAGTCTCCCCACAGCGTAACTGTTATTGTTTTAAGCCTATAGGTTCATACGAGGGTAATGTTAGATATGTGAATATAAAATGGTAGCTGAATCTTACGATAATAACAGGTTTCTTACTCATTTTGCATAACTATGCATTCACGCAAAGGCACCAATTTTGACCTAACTGGGACATAACATGTTTCTTTTACATCAACAACAACAGCTAGTATGTCTGCAAAACATATCAGTGTGTTTAGACTATTGGTAAATGTACAAATTAGGAAAGAAAGGGTTTTTTTCTATTAGAAATGTTACGTACCTACTGGGGCTCCTGTGTTAACATGTGACCGAAGAGATGAGAATGGAGTGGACTGAATTGGTGGACAGGGAATCATTTGGTCATGGTTTTTTACTGCTCGTATGAAAGTAGTTCTTGACAACAGCCATTGGTATTGCTGCCCTGGGAGTTGTGTTTGTATTCTTCTTTTATAGTATCGACATCAGCACCTCCTATGACATATGTGGAGAATGGCGTTAAATTACCATCGAGTAGTTCAATGTTAGTGTTCCAGATAACACCTTCAATTTTCTTTCCCTATTGATTTTATATTAAGTGCAGACATTATACATATCAAATGTTAGTTTTTCCTAAGGAATATGTCAAATAATTTTGAAAGGCAAAAAGAAGAAACTGGTTGATGGTTTACCTGCTCATCTTGTAGCAACAACTTCTGTAGTCGCCTACCAGTTTCATTGGTGTATACATTGCTTTTCTGAAGAATGAAAACCTTAACTCTTGATTCTCCGTTTGAGGAGTAATGTCATCAATATCTGGCGGCGTTGCCATTAGAATCTTAGGTTCAAAGCTGTTGGGAACATGCAAAATAAAGCGAGATAGTATAAGTGTAAGCTTTTGTACATTATAGGTTTAGGTATTTACACTGTTGAACCCTTTGGAGGATTTCACGGTATACTATGTTTTTAGTGGTGGATTTATTGCAATTTTCGGAAAAAGTTGGTGGCGCTATTAGTACTTTAATGGCAGAAGATTTTCGGGCTCTAGAAAGGGCCACGTATAATTGCCCATGTGAGAACACAGGTTCTCGTAAATATATACCTACACGATCTAGCGTTTGACCTTGTGCTTTATTGATAGTCATGGCAAAGCACAAACAAATCGGGTATTGATATCGCTTGAAAGGAATGGCACATTTATCTATGTTGGAATTTTGTAGAGGAATTTTGTGTAGGATTGTTTGTTTTCCTGCAAAGGGCCCAGTAGCTATTTCAGCAATAATTGTATGCTTTTTAGTTCCTTGCATAATAAGCGTGTGCCGTTACACAACCCTTGCACCGGGCTCGAGGTTGCGTAGGAGCATTACTGGGAGAATTTACTTTTAACATTAGTTCATGAGGAGGAAGGCTAACGGGGTAAGTGAATTAAGGAAGTCCTCATATCTGCCTGGTGAGAGCGGTCGAGTGCAACATCACTCTTGATGTATGTAATTAGTTCACCAGGCATTTGTTGTAACATCTCATCATTTATGTCTTGTACACACTCGTTGGTTGGGGCTAGTAGCGCTATTCATAAGCAGTATGATGGTTTGTTTAAAGCTTCAATATCTGGATATACAAATTGAATTAAATGTCTTAATGAAGTTTCTTTATCGTGAAAAGGAATCAACATGTTTATTGGTAGCTGGACATTTCCATTATCGTCCTCAGGTTCTGTACCGTCACCTATTCGTAATAAATACTCAGGAAAGGCAGGGTCTGCAATAGCTCTCATGTTCTGCGTAAGGCGTATTTTGTGAAGTACAGGCCATAGTAGTGAGCTAATTAAGGAAGCATCTAGCTGTTCTTGTCTACTTGCGTTGGTAACCACTGGAAGTACTTGTCGGAAATCACCACCAAAAACAACGATCTTATTTCGAATGGAACATTAGTCTCGGTTATATCTTTAAGCATTTGAGAGAAAGCTTCTATTGACTCTCTATGAGCCATGGAGCCTCATCCCATATGATTACCTTTGCTTCTCGTAGTAGTGTTCTTTGTTGTAGATTGCTTACTAACATTTGCTATTTTTTTGTTCCTCTTGTAACGGTAGCTTGAAGCGTGAATGTGCGATCCGACCTCCGGGAAGTACACATCTTTGCCACACTGAGCTCATTGTGGCCAAAGCGATGTGTCCTTTTGACCGAATTGTTGCCAAGATAGCTGCATGCGGAAGGTTTTCTGTTCCGCTGGACCATCTACGAAGAATGCGATTGCTTCACCAGCGCCACTTTGGCCATTATTTGTTCAAAAGCATACCGTTGTTGTTCATTAAAAAGCGTGGATATTTAACGGATCAGTCTCATCCACTGTTAGACTTTTCTCAAATGCCATTTCTCTACTTGACCGGGACCTTGACGAGCTATTGCTTGACCTCCGGCCCCAACCTATAGTCCTCAAGTTTCTTTCCCATGTCATCAAGCATTACGGCAATGTCAACTAATGCCTTCATTTGAGCGTCAGTAATATTTGATGAGCAAAGAATTCCCTGTAGGTAGTCGTCGCATAAAGGTTCCTTGTACTTTTCCCATAGTTTCCGTGGATCGAAGGTGAGCAAAAAACCAAAATCGACACAAAAGATGCCGTAGTTGTCTCGGCATTTGGTACATGGAAGCTTCTACAGGCATTTATCAAGGTCATAATCACATCGTTAATAGATTTCTTCGTAGAAGTGATTCTCTAAGCGCATACAATGCGAGATAACCATCCACGGTTAGAAGATCATCAAAGCGATGTTGGAGCGATAATATGGTTGAGCAACAAGCGTAGATAATATCGTTCACCTTTAGTTGGACTAACGAAACAATTCGCCAACTACCTTACCTCGTTTACGTTACGCCCAAGCACGTTTTGTGAATCCCAAACAAAGTGTTTGGGAAATCTTTGTAAAGAAGCTTCAAATTCATGGCTATAGAATTAGTTACGTTCATTTGGAAGAATTGAGTTAGCATTGTTCGCGACAAGAAATTGTTTGTAACAATCTTTGTTTATGTCTTGATTAGTGGAGAAAAAGCGAGATAGTTGTTAGGAGGTGGAGTTGCAGGGAATTCTTTGGATGCATTTCGAACAAGTCAAAGAAGAATAAATGCCATCTTTGCGCTCCGGTGGGCCAACCCATCTGCCTTTTTGGTATTCGCGAATCTCATTTTCACAATTGAGCGTAGACATGTGAAAAGAAATTTTATCGAGGACCTTTGTAAATGTACTTATAGATATATTTCACAAGTTTAATTGTCGAACATATTTCTACATTGATGTGGCAATTGTACTTTTGTAGTAAGTATGGATTATGCGGAACTATCCAACGGTTGTCAATTTCATGGCCTCGCACACGCGCATTAATGCCGTTATTACGGCGTCTATAATGTGGATGCTTGTTTGAGCCATGTGTTGTATCTTGAGCAAACTCTTTAGGGTACTTGTTTTTGCACCTTTTGTCTCGCATACATGGGCATTTAGGGTTTAAGGGACCACAAGGGCCATGTACCATGTGCTTGAGAACCAGGCGATGTAGGTGTGGGTATCTAAGAGAGGTCGGGTAGCTCGTGGCCCGATATAACGATCATAAGCATCGGGGTTCGAGAGGTTTTGAGTCTCTATCAACAATTAAGAGAACATGGCGTGAGGTAAACCCGCTTTTGAAACTCAATTGAGTATCTGAACATAATAGGTAAGCCAAATATATGGTCCTTTAGAAGTTCGGTTTGAGCATTTCCAACTTCGCTTTGAAAACTCGGGTAAGTAAGTCGAGGCCGTTTTTGAGGTAATTCACTGTGATTAAATGCTCTGTGATTTCGGGCCATGCGGAGTTACATGTCATAGTCAAGAAAAATCAGGCTTTCGAAATTTTGGACAAGACACATTGCATCCATATACCTCTTCTTCATGTCTCGTGGTCCTCCTATGAGCGTAGGAGGAGAATGGTCTTACGCCCAACCTCGAAGTGGGCGTATGCCCAAGCCGCAATGCTATCAAGTAAACCTTGTAAACAATCATGCGAATTTCCCTTTGTTGCTTCTCAAGATATTCTAACCTTGAGCGTCTCAACTTTTACAAACATGTCCACAATGTATTGCCGCGATAATCTTCCGTGTGTAACAAGATTGATCGGTCATTCGCTCGTTTTGTAGTTTATAACAATAATCTCGACGGCAAGAAAGCATTATTTCTTTTCCTTGAACATTCACGAGCAAGCTGTTGCATAAAGCCAAAGTAACATGTGAAACGAGAGGATGGTAGGATAGCAAGGACAAGTAAATTGATGCAAGATACCTTCTTCTTCCTCACGTATCAATTAAATCGACATCTTTGACGATTGTTGATTAGACCTTCCAAGGTACTTTGCATCGTAATTCCGTTTCCTTTTATTCGGGAAGCTTCGAATGCCATTGTGCCAACCGACGTCTCCATGGGGAAAAGAAGTGGATATTGTAAACCATCATAACATCCAAAATAGTGGCGAGATCTTATGGGGAACAGACATTTTTCGTAGATTTGGATATGGCGAGGTGGGGTTAAATTGTTCCTCACTCTCGAGAGAATATAATTGCGAAAGCGTCGTTACAGTCGGCTCATTATAAACACGTTGATCAAGTATCGGACAAGTGACAAGGCATATTTGGTAATTGTCAATGATTCAAGATCTCTTACTTGTTTTAGGAATCTCACATATGGATTTTGAGATAGGATTTCGATCAATTTCCTCATTATGACCTTAGAAACACGTTTTGAGAGTTTCAAAGCGCTCTCAAAGTGAGTATCTTCATCGTGAGAAATACTGATTGAAGAAGCGGAGGATTATCACCTGATTTTCCAAATGAACCTAAGTAGTGATGAATCTTGCCTTGCACTTTAAATGTGTAAACGCCCATATGGTTCCTCATAAGGTCCCCTATCTGTCTTGGTGAGAATGTGTAGTAAGCGCTAAGTTATTATTATAGCTTCTCACATATTTTTGAAATCAACACTTTGGTCGACCACTGTAAAAGATCAACCAAGGCGAGATGGCATTTCGAGGAGCAATCGATTTCTCCCCGAGCAACAAAATCCAGGAGGTTCACGGTAGAAAGCGGTTGTTGCGCGCAATATTTACTGATCAGTCATGCGTAGAGCAACATGGGCAACAGCGGGCTATCATTGTCGAGTTTTGATGAGACAATAAGCCATCGTTCTGCGTGGCATCATTAAACCTAGCCGAGGATACATAAGCCCGTCTATATACGCTTTTACAGTGAAGCGAAGCGATATAAGATGAGGAAGCCATGCCAACTGAGGCATAATTCTGTTGAATTTGCATTTTGGGGGTATTCGGGGCCTATTATTTGGAAATCGAGGCGTAAATTGGATAGGCCGGTATTGTTTGAAGGCTGTTCGGTTTCGAAATTACGTGAAGCAATGTTTTCATTTGGAAGTGATGTTTCGGAACTCTTGCCGGCTCTCTCAGCGTAAAGCACACGCCGACGTTCAAGGAAGGCAGCTTTCTTATCAGCGTTCATTTCAGCGTACGCTTTACGCCTTCTTTTATTTCTCTCATTACGTTGTTCTTCTTCCATCTAATTAGAGCGATAGAAATCTTTATTACCCAAGTTACAATACATATGTAATAATACCAAGGAGTTTTCTACGTAGGGGACATGGTGTTGACTGTGACCTAACCTGAAACAAAGGCCTACAGGGTGAGAAAAATTAGATAGCTAAAAGCAATGTCCTTAGTAAAAGCGCAAAGCAGTTGGAAACATACGTCTGGCGAGAATTTTCTTAGTAATTCTTGCGAAATGTGCAATTTGAATCACATGGACCTTATCACATAGCTTTGAAAAATTAAACTTGGATGATGAGAGGGTTTTCAAATTGTAACCTACAAATGTTTCCTTTAAGGAGGGTTTTGGATGATAGCCTACAATAGTTTCCTTTAACGATAGGTTTGCCACTTAAAAGACGAGATGCTATTACACGCTAAGAACGACCGGTCTCAACATTAAAATACCAAAATAGATATCTAAGGTAAGTAGATTCCAAAGAACACGTCCATGCTACATTAGCTTGATTTTGAACAAAGGAAAGCTATACAAATAACTTGTCAATTATACAAGGCAATCTGTTGCATATATTGTACATAGTATGCATAGAAAGCGAGATTTTCTGTAGATCTCGTAACTACGGGGTTTGCAATAGATCCCCTAACTATTGAGGTTTGTAGTAGGACCTCTAACTACACTAACCTTAAGCGATATGCTTCTTTGCCAAGCCAAGCAAGTGCAACAAGTTATTCAAGTTCGTGTTTAAAAAGCGCAACCAAGTAATTACAATTGTAGTGAGAATCAAAAAAAAGAAAAGTAGCTAAACAAACACGAAAAGTACCTCGACCAATCTCTAAAATGAATGGAACCTGGAACCAATGAGGAGCAACAACAACAACACTAACAAACCTGCAAATTCTAGATAAAAGCAATATATGAATGTTGAAAATCCATACATTCAACTTCAAAGACGTAAATATAAATGGACACTGTCTCCTAAAACAAAAGTGCTAACATCATTATATATTTGCAGGAAGAATATATATATTTTTGATCATAAGACCATTCCTGCAAATTGCTAGGGACCTTTTTTCCCATATATTCACAACTACAAAATCACGAAAAACAAACCAAGACAATGCTAAAAGGTCCGAATAACGAGCCTAGATAGAGCGACAAAGTATGAAAACCAATACAGACTACCCGGGTAACCCCTTAGACACAAACAACCTTTAAAACTATCCTATAAAATATATTAACACAAATAAAATTTCCATTATCTCTATCTAAAATTAGGCACACACTAACCAAAAAAATGCAAAAGAGAAATGCAATTAAAAGATTTCAAATTGGCAAAGAAGCATCTAAATATACCATCTTGCCACCAAAACAAGATGCATTTGAAATAACAGCCAAACAACGAAAGCAAAGACATTATCTTCATGGAAGCGCATGGAAGAATAACAAACCAAGTTACCAGGCACACTACAATCTAAAGCGAACGCGAAATTGACAAAGGATAATCTAAAAAGACAATATTACTCGGAAGAAACCAAGTTACCAGGCACATATACATTCCAAAAAGAAAGTCGAAATTGACATAGGATAATCTAAAAATAGAATATTACTACAGGAAAAGCCAAAGCCATTATCTTGGTAGAAATAAATTAGAAGATAACAAATTAACCTACCACACACACATGCAATCCAAAATACTCTAAAGGCGACAAAATTAATGAAAAGTTACACTCTTGCTACAACATACTTCTCTAAACAATCCAAAAATCCGACAATCGGTAAAAAACCAAGCAGAGAAATAAAAGTAGAGCAGGTTGATAAGCTGTTGAGCATCATTGCTAATTTTGAAAGATAATAACAGGAAAATTGAAGAAACAGGCATGCAATAATTTGGATCAGAACGACATTTACAGCATAGAAAATCAAAGAAAAGCAGGTGGAAGAAACACAGAAACAGACATGCAAAGAAGAGGAGAAGCATAAAATCGTACAAGAAGCACGGTCGATACCTTAGTTTAAATTAAAAAGAAAATCAGGCAGATTTTGGAAAACACCACGCATTCATCATCATCAAGTATCAAACCTGCAATAAAACGGCAAACATCTTAAGAACATAAATTAGCGAGCAAGAAGACTTTAGAATCGGCCGAAAACAATGGTTGATAAGAACAATTTTCATTGATGAAGGCGAAGAAGAGTAGAAATAAGAACAATTTTAATTGATGGAGACGAAGAAGAGTAGAAACCTACTGAAGAAGAAGGAAAATAAGAAGTCCTTTGTTGAAGTAGCGAAATGATTGATAATGGTTCATGAAATTGAACTTATACACTACACACCGGGCGCGGTGATCGGGCGGTGGGAAAATCGAGTGGGAAAAAATGATGTGTACGCCTACCAGAGGAGGATAAATCGGCGGGTAATCATCCCCCTTGATATAAATATAACGATGACCAAAGCGTCGCAAAATCAGACGTTGAAAATCGTCGCGAAAAGCAAGACTACCAAATTAGAAACTTTATATAGTAAAAACAATGGTTGATTAATGTGGTTCAGTCCAAAAAATATATATTCTTAATGCGGCGTATATTCGATTATAAGCGCATGCAAATAATACGGCTTTGTAAGAAAAAAATATAAAGCTAATTATTGAAAATTTTGTGTAATCAATAACATTTTCTGTTTACATCTATCAGAACCAGTTGGTTATTTTCTCATTCGACGGTGCTCACCATTTCTGCTCAATTTGATAAGCTTTGATTGAAGTAACAATAACACATAAAGTAACAATGCAATAATAAGGATCATTTCTCATAAAGCAACAAATCCGAGTGAGGTAACAGTAACACTTGAAGTAACAATGTAATAAATATGATCGTTTCACATATAAAATAACAATTACGAGTGAAGTAACGGTGACACGTGAAGTAATAATGCAATAAGAATGATCAATTTCAACATATAATAATAATTACGAGTTGATTTTTTTTTAATTTCTTTTTGATTTCTTATTTGCTTCCATCGGTATTTTGGTCTATTTATTATAAAATTATCATTTTCGACCATAAAAAAGATGCATTTGTCATTTCATCCTAATTTTCTAGATACTTTGTCCCTCTGGTCCTTTCTCATAATAATATATCGTGCAGCTTAATTTTCTTATTTTTTTATTTTATTTTTAGAAGATGCAACTTACTTTAGGATGTTGGTATTAGATTATTTAACGTGACACTACATTTAGGATAAGATTTGATTTCGCATTTCAAAATGGATTTTAACCTCCGTAAAGTTGAGTTTATATTTAAGCTTTCTGATAGTACGAATATCACTTTGATCTGCCGAAATAGATGCACTATGGTGTGGTTAACACCTTCTATTACTTTATTTGTGAATCGAAAATGGACATTCGACATCTGTAAAATTGAGCTTATATTCAACTTACAATGGTAGAATGTCCGTGTAGTCTTGATGAAAATAGATTCGTTCATGATACTATTAATGAATCCTCTTAGATTCGTTGCGGTACCATTAACGAATCCTCTTACTTTATCTGTGATCGAAAATGAATATTTCACATCTGTAAAATCAAATGTTAAACTATATTCAACTTTGCAATGGTCTAATAATGTTGATATTATGTACCGAAAATAAATTGGCTATTGTGTTATTAACAACGTTTTTTTTTTTAACGGATGTGAAATATACGCACGTATAATTTTTAGGGGGAGTGGTTTAAAAAGACAAAAAAGAAGGGAAAATAGTAATCAGGACAGTGAAAATATAAATTGAGTGATAAAGACAAATCCACTGTTCAAATACCAAATCATTGTTTCTTTGCTGGTGGAGGCGGCGCTCAAATATAATGTTTATTATCAGTGGAATAATGGCGTATCTTTTAGAAAAAATTCCGATGTCCTCATTGCATATTTCTAGATTCAAATTATCATTTTTAACAATAAACCATAATTTTTATGCCTCACTGATACTCGAACCCGAAAACTTCGGATTACAAATAGCACTTGGCCACTGCAGCTATGATGATTATGTTTGTCTTTCCCTCTTTCTAACAAAACGAGGTCATTCACAATTAGGGTATGCAAATAGCACTGGGCCAAAGAAAAATTGGGGATGAAAGGGATGAAAATGCAGCAGCAGAGCAGAGTCCGTTTTCTCTGGTTTATCCACTAATTCTTCAGCTAAGTTCTCTCATTTCTCGTTAATCTATCTGTAATTAGCATCCATTATCGTTTGCAAACAGCTTGGGTCACTGATTTTCTACTAGTAGTATTAGCATCGGAAGAGAAAACGTTTACGTACATGTTCCAAAGCACCCTTCATTAATTTTGTTAGTGTAAAGGCCACACTATGTATTTCAATTTTTTAAGAAAAAACTTGGACTGAGATTTTTTCAAAGCCTGGGACACCTCCTTTTTTCTTTCGCCCCATTCAAAGAGCAAGCAATTCTGTTTTTCTTTTTGTATAGTATATGTTTCAATACGTAACGGAATTAGTGCAAGCAGAAAATTGTGGGTTAAAATGGATGATAATGCTGTTCCTAATACTTCTAAGAGGCAAAGAAACAATCATCTTGATTTGGTTGATAGGATTAGCGCTTTACCAGACTTCCTTTTGGGTGATATTCTGTCTTTTCTTCCTGCAAATGATGCCGTAGCCACCTCCATTCTTTCAAAAGGTGGAAATCTGCATGGGTGATGATCCGCAATCTTATTTTCTGTTATAATGACCTTGAAGAGCATAATGATATGGAATTCATTGAATTTGTTAACCGTGTTTTTCTTCTCCATGATGCTGGACCACTAAATAAGTTTCGTTTGAACTGGGTTGCATGTCAGCCTATTTTGACATCCTGTGTTAGTTCATGGATCAACACTGCAATTACAAGAAATATCCAAGAGCTTTATCTGGGTATTCTTATTCCTAATGGAAAGTTTGAAGTTCCTAGTGGTGTTTTTTTAGTTGTGTCTCACTACGATGTTTGGAGTTGTACAATTGTTGTGTTCTGTTTCGCATCAATTGTGGTTTGCCTTGAAAGACTTGCAACTCTAAAACTATTTTTAGTTGAGTTCAAGTCTCATGAAGTCTTTGAAAATCTTATAAGTGGATGTCCGATGCTAAATTATCTACACCTAATTATCCAACCTGGTGATTTTACGTATATAATATCGTCAACTTCTTTGAGACGTTTGAACCTATATTGCATGCATGATTGCACCCTGAACCTGAAGTTAGAGGCTTCCTCGCTTGAGTATCTCAAGCTCCATGGTAGTTCTGTACCTAAGACTTTCGTGCTTAAAAGTCTAAGCTCTCATGTTGAAGTTGACTTCCAAATTTATTTGAATGGACAACAACACCTTCAAGCCAACGTTTGCGATTCGATCGTTGGAGCGATTAGTGCTTTATGTTGTGCAAAGGCACTAACTTTATCACCGTTGTTATGTGGGTAAGCTACTATACTTTTGAAAGCATTATTAATGAGTTATATTTCATTATTAGACTCTATTCTTTTGCTTGTGAATATTGTTACCATGATTAATGACATTTGATATTCTTAGGCTCTTAGCCATGGCACCGTCAAACTGTCCACTAAGTTTAATAGATTGGTGAAATTAAAGACGGACATCCGATGTTGTGGACTGGAGATCATTACAAGATTTGATTCAACGCTTTCGGATAATTTACAAGTTCTCACAATAAACCAGGTTAGATAAGGCATGTGAAAAGCGTGTGTATGAGAGAGTACATTTTATGTTAATTGAACAATGACAAGTATAATTATGGATGTGGCTTATTTATGTTAATTAAACATTTACAAGTATAACAATGGATGCCTTTTTTGTGACACCAGGATCGAAATTACGGGTATCGATCATCGTAATCGTTCAAAGTGGACTACTCCTCTGAAGTTCCAAGGTGCTTGTCAATGAGTTTGAAGAAAATTGTATTTGATGATTATCACGGTAATGTTGAAGATGAGAATGAAATGATACGTTATATGTTGACACATGGAAGTGTTCTTGAGGTTACGCGGATAACTTGCGATGGAAACATGAGCGACTCAAAGTTTAAGTCTGCATTAAAGATAGGCGAGTACCCAAGAAAGTCTCCTCATGTGTAGTCAAATTCTTTGGGTCGACGTCAAACAACATTGTCGAGGTGTGCTTTACCGCTCAGCCATTGATATGAAGAAGATTTTCAAAGCTTTTCCTTTGATCTAAAGCATGAAATGACAATTGTGGAACCGGTATCAGCTGCTTTTGTACTCAAGCTTGTTCCCTTGGCTCAGTTTGAAGCCTGGACATATTTAGTAAGCTTATTACTGATCAAGATCATGATCAAGATGAACAGACGGACTAAAGCTTTGTGTTGATACGTTGAATCTTCAGTTAGCTCATTGTTTCTGTTTTGCTAGCTCTTAACAGGGGTAAATATAAGTTGTTTTATATGTATATGCTGCTGTATATTGAAGTGACTAATTCAAGTAACATTAAAGTGCTATGTATGGATATTTCAACCGTGTGATAACGTTTTGGGACCGTTACGAGAAAACGATTTGTCCTATGGTTTATGCATTCAAGGCTTGCAAAATTCTCTCATTTCAGCTACCAGCTTGATCAGACTTCGCTTTGTTCTCTTATACATAGGTCGAACACCTTTGAGCTGTGTACATTTGTGACTTAGTACTTCGCTTCTAATTACTTATAACATACTCTTTATCCCGCCACTTTAAATGTTGTATATCAGCCACCAGATTATCTTAAATCACGTTCTTCATCTTCTCTCTAACCACTCTTTATCCTGCATTTGTTCAATTCTTCACACCAACTCACCCGGCCCCGTGACTGACGACAACAACACCGACCTAATAATAATCCCATCTCAAACTTGTTCGTGCTTTTGATTGTGCAAAAGTTGTATCTTTATCGGCCGATGAAATACTTACTGGTAAGCTACCCTGAGCATATATTAATGAGTTGAATGCAAATACTGGACATACATACTTTTATGTCTGTTTGTGTATATTGTTGCATCCACTTGATAAAGAAATCAACCTGCAGGCATTGGATAACATATATATAGCAAATAACTTGTTTCTGTTGGTTCCTTTTTTTTTTTTTTTTTTTTTTTTCTTCTTTCTCTAATTCCTTTTGTTATATAATATATACTTGATATCATTCAAAATCTAAAGACAAAGTTGTGGAAATATAATATCTTTAATTAACATGTATGTATATTGGCAGGTTCTTAGTGGTGGCACAATCAGCTTGTCGACCGAGTTTAAGAGATTGGTGAAATTGGTGGCCGGAACTTATTGTAGCTCATTACAAGGTCTCATTCGAAGCTCAGACAATTTACAAGTTCTTAAAATTATTCAGGTTAGATATATAAAGGGATCTTGAAAGTGATTGTGTGTGCATGTGTGTATATCACATTACGCCAGCTTCATGATCATTGGAGTAGTATTCCCGCACAAGTTCCGAGATGCTTGTCAAGCAGCTTAAAGACAGTTCTAATCGGTTGTTATAAAGGCTTGGAAAATGAGCGTGAAATGATGCGGTACATGTTAAAGCATGGAATTGTTGTTGAAGATATGAAGATATTTTATCATAAAAGTTTGAGGGACGGCGAAAGCTTCAAGAGATATGTGAGGTTCCAAGAAAGTCTCCGACATGTAAAGTACAGTTCAACGAATGGACATTAAAGAGAAAGTACAAAACGCTGTTGTAAGTAACCTCCTCCCCTACTGCCAGTGACAGTGACATACATATAGAGGAATGCATTTAGGAACAAAAACAACATTTGTATTTTTTTTCTTTTTGAAGGATTGTATTTCTTTCTTAATTAGGCATTAGTGAATCCTTTTTGTCCAATCTAGTACTGTAGAAACAAAAGCTACAATATATTGTTACACAACTATGTCTATCATCCCAAATAGTACGACGCTTTACTGTTGATTTGTTTGAAAACAGAGAAACACTGATTCGTGTTATTAGGTGTGTTTGAACTACAAAATTGGATCTATCTTGTTACTTGTACTGCAAATTGAGGTGAATTCTTATTGAGATGTCTGCAGGCAGCAAGGCATTTTGAGAAATCTTTATTTCGTCTTTTGAATTACAGATACACTTTGTTAGGTTGTGTAAAAGTATCATTGTATTTGTTGTCCTTTTAATAGAGAGAACGAATACTCGTTTTATCCTATTAAGATATTTCGGTTGCCCTGAAATATTTTTTTAAGACGATGTTTTAATTTTCTAATACTACAAAGGATCAATCCTCTGTATGTTCACAATGTTTTTGTAAAGTTCTCCAATGATTTGAGTTTGTAATGAACTCATGTAGGAAATGCGAAGCTTAATAGCGATGACGTGTTGTTTTCGAAATGACAGTGAAATTCTTTTTCACGAAATGTAATTGTGGTTTTAAATCTATAAAATCCCAAAATATATGTCAATGTATATATTTTCACACAGATTAAGATAGTGGTTAAATGTTATTTATTTTAATACCATCTTTTGACTCTTATTAATGTAATAGTAGTAAGTAGGTGAATGAATAATAAATCAAGGGTTAAAAGAAGAAAAATGTAAAAAATTATCCATTAATATTCTAAATAAACTTATACTACTATTAGAAAAAATTTAAAAAACGACTTATATTTTAAGACTGATGTAGTATAATTTTAAGGTGCATTAAACTTTCGTGATGCTAGAAATAATTAATGCTTGTGCCAGCCGATAAAATGCTATCTTTAATCGAGTATGAATCATAGTCTAACATGGACAAATCCATTGAAATGATGTGAGCTGGACGAAGATACTCATATTTTACCGGGACGGCGGCGTTACACGATCACGTCTCTCTCTTTTCTTAGGCAATTAACATCCAGCCAGCTTTCTCCACCTTCCAAATTTCACGCATGATGAGATCCAAGAATTTATTTCAGTGGAGGCATATCGGAACAAACATCCAACCAGCTTTCTCCACCTTCCAGTTACCTGTGACGGATCCAAGAATTTATTTCAGTGGAGGCATCAGGACAAATTTGAAATAATCTACCGGGAGCACTAATAATTTACATTTTTTAACATAGTTTTACATATTTTCATATTAAATATATTTATATGGTTGTTAATATAATTTTCACAATTTCTGTTAACAAAATATTATTTACACAATTTAGCAGGTGATTGAAGTTAGTTTCACGTCCCCTGTTATTGTAGAACTAGAATCCCATCATTCTCTCCTTCCATCACTTCCATCCGTTTTCTTCCATTCTTGACAATTTTTCCTGAAATTGGTATCTGTTAATCCTATTTCAGTTTCTGATAAAGCGGTATCCATTTTGAACCCTAATTTCAACTCTGTAGTACCGAAATCTAGCTATTATTTTAGTCTGAAATTTCGCTGATTCTTGATTTAGGATTGAAATTCGTGTTGGGTTGACTACCTAAAGACCGCAGCTGGTTGAAATTTCGAAAGAATTACGCCGCAACTGATTGAATTCCTGGAAGAATTTAGAGGTAAACATGATTGTCTGTTAAAAAGGCTATTTTCATACATTCTTGTTCTTCTTCCATATGTTAGATAAAATGCATACCACAATTTGATGAGGCTGGGAATGTCTGCATCTGCAAATGATTTTTCTAGAGATTTATCAAGTGGATAAGCATGTTTAGTTGGTTGATTAAGTATAATTAACTGTGACTTTTAAACCAAAGTTGTGTAGTTTCATTGTGCATGTCAAGTCATGGCGTATACTTTTTCTTTAGTCTGAAATTATGGTAATTCTTGATTTAGGATCGAAAATTGTGTTGGGTTGACTACCTAAGCGCAGCAGCTGGTTGAATTCTTGAAAGAATTTAGAGGTAAAGATGATTATCTATTGGAATGCTATTTTCATACATTCTTGTTCTTCTTCCATTTGTTCGATAAAATGCATAATAAGGCTGAGAATGTTTGCAAGTGCATGTAGTTTTTCAGAGATTTATCATGTGTATAAGCATGTTTAGTTTTTCAATGTGCATTTCAAGTCATGGTCAATCAATTATATGTGGGAAAAAAGATTCGGTTATGCATTGAAAATTTCAGTTATGTACTTGGGGGAATTATTTTAGGATTACATTGGCAAAAATGAGGATATGATTGTAGCAACTTTACCAAGATTCAGTCTTATTCAAGTATCTTCACTTATGGTACATCAGGTCTCTTGGATTTTACAAAGCCTCCCTGTGGGCTTTAGAATTGTGATTGCAGTAGCTAACAGTTAACAAGTAGTTAATGATGGAGCGAAGAAAATCTCAAGTAAATCTCCATGCCATGATTCTTCTGATAGTCAAGAAAACAACACTGATTTGGTTGATAAGATCAGTGATCTACCGGTCGATATTTTGGGTCTTATTCTATCTATTCTTCACACAAAGCAAGCTGTAGCGACCTCCATTCTTTCAAAACAATGGAAAGTCGTGTGGAAGACAATCCATAATCTTGATTTCTGTCATGGTTGTTACTGGAATGGACAGACCGAAGCTGAAAATCTGAAATTCGTCCGATTTGTTGACCGAGTCTTGCTTCTCCATGATGGTAGATTGCTAACTAAGTTTAGTTTGGTCTGGGGTACTTGTTGTGTTGAATCCCAAACTAGTTCATGGATCAATACTGCAATTACAAGAAATGTCCGTGAGCTTTCTCTGTGTTTTGTGTCTCGTATGGGATGGTATGAAAAGAATATAAGTTTACCTAATAGTATTTTCAGCTGTGACTCACTACAATCTGTGGAGTTGAAGGCGGCATTTTTGTTTCTAGTTCAATTCTGGTTTTTCCTTCCAAGACTAGAACGTCTAAAAATTGATGCACTTACTTTCATATCTGAGTGTGTGCATCAGTGAGAGAAACCGTGTTTTATGTTAGTTAACACGACAAGTACTTTAGTATGATTCTTAATGTGTTTTCTGACATGTCAGCATTCACGCGACAAGAATCTTGATTACGTAGAGTTGAAACCTTCAAAACTTCCGAGGTGCTTGTCACACCCAAAGTGGACTACTCTGTAGAAGTTCCAAGGTGCTTGTTGAACAGCTTGAAGAAGGTTGTGATTGATGGTTATAAAGGTTATGAAGATGGCGTGAAACGATCGTTATATGTTAGAGCATGAAGGTGTTTTTGAAGTCATGAAAATATCTTGTGGTGGACTTCGAGGGGCAACAGAAAGTTAAAGTTGCTTCAACAGATATGTAAGTTCCCAAGAAAGTCTCCGATTTGTGTAGTAGAATTCTTCTAGCAGACATCGTTGAGCAATGTCTAGGTGCTGTAAACCCCCCCACACCCACACACACATCCTGCAAGGAAGATTTCTAAACATTCCCTTTGGTATTGTAGATATTAATTTTGCACAGTATGAAAATTACGGAGTGCTAGAAATTGTAAGCTTTAACCCAATCTTCAAAACATGTTCATTAAGGCCTGGTTTGTAAATGTTTAAATTTCATTGATATATTTAATCCAAACTATTGTCTTTCTTCTTTGGACAGGCATTCCATCAACGTTCTAGCATTCGTGTTAGGGATAATTACACTTTGGGACCATTTCGTTTCATGATTTTTGTATTTTTTTATCCCAATGTTTAAATCATCTGATCTTTTATCGTTCCAGTCTATTTTCACCATGTGTCGGATTTTTATTGGTTAAAGCATTTTGTACCATGAATGTTGGTTGTTTGATATGTGGCGTTTTGGATGGAATTTTTTTTTTTATAGATGTTGTGCAAAAAGGCCTAGACGAAACATTGGGGATAAAATTGCGAAAATCGTAAAACAAAAGGGATCAGAAGTATTTATATCTCATTGGTGTTATCAAACTTGCAAAGAAAAGTTTTGTTTTTCACCATGAATCTGCAAGGTTTAGAAAATGCTGCAAAAAAAAGAGTATTAAGTACACACAGTAAGAAGAATTACCAGAAGCAGACGACATCATTCAAACTAGTATGATCAGACTACTTCTCAAGACTTAGAGACAAAATCAAAGTGACTATGATAGATGGAGTGATAAATTGAAAGTGTAAAGCCGACATTTTAGGTATTATTTTGTCTTTTATTTTCACAAAGTATGTTGCAGCCACCTCCATTCTTTCAAAAGGATGGAAATTTTCGTGGATGACAGTCGATAATCTTTCTTTCAGCCATTAGGGTAACAACGAAGTTAAAGATATGAAATTCGCAGAAGACGTCACCTGTGTTTTGCTTCTCCATGATGCTAGATCACTAAAAACGTTTCGTTTGTGTTTCGTGTACGTTCGTTGATCAGAACTTCAATTACAAGAAATGTCCAAGGGATTTTTCTATGCGCTGAAAATCATACTGGGCTAAATAATAGTCCTCGACCGATTGAAATGCCTATAAGTGTTTTTAGGTGCGACTCACTACGATCATTGGAATTGTGTGAGGGCGTTTGTCTTTGTGACTCGGATGCGGTTTTTCTTCCAAGACTCAAAACTCTAAAGCTTTTTTCGGTTGAATTCAAGTCTACGGATGCTTTTAAAGAACTTATAAGAGTATGCTCGATCTTAGAATTTGTTTCGATGTCTCCATTGAGATATTTAACTCGGTCTGTCAATTTCCAGAACATTCGAGTACATGCCTATTTTTAAATACCTTCTAGTGCATTCCTATTTTTAAAT
This sequence comes from Gentiana macrophylla, assembly GCA_026214975.1. Taxonomy (NCBI): domain Eukaryota; kingdom Viridiplantae; phylum Streptophyta; class Magnoliopsida; order Gentianales; family Gentianaceae; genus Gentiana; species Gentiana macrophylla. The sequence continues at coordinate 99,278,455 of CM047810.1, forward strand.
ATTGTTTTGGTGATCTCTCAATGCCCAGGACATTCCGGTACATGCCTAATTTTAAATACTCGTGTCTCGGGTAGATTTAATGAATGTCCTGAAATGCCCCTGAAATATCTATTGGAAACCAATAATATAATATTTTTTAGAAAAAAAAAAAATCCAAAACGAATTTGCATATGTGGTATACATATAAAAACACCACATACGTATAGAGCAAGAAACTGAAAAAAAAAAAAGAAGAAAAAAGAAATATACAGTCTGCGGTTTTCATTGACAGAATTAGGGTAACCAGAGATTCAGACCTTTGGCGGCACAGCAGAATCAAATTCTATGGTTTTTTTGCAATATCAAGTGATTATACAGCTAGATTTCTCTCCGATTTCTCAGTAATTTATCTCTATATTTACGCTTTTTTATCATCAGCAATAGTCTATTAAATCGCAGCCCCTTTCCTCCTCTTTAGGTAGCCTGATAAACACTAGTGGAAGTTATTCAAATCACAGCTGAATCCGATACGATTGACCAGTAGTAGTCAAAGATGAAGCAGCCAAAAGAATCCAATATACATCTCCGTGATTCTTCCGGGAGGAATCAAGAAAGCAACGGTTATGATTTGGTTGCAGATAGGATCGGCGATTTACCGGACTCCATTCTTGGTATTATTCTGTCTTTTCTTCCCACAAAGGAAGCTGTAGCGACTTCCGTTCTTTCAAAAAGATGGGAACTCTTATGGGTGACTATCCAGAATTTTGATTTCAGTTTTAATGGTGACCAAATAAAGGATGGAGATGAAGTGATGAAATTCATCCGATTTGTTGACCGTGTTTTGCTTCTGCTTCTACATGATGCTGGATTTCTAAATAAGTTTTGTTTCTACTGGCATCATAATTGTATTCCATCCCATGCCATTTCCTGGATCAACACTGCAATTAGAAAAAATGTTCATGAGCTTTTAATATCTGTTAGGACTAGTGTTTTGGATGATTTTCCTGGACCACTTGAAATGCCTATAAGTTTCTTCAATTGTGACTCGTTACGATCTTTGGAGTTGGTTGACAACATTTCCGTTTCAGCAGCTGCGGTTTGCTTTCCAAGACTCGAAAGTCTAAAACTTGATTCGGTTTTTTTCTGGCCCGAAGAAGCTTTTGAAAAATTTATAAGCGGATGTCCAATGTTAAAATATCTGGACATGCATATGTCCATTTGGGACCTTTTTCGCAATTATGATCTTAAAGGTTTTACATATATAATATCTTCAACTTCCTTAAGGCGTCTTGAGCTAAATTTGTATAGTGATTGGAATGAGGAAGATACTTATTTCAGACTGAAGCTAGTCGACACTTGCTCACTTGAGTACCTCAAGCTAGAAGGTTTTATATACGAGATTGTTGTGAAAAAAGTCTAAGCTCTCACGGTGAAGCCGATCTTAGGATTAAGGTACCGACAATGGAATTCTTTGAAGCCAACTTTTGCAACTCATTCGTTGAAGCGGTTCGTGCTTTTAACTTTGCAAAAGTTTTAACTTTATCGGTGATGTTATGTGGGTAAGCTTCATATTCTCTATGAGTTTTATACCAATATTAGACTTCTTTGTGAATATTGTTGCCTAGACCGAATCAACATGGCACTTGATATGTTATGTTACAATTTTTTTCTTCTTTTCTTTTGTTACTTGCGTCATTCAAAATCGGAAGATAACATTATATAGTGGAAATACATGATCATTGACATTTGATATTCTCAGGCTCTTAATTTTGCCACAAATCACTTATCGACTAAGTTTACGAGATTGATGAAATTGGAGACAGGAACTTATTGGTGTGAATCGTGTGATTGTAGCTCATTACCGGATTTCCTTCAATGCTCAGACAATTTAGAAGCTCTTACAATTTATCAGGTTAGATAAAGACACCTGAAAAGTGTGAGTGTTACTCAAAGCGAGGAGATAGTACAATTTTTTAATAAAACATTTCCATGTAGTATATTTCATGATATGTTCTCTGTGATGTCAGGTTTCAGGATGTAAGTATTATGGTTACTCAGATTGGACAGATCCTGCACAAGTTCCGAGATGCTTGTCAAACAGCTTGAAGAAAGTTGTAGTTAATGATATTAATTATGTTAGTTTTGTTCGTGAAATGATACGTTATATATTAAAGAATGGAAGTGCTCTTGAAACTATGAAGATATCTTGTTGTGAAGATATACACAATAGTGAAAAGTTACTGATTTGCATCAGGAGATAGGTAATTTCCCGAATAAGGCGAAGGTGGACATAATAAGTTAGTAAAGATCAAGGTGCTGTGACAATGCCGCACGATGAAGCTAATATTTTAGAGACATTAATTTATCAAAGCATACCAGCCAATAAGAGAGAAGATTCATCTTAAGAGATGATATAGTCAAGATTAGATATGGTCTGTGTTCAAAATAAAGATTGTTTTGTATTTTTATTTTTATTTTTTGGTACTATGTTTTGTTATTTTTAAATTTAGATGTATGTGTTTATTTTTAATTTTTTTTTTTAGTGGAAAGCAACTATATGTGTTTATCTTAAATTAAGAGTTATGTCCTTTCTCTATCTACATTTGATATGCAACTATACATCATTTTACTCAGAATTCATAAAGATGGGGCATAGAAAATATGTATGAGATTTTAATCGTAAAATTAGTTTATAACGTTGTATGGATGTTTGATTCTTTTTTTTTTTATAAATAGTTTAACTTGTTTTTCTTTATTACGCCTTAAACGCCTCTCCTTGTGGAGAGGTATTTACATTATTTTTATTGAGGAATATCGTTGGATAATTGTCAAGTTCATAAAAATAAAATAAAAAAAGGGATATTTATTTATAAAATTTAGTTTGATATTTAATAGGTATTTATGACACATTTAAAAGATATATTTGATTATAAGGACACATTTTCTATAACATTCCTAAACTACCCATTTCAACCACAACATTATTCCTCTTTTCCCTTCTTTCTTCTAATTTTTTCTCCGGCGATTGTTTGGAAGAATAGAAATTTAGGAATATCAAATGAGACCGACGAGCATAGCAGCCGGCCAAGTTTGGATGCAGAAGTTGAACCATGAACATTTCAATTTGAAGCTTGTAAATAAAAGTCCATAAAGAAAATCAGAATAATGCGAACAGAAGACACAAACTAATGGTTTTATTGAATTGATTGAAATCCATAGAATGGATCACTCTTATATAGTGGAGAAATCATAAGAGATAATCCTAAAAACTAATCCAAATATAATTCTAATAATTTGAAAAACAGATAAACAATCTTTTATTCAAACTACTAAATTATCTTGACAATATATCATCTTTATCTATTTTTCGAACTCTATTCATCTTCTGTTACTTTATCTTCTAATACCCTCCCTCAAACGATGCCGGGGTTGGAGGCAACGTTTGCCGTCAACCAGGAATCTGATACGACTTTTTGACACCCACGGCTTTTAGCTTTGGCTCATTTCTTTTATTTTTCGTATGTTCGTCGTGGCTTTTAGCATGTGGGTTTCTTTCTTGTTTGTCGAAAAATCTTTTCAATTTTCTCCGATGATTGCAAACTGGCTTACTTTTAGCACCATCCGATGGAGGATCATCTGTCTTCACTATAGCACCGTCTTCATTGTAGAGCGATGTCATAGATCTGCAATTTTTTTTATTTTTTAATTGCATTATAAGCGAAAGTGAATATAAATGGATGTCGAAAGAATAGAGATGATGTTATATGACATGAGAAAGACTAGAGCAACAACCACAATTTTTATTTATTTTAAGACACAATCTGTGATGAATATATATATATATATATATATATATATATATATATATATATATATATATATATATATATATATTTTTTTTTTTTTAATTTTTTTTTTTTTTGAGACGCAATATGCATGAAAGGAGAGGAATTATGTTCTGTATGCAACCATGACTAAAAAAATGGACGAACTGGACTTACAAAAAAATATTGGATTTGGATAAGAAGGATGAACTTTGATTTATTGATATTTAAATTAAAATAATGCGAATGCACAAATAATTGAGCGAATATTGAAAAAACAACCAACGCATGCATTTTTTTTAAAGCGAAAGGAGGAAGCGAGGGATTTTTTTTCTCGAAGCGAAAGGAGGAAGCGAGGGAAGGGGATCGAACGCGCCTACCTCACTTGCAAGCCAGTAGTAAAATCAGGGTGGTGCTTATGGCGCAGGATGAGCTTATGCTCAACCAATGCATGTTTGATTCAGTCTTACTCAACCAAATTGATGAGAATGCAGACACGAAAATATGCAAAAATGAGGATTTTTTTTTTTAAGCGAAAAAAAAAAATCGGGCAAAGTTCGCCAATATTAAAATAGTCCAACTGCCCATTTTTAGTCTCAATTTCAAATCGACTCCGTTCCGTTCCTATTCAACCACTTCGCCGCCGCCTGCCGTCGTGTTTTCTCCTTCGGCAGCAAAGGATTCCGATGTTTGAATCCATTTCCAGATTTGTTACACAAAACAATTTTTGATTTCATCACGAGTGCAAATGAAGAAAGAGCCATTGTTGGAGGGACGTGGGGAAATTTAGAAGTCTGCTGCAACATTTATGGAAAGCTCCATTGTAAGGCTAAGCTAGACTATAGGTCTCCGGCGATAAGATAGAAAGGGGTAGACTGGCGGAAGAGAGAAGAGGGCTGCCGGGCTAGGGGGGGGGGGGGGGTTCGTTATATAATGCTTTGTTGTTGTCCTGCATTTAGAACTCGGATACAGACATGGCTTCTTGATTATAATAAGATTCAGTCTTTTGCGGTGGGTTGGAGGTGAAGAAAGAAAACAGTGCCCTCCACTATGGATGGGAGGAGAAGACTTTGGTCGTTGCATCAACATGGAAGTCTATCAATTATGCTTATCCTATTTTACTTCCATAATACTATCTCTGAAGAGTGAAGTGTTTTGAATTTCTACAATTAATTTCTAGCTTAAGTTAAGGGGGAAAATGAAGACTTTTTATGTTCTCTTTGGTGTTCTTTGTGTCACTTTCGTCCTTTTTGTTTCCATGGCAGTAGCTGCAACCGAGGTACAAGACAACCCAAATGGTAATGCTTATTTTCAAAACTGCACCATGATTAATATTATGATTAATGTTGTAGAATTAGCTAGGTTGTGTCAATTTTGTTGTTGTAGCCTTGAAGGTTTGTAGCAACATTTTTTTTCTCATACAATTAAAAATGTTTTCTTGAAGAGATTGAGATGCTGCATATCAAACTCAATTCTATTGAAGAAGTCTTTGCTTTTGCTGGAAAGAGGACAAAAACTATTAGATTACAATGAAAGCAAACCCAGATTTTTATTGAAAATGAGTACTTAAGGTCAAGATTAATGTCTTTGATTCAAGGCCACCAAGAAAAGATATTAGAAGTCTTTATTGTTTCTACAGACTTTTTTTTTTTTCATTCAATAAATGTTGATGTGGGTTTGAGTTTGATTTGGAAGAAAATTGGTGCAATTACGTGAATTTGATGGTGGATTTGAGTATGATTTGGAATAAAATGTTGGCGTCATTGGGTTTTTTTATATTGTATCGGTTTTTTTGCTCTCTCAATTCTGTTTTTGGTTTCCAGTTCAGCTTTCCCCCCATGCTTTCTGGTGTTACAAGTTTTTATTGATGGAGCTATTTATTCAAGGATCTTTTATTCTCTATTTTGGAGGCTCATTGTACTGCATGCCACCCTTGGAAGCACTCTTCATCTGTCCCTTCCGTTCTCTTGAATTTTTTTCCTTTTTACTTTACATCTGGGCTCTATTGGCTTGTTGTGTGGTCTTTCAGGAGGAAGATTGCAGTGACATGTGTGGCTCTTCAGTAGTTTTAAAGGGATGTAGCAGTCTTTGCAGCAAGAGGAGGCATGGGCAAAGTGCTGCTGCTGCAGCACCTCTGTTTTGGTGTTTTTTTTGTTCTTTTTAGGGTGTTTCTTTTTGCCTTGTTTCTTTTTTGCCCTGTTGTTTCATTTTTGCCACATGCTGGTGGTATCTTTTTCATTCTTTAGGTAAGGGTCTTTACATGTAGTAGGTTATCTATAAAAAAAAATGACGCAGTGACACCATTAATGTGTCACATGGATGTATTAATGTGGAACAAGCTTTCATGGTCATAAGTGCAGCAATCTTTTTTCCGAAAAGATTAGTAGGTTTCATGAAGGACATACATTATATATACAATTTCAGACTCTTTCTTTAAAAAAATAAGAGTCTGGAAATTATCCGCACTTTATATTAGAATAATATGTCAACCCTTCAAAAAACTGAAAATTTCTTATTTCTTCTCCAAATTTCTATGCAAGAATGGGTTCACAAGAGATTTTCACCGGAATCAGTATGATGATTGATCGTTATATTTCAAGATTTAAGAAGACTCATCCAGCATAGAAAATCAGCAAGTGTATTGCTTAAATTGAAGGACCATAGAATATTTGTCGTTTTTTTTGGTATACAAGTATGTCACTGCATAAAATGTTGATGTCACTGCATATTTGATTGCCGATGTCACTACATAAATTGTTGATGAAACGCATATTTGATTGCCGATGTCACTGCATAAATTGTTGAGGTCACTGCACATTTGATTGTCAATGTCACTGCATAAATTATTGATGAAGCGCATATTTGATTGCCGATGTCACTGCATAAATTGTTGATGAAACATGTATGATTGCAGATGTCACTACATAAAATGTTGATATCATTTGCATATATGATTTGCTATGTCATTTGCATAAAATGTTGATATCACGGGTCTCTTTTGCTTAAAAGGATGCTGAGTTTTTTTATTTTAGTATGGATACCAACTCTAAGGTTCCTATTTAGATTCAATTGCCCAATCTTCATCGCGGTATCTTTGCATCGCGGTGTCACTTCATTGCGGTGTATCTGCATCGCGGTGGTCACTGCATCACAGTGACTTTGCATCGGTGTGGCCATTGTATCGATGTGGTCAATAGATTAAGGGTGGTCAATACATCACGATGGTCACTGTATTGGAGGTGTCTCTGCATTGCGGCGTCTCTGTATCGGGGGTGGTCACTGCATCACGGTGTCTCTGCATCGGGGATGGCCATTGCATCGCGGTGGTCACTGCATCGCGGTGTGTCTCTGCATCGGGGGTGGTCACTGCATTGCGGTGTCTCTGCATCGGAGTGGCCACTGTATCGCGGTGTCTCTGCATCACGACGTCTCTACATTGATGTGTCTCTGCATCGGGGTGGGCATTGCATCATGGTGTCTCTGTATCGCGGTGTCTCTGCATAGGAGGTGGCCACTGCATCGTGGTGTCTCTGCATCGGAGGTGGTCACTGCATCGCGGTGTCTCTACATTGAGGGTGGCCACTGCATCGCGGTGATCAATGGATCTGGGGTGGTCAATGCATCATGGTGTCACTTCATCAGGACATCTCTACATCAGGGGTGTCAATGCATCGCGGTGTCACTTCATCGAGGTGTCTTTGCACCGTGGTGTCTCTGCATCGGGGGTGGTCACTGCATTGTGTTGTCTCTGCATCGGGGGTGGTCACTGCATCACGGTATCTCTGCATCGGGGGTGGTCACTACATTGCGGTTTCTCTGCATCGCGGTGTCTCTGCATTACAATCGCTACCATAGGTGTCAACCATCGCGGTGTCTGCGATCGGGATGGTCAATGCATCGCGATGGTCAATGCATCACGGTGGCCAATGCGGCGTGCGTCCACGGTGGTCAATGCATCGTGGTGTCTCTCAGATCGGGGTGGTCGCTACATCGCGGTGGTCAATGCATCGGGGTGGTCACTTTGCCGGGGTGGTCAACGATCGGGTGGTCAATGCGAGGGGTGGTCATTTGATCGCGGTGGTCAATGCATCATGATGGTCAATGTGTCGTGCGTTGCGGTGGTCAATGCGTCGTGATGGTCAATGCACCGCGGTGGTCAATGCAATAGGATGGTCAATGCATCGGGTTGGTCAACGCGTCGCGGTGGTCAATGAATCGGTGGTCATTGTATCATTGATGGTCAATACATCGGTTAAAATTATAAAAAAAAAAAAAAAAACAAACAAACAACAATGCATACAGTACTTTGAAAGGAAAAGGAAAAGAAAAGAAAGAAAAACATGAACAACGCATTTTTTATAAATAATAATAATAATAATAATAATGAAAAAAAAAACCAATGCGGCAGTTTTTTGTTTTTTTTTTCTTTTTTTTCCATTAAGGGTATTTGAGTCTATCTATCTAATTTGTGTCCTTATAACCAAATAAGATTCCTTGGTGTCCTATTTGCCCAATTAAGTCTATTTTGTGTCCTTTTGGACCCTTGCCCCAAAAAAAAATTGGTTCTTTCATAAAATTTGGCGTTTCTCATTAGTGTTGTTGATAACTTTTATGAAATAGATGTTTTTTTGGGAAAACTTAATAATTTCATTGATAGAACAACCATATATATACACAAGTAGTAGAAAACTAACCACGAAGCCGCTTCCTAAAAATTAGGAAACATGGGATCATGACTTTAACCAACAACAACTATCTAGTAATAGGAAACATGCGAAAATGGGAAATAACATGGCTGACATAGCCTTAGGTAATAAAACTTAATTAACATAATAATTGATTTAATTCTTCTAACATTCCCTTCCTTAATCTGAAGTTGTCTGTTGGATTACATCACACATTCGACTTATCTCTAAGCTTCTGAAATTGATCCTCTTGATCCTTTTTAGTCATAATGTGCGCCAATTAATTTTCACTTCTGCAATGCAACAACTCAATGATCCCTTCTTCACATAGATCCCTTAGAAAGTGATACTTCATATCTATGTTCTTGCTTCTATTGTGTAAGACTGGATTCTTGGATAACTTAATGGTTGAACTCTGCTGAACTTGTCCTAAAACTTCAAGTGATATTCTTAATCGATCGTTGACATGCACCATGTCTTCTTCTGCTACAAACTCGTACATTGTGGATAGAGTGACTATTGGTTGCTTCTTTGATGACCAGCTGATAGCACTTGTTCCATACATAAATACAAAACCAGAAGTACTCTTCATGTCATCAACATCTCATGCGTAAACACTGTAATACCCTACTCCCGACCCTTCGGTCTACTGGGGTCATTCTATGAGGGGTTGTGAAGCTCTCGTCGCGACTTCGACTTCAATACGAAGACTAGAAATCCCAAAATAATCCACTAAATCCACAATTTAACATATAAAAAAAATCCACAAGTTAATTTCCATTACAATATTGTTGGACAATCTTATTCAAAAACGAAAGAAAAATTACAAAGAAACGAATAACAACAAATTCGAATTACAATTGCAAAGGAAACGGAAAAAGGATATATGATCCGAGCCCTGTGTTGCACACAGTTTCCTTAAGACTAATTCGTCCCCTCACCTTCGTGTGCCGTGAGCTTCAGCGGGACGTTAATCTCCCAGGATAGACCGGATAGCAATGACAGGAAGCACAACGCCTTCAATTGTTTAAGAACCTTGTAGTTTGAACTCTCAGTTTTCATGTAGAAAAGAAGTAAGAAGAAGCAGATTGCTGGTGTGTAATAGATTGCAAAACCGAACCTTCGCTGGGAGCCTTTGAATCGAGCTGCATTCGTGTCCGCAGGACGAGCGCTCGCACACAAGTTCAAGCTGAAATCCGGATGGATTTGCACCCCCTGCGCCCGCGCGTAGAGAACGGTGTATAAAGTTGGTAAATTCTTACCACTACACTAATACAACATCATATATATGCTGGCTCTTTTCCTTCCTTCCTTCCAATGTGGGAGAAATTGGTTTCTCCAATTTTCCCTTTATTACTAACACTTTCCATTCACCACTTAGGCCCAATAGGCCCAATATGAAATATCATTTAAAATATCCATTTTAACCATCATATTTCCAACAATCCCCCACATGAATGGAATAGTGTTTAAACCCTAGCAAAGGCTCTAAGAATGAAATTGAGAGTTCGGCGGTAGATCAATGCATAGGATAGGTAGGTGTGACCCTTTGAACCTTCCCTTGATTAAATATGTGTACTTTACTGGTTGACTAGTAGACGCGATGTCCTTGAACTATTCTGCCGTTGGTGTAAACGATGACATATTTACCACAATGCATCTACCTATTAACATAGGTTCTTGCGGTTATGTCCATTTTGGCCGTGGACATCTGCCTGGTTCAGTAAGAGTTTCTAAGAATTGCGCCCTCACAATTCCCTTTGAAGCGGCCCCTTTTCTCTCTTACATAGGTGATTCTATAATTCAGAGTTTTCTCAAAATATTCTTCTTACACAAATCATTAAAAACTCTTCTGTGAGCTTATCCTCGTTCAATCTCACTGTTTCTTCATCTTAGGAATGAGCTTGAGGTTACCCCCACGGTGACTTTACTTCCGGCAATTAGGTTTTCCCATTGAACCAAGATCTTGGGATCTCTAATCTACAAGGTTGGGTTTTCCTTCATAAAAGTTTTATTCCATGGGCTTTAGTCCCATTCCTCTTGATGATTTAGCAACTACCTCTTTATTTAACCCTTTGGTTAGCGGATCCGCAAGATTATCCTCTGACTTAACATAGTCTAAGGTAATCGTACCCGATTGAGAGTAGTTGTCTAATGGAATTATGTCTTCGGCGTATGTGCCTAAACTTACCATTGTACATTATATTACGTGCTCTTCCAATCGTTGATTTGGTATCACGATGAATACACATTCTGGCAGCTTCGCCATTGAGGAATATCTCTAGGAATTGATGCAACCATTCTGCCTCTTCCCCACATTTATCCAATGCCACAAACTCAGATTCCATTGTGGATCTGGTTATCACGGTTTGTTTGGAATATTTCCAAGACACGGCTCAACCACCTAACGTGAATACAAAGCCACTTGTGGATTTTGAATCCTTTGAATCTGAAATCCAATTTGCATCAGTATATCATTCTATAACAATTGGTTCTCTTGTATAGTGAAGGCCATACTTACGAGTATATCTTAAGTATCTCAGTAACCTCATTATAGTTTTCCAATGTTCATGAATCGGATTACTAGTATATCTACTTAGCTTGCCAACAGCGTAAGCGATATCTGGTCTAGTACAACTCATTAAGTACATTAGACTTCCAATGATCCTTGCGTACTCTAATTGAGATACACCCTCACCTTTATTTTTGAACAAAGGTTGACTTTGATCTATTGGAGTTCTAGCTTCATTTGAGTCATCTTTATTGAATTTTTCCAAGATTTTATCAATATAATTAGATTGACTCAAAATGAGACCATTAGAATTTCTTGTAATTCTAATTCCCAATATCATCTCTGCTAAACCCATATCTTTCATTTCAAATCTGGCGTTTAACATATCTTTGGTAGATTTGATCATCTTATCATTACTACCAACTATCAGCATGTCATCCACATAAAGACATAAGATGACATAGCCATCTTTTGTTTCTTTCATGTAAATACATTTATCACATTCATTGGTTTTGAACCCTTTTTCAAGTATAACATGATCAAACTTTTGATGCCATTGTTTTGGTGCTTGTTTTAAGCCATATAATGACTTAACCAATTTACACACTTTCTTATCTTGTCCTGGACTAGAAAAACCCTCAGGTTGTTCCATGTAGATTTCTTCTTCTAAATCTCCATTTAAGAAAGCGGTTTTCACATCCATTTGATGTACTTCTAAATTACGCAAAGCGGCTATAGCAAGTACCATCCTAATGGAAGTTATTCTTGTCACTGTAGAATAGGCATCTGTTCAAAATATGCACACTCCAACTTACACCTTCATGCAAGAATCTCTTTGGAACATTTCCATATGCAAGAATGCTTCTTACCATATTCAGGATAGTCATATTCTTCCTCTCAGATACACCATTTTCTTTGTGGTGTATAGTCTTGTCATCAACTCCTTCCGATTCCATTATTGTGATGAATTCTTCAAACTCTGTTGAGCAAAATTCTCCTCCTCTATCTGTTCTCAGACTATTGACATTTTGACATGTCTCTTTTTCTCTTAGCAATTTGAAGTTCTTGAATGCTTTCAATGCTTCAGATTTTTCTTACAAGAATTCAACCCAAGTTTTTCTAGAAAAATCACCAGTAAATGTAATGAAGTACCTTTTACCTCCATTTGATGATGGATTGATTGGGCCACATAAATCGAATGGATAGTTCCAACACTTGTTTTGCCTCCAAGACTTTCCTTTTGAAAAGGATGTCTATGTTTCTTTCCTTTAGTGCACTCTTCACATACTTTGCGAGGAGTGCGAATCTAAATAAGCCCTTTAACCATTTTCTCTCTTTGAAGAGTTTTCAAACCACCAAAATTGAGATGTTCATATCTGTAATACCATAACTAAGATGCATCTTTCAATTCTACCATAAGACATGCTTGTGGCTCCTTAATTTCCAAAGGAAACAATCTGTTGGCATTCACGGGGACTTTAGCTATGATTCCCTTGCTTGAATCCTTGATTTCACACTCCTCATTTTTCAGAATAATCTCATATCCTTTTTCTTGTAATTGTCCACCACTTAGCAAATTGCACTTCAGATCAGGAACATATAGAACACTAGAAATGGTTTCAGATGTCCCATTCTTGGATCTGATGCATATATTTCCTTTTCCCTTTACACTTACTGAGAAGTTATCTCCAAACTTCACCTTTGAATGATAAGATTCATCCAAGTAAGAGAATGATGCCTTATTACCACACATATGATTAGTACATCCTATATCAACATACCATACTTGGGGTGCTAATGTCTGCTCTGCTGGATATATAGAAACCCGAATCCGGATCCGCCCATAATTGGATTGTCAGATCTGACTCACAGAACCGATCGAGACACTCGGTCGTGCACAGTGGAAGCTACGAATTAAAATTCATTTTTCGATTTTACCACGATATGATTCACATTATAATTAATAATCTACAAGAAGATTAGTAGATATACCCAACCGGAGAGAAGCCGTGATCTTCTGGATTGTATCTCCAAGCGACGACTGGTGGACGTCGATCCCGTATTCGAACCTCATCGAATATGCCTCCAAGAAAAACCCTAGTTTTTCTTCTCCCAATGGCTAAGATAAGAAAACAAAATTTCTCTCTTTATCAAACTAAAGTGGCTAATTTTTATCTAAACTACCGTTTGTTTTTTTGTTCCACTTTTGTGTTGGGAGAAACTCTCTTCTAATAGGAAAATAACTAATAATTTTGAGAGTTTATCTTTTACACACAAATTTATCTTTTCCTTTTAGGAAAATAAAACCTTTATTTCCTATTTATCCAATAAGAAAACTAATTTCTTATTTATAATTATTTAACACATAAATAATTACATTATCCACATTATAATTAATTAGGAGAAAATTTCTTTTCCCAAAATCAAATAAATTTGCGCCATTTTTAATGCCAATTGGGATAATAGAAAATGTCTTTTTTATTTTATATATTATTTACCAAATAAATAATATTGCATATTCATTAAATAGACCAATTAACTACTTAATTTATTCTCAGGTGTTCCACAAAACGAGAAACACTCGTGTGTTAGGAGCCAACCAGGGGACCATGGACCTATAACTTGAGTATTACAATAAATTGAATAAAATATTTATCGAACATAATATTTCTACTCAACTTATTAATTCCGAATTACGCTACCATAAATCCAAATCGAACTCTATCGATTATAGATGTAACTTATTCTCAAAGCGTCGAGTCGGTAAGTGTCCATTGATATAATCATTACATACAGACTAACCCTCCATAGACTATCCGTAACGAAGCGGGATTATTTCCGTAAACCTTCTTCATTACATCTTATCCTTATTTACCATTAACCCACTAGTGATAAATTAGTTCATAGCCAATACGAACTCGGCCGATCGATCAGTTTCTAGGATCAATAAGGGGATTGTCTTTCTACTTCCCACAGGAAGGAATGGATTCCACATCTGTGAGACACACACTCCTCACTCATTCCAGCATAGTGCCAACGTGAAAGTGATTCGGACCGCGCCTCTTAGAGATCCTTAACGAGCACATCAAACCCTATCCTGAAACATGTAGGACTATGCAATCACTTCAGGATTAAGGTTAATCCATATATGATCATCTTGTGAATTAATAAGATTTCTCAATCACGGAATTATATGAGAAATACATATTAAATCGGTCCAGTCATATATGACTACATCATATATAAATGCCCTACTTAGATAACCAATATCGACGGTCTGGATAAGACGGTCACACCATAAAGTGTTCTGGGCGCATTAATGTTGGTTTAATCAATAGACACCATACTTTGATTAAGTTCACCACGGACTAATAGTTCAAGTGTATCACCATAAACTCAATCCTCATGTGTGACATACACTAAGTTATATGGCTACATATGATACGACTTGGGGTTTTCAGCAGTGTATTACTTACAAGCACGAAGCAAGTAATAAGATGAGAATAAATCTGTCATTTATTAATTATAAAAACAATTACATAAATTGTCTTTTGGGCGCTACTTTCAACATGCTCATGTTGTGTAGTCATCAGCAGGGTCTCATCCTCCTCTTTGTCAGCAATGTGAGAACTCTGTTGAGTCCCTTTTTCATTGTCTACTGGTAATTTGGTGTAGCACTCTGACCGGTAGTGTCAAAATTTTTTACACCTAAAACATTCAACATTCTTTTTGTTTGAAGTACCTCTTCCCTCTCCATTCTTGGATGACTGAGGGTTGTCCCTGCTGTCGAAATCCCTGGATGTTCTCCCTCTAACTCTTCCTCTGCCTCTACCCCTGCCCCTATAATTGCTATTAGAGGCAGTGGTCTTCAAGGCCTACTCTTCATTTGATGATGTTGATCCTCTCTTCATCTTCTGTTCATGAACTTGCAAAGAGCTTTGCAATTCATCAAGAGACAATGTATCAATGTCTTTGGATTCCTCAATGGAACACACCACATAATCAAATCTTCAGGTTAGAGAACTCAAAATCTTCTCCACAACTGCTATATCCTCCATCTTATCACCAAGAAATCTCTTTTTATTGCAAATTTCCATGGTTCTTGCACAATAAGTTGAGACAGATTCACCCTCCTTCATTTGTAGGGTTTCAAAGTCTCTTCTAAGGCCTCAGAGTCGTGATCTCTTCACTGGCATTTTCTTGGTACTTCTCTTCATTGAATCCTAGATACCCTTTGATGATTCCTTGTTGAGAATGGTCTCCAAGATAGCTCTATCTATTGCTTGAAACAAATAGTTCTTGGCCTTCAGATCCTTGAGTTTTTTGCCCTCAAAATTTGCTCTCTGAGCCTCAGTTGGGGGTGGATTTCCTGCTGGTTCAACCACTCCTTGCTCAATGATGGTCCAATACTCCTTAGAACGCATGAAGTTCTCCATCAACATGCTCCAGTGATCATAATGTTATCCATCAAACCTGGGGATGGAAGCTTGAACAAAATTTGTTTCGGCCATGGATCTTTCTCTAACTGCTGTTGAGATTATGGCTCCGATACCACTGATAACTTTTATGAAAGAGATGATTTTTGGAAAAACTTAATAATTTCATTGATAGAACAAACATATATATACAAGTAGTAGAAAACTAACCACTAAGCCACTTTCTAAAAAGTAGGAAAATGAGATCATACCTTTAACCAACAAAGAACTACTCTAGTAATGGAAACATGCGAAAATGAGAAACAACATGGTGATATAGCATTAGGTAATAAAACTTAGTAACACAATAATTAATTTAATTCTTCTAATGAGTTGTTCCTCGTTGAAAACTCCTACATTTGCCGTAACAGCCCTTTTAAACATTAATTTGTCAAGTGTCTCTATATACCTACTTGCTATTTTTTCCGAACGTAGCGCTATGATCAGCGCGCGGACCCAAGTCGAAAGGAGGGGTTAGCGTGTCACTAAAATCCGAAAATCGATGTAATTTTATTGATATAAAAATATAAAAATACTATTTACATCGTCACTCTATTTTTCAATTTGTCACGATGGCCTCCGGATTTATTTTTTCTGGATCCGCCATTGGTTATGATGTCACAAAATGGTCCGCACCGGTTATGATGTCAAGAAAAGAAAACCTAAAAATACAAAATAACAACACATAAGTACGGAAAAAATGGGGTATTCGAAAAATACCCTATATTCCAAAATTACCCAAAATACGCCATTCAACACGCCCAAAGACGGACACGCCCACTACATGCCACTAGTACACTCAAGATGAGCGATCACGCTTTTGAAGATGGGCAATTACGCCTATAAATAGGCGGTTACGCCTATTTTTGAAAATTTCGCTTGTTCCGCCTTAAAAAGGGCAGAAATGCTCATTTTTACACCAGCAACATTCATTTTCAAAGGATTTCATATGAAATTCCGAAGGTTTTTTTTTCTGAAAATCAAAAGATTTCATAGGATGGATTCTTTCATTTTCAAACTGTATATCGTCGTCAATCCATTGAATCCTTCATATGGAATCCCGTAAACGTTTTGAGTCAAATTTTAAAGTGCTAGAGTTTAGCTCGTTAAAAAAATACAAAGAATATTTATAACATAATAATTCTCAATAAACCCTTGAACATTTTGAGTCAAACTTTAAAGTTTTCGAGTTTAGCTCGTTAAAAAATACGGAAAAATATTTATTCTCAATTAAATAGGTGAACATTTCGAGCTAAATTTTAAAGTACTCGAGTTCAGCTTTTTAACCTTCATCACCTGCTTGAGTTCAATTAAATCGTACATGAATGTGCATTTCACTAACTGAACTTTGAGCTGTCCGTGAACGACTCAGGTGGTTTACACTCCCTATTCTATTCCCGCCATCTCCACCCCCAGGCCCCAACCCCACCGTATATCTTGTGCATTTACTGTGTAAAAATATACTAGTTCGTATAAGTGCTATTCCCAAAAATGGGAATCCAAAACCTAAAAAATTCCCCTTTAATTTATTATTCTCACAAATGGTTGTTTGATTACTCCTTACCGTTTCTCTACAACTAATCTGATCTTTCCTTGGAGTTGCATTTGCTATCAACACTGTTGCGGAGCTTGAATTTGTCAAGGTAATTGTTGAATGTACTGCTGTGATTCTTCATTTTTTTCAGTCTTTACAGGTACGATTTTTATATAATTCGAAACCAATTGTTTGTTATTTCTTCAAGTTTTTTTTTTTATTCTTATCACAGATTGCTCGATTATTAGGTCACAGAGAAAATTTGGTGATGAAATTGATAGAAATGCACCAGAGCAGAGCAGAGCAGAGCCTGTTTCCATTGTTTATACAGCTATTTTCTCCTTAATTTCACCTTTCGTTTTCATTTGCGAGAGTTGGGTTCAGTAACTTTCTACAATATTTTCCCTCATATATAAGTACCCCTCTTGGTTCCTGATTATAGCTAGTTTAAGTTATTCAAATCAGCTGAATCCGGTAGTATTGACCAGTTGGTAACGATGAAGCGAAGAAAAACCAGTAGCAATCACCATGATTCTCCTGAGACTCAAGAAAACGGGAGTCTTGATTCGGTTGATAGGATCAGTGCTTTACCGGACTCTTCTTTGGGTCTAACTCTGTCTTGTCTTCCCACAAAGAATGCTGTAGCTACCTCCATTCTTTTGAAAAGATGGAAATCCGTGTGGAGGACGGTCCATAATCTTGATTTCTATCATTGGGTTTATTGCAAGAACTGTGACGATACCCGACCCTGATTACGCCACGTGTCATCTTTAGGGGTGCTTAATAAATTACCACTCCTTGAGGTTAGGGCCTTAAGGGCGGCCTAACAGAAGGCGGATCGTCTACCATGGGAGACCGGTCTCGAACTCCTCCTCAAGCCCGCCCTTGAGGACGGTAAAAGACCAGCGAAGAAGAGGCGCCACTCGGACGTTACAGTTACGGGGGCTAAGCGGAGAAACGATCTCGAATCGACTCGTTGTTATTCCAAGCGAGGAGAATAAATGGAAAGGATCTTTAGTCATAAAGACTCCAATCTTGACATTAAATATGTCTATGATTATCTCCTATTTGGGGATTGAGTCGTGTTTATCCTTAGGGATTAATTATTAATTATAATACTTGCCCACCAAGTAAGAGGCGAAAGATGATCTATATAAACGAATTCTAAGGAACTACGGATGACTTGATTCCAATTCAATTATTGGATACGTAGGCATCTCCGTAAATATTCGAGAGCTCGGTCCGAACACACCAAACATCTCACCCTTTACGATAATTTAGGGTTTCTAGGGTTATCGGTCGTTGTCACATAGAAGATTGACCTGCATTGATTACTGGACGACTTCCAGCATCGTCATTTGGCGCTAGAAGGAGGGTTTCTACTGATAATCAATCTAAAAAACAAGAATCACTAAGAATGTTATGGCACCACCGAGGAACACAACCAAGAAGAGTACAGATCCGCCCAACAGGGAGGAACTTCAGCTAGTCAAGGCGAAACCCAAGATGCGGCGGCCCAGAAAGGGGCAGATCCCCAAAGGGATCAAGTAGATCCAGTCCTTCAAGACCCAGCAAATAAGGCATTGGTTGACGCTCTGAAAAATCTGGACAATACCACCATCAAGATTATTCTGGATGAGACCCTCAAAGGAAGGGACCCCCCAGAAAAACCCGAAGAGAATCTACAGCAGCAGGTCCCTAATAAACCGGAGATCGTGGAATCAAGCACCCACACAGACTACGGAGTTATGCGTTACCCGAATGACACGGCCAAGGCCGAACTGGATACTATGCTCGGTAAGCGATCGACAACAACTATCTCGACGTGCAGGCGCGCTTTCAGCGAGCATATAGACCACTACCCCGTCCAAAGAAGTTTCAAAATTCCGAAGATTAGCGCATATGATGGATCCAAGGATCCTTGTGATCATATGCATCAGTTCATCTCCCACATGAACCTATATAATGCGTCGGACAAGATGAAGTGCAAGACTTTTCCCGCACTCCTAACTGGAAGAGCTAGGGAGTGGTTCAACAGGATCCCTCCTAGATCAATCTCAGGTTTTGGGACTTTGACCAGGAAGTTCGTTCATGCATTCATTGCGGCACGACCTTTCCAAAGAAATCAAACTCATCTGTTAACTTTAAAACAAAAACAAGATGAATCCGTATTGCGCTTTATAAAGCGATTCAACGAAGAGGCCGCACAAGTTCGGGGCCTTGAGATGACGGAGTTCTTTGTGGTCGCCTCTTTCGTGGCAGGTCTGCGAGAGGGACGGCTACACGTAAAGCTTAACAGCAAGCTCCCAAACACAATGGAAGAATGTCTGGACGTCGCATATAAGTACTGCCAGGGAGAAGAAGCAAATCGGCTTAAAAGAGAGATGGAAAAGGGTGAGGGCAAGAAGAACAAGCCTGAAGAAAGATCGGACAAAAAAAGAAAGTCAGTTTGGGATCGGGTAACTGCGCCCATCTCTGATCGTCTGGGGAAGAAAGGAGCTCTGCAGGAGAGAGACTTCATCCCGAGAATGCACCTCGTGAACAAGTCCTTGCGATAATGCAAAGAAAGGGCATTGCTAGGACCCCACCCCCGATGAAGGGGCCTAGGGAGAACAGAAATCAAAGCAAGTATTGTAAGTATCATCAGGATGTAGGACATGACTCAGAGCAGTGCAGAGACCTAATCCGAGATATTGACGCAGCAGTAATGGAAGGACAACTGGATGAAGTTATAGATCGGTCTCAACAAGCTGAGCCCAAGGGACGGCGAGAGTTTAAGCGTAGGAATAACGGTGATAAGGATCATCGAGATGAGCAGAAGTGGAGGAGAGATCGTTCTCCTGATGCTGGAGGACATGCAGATAATCGCCCTGTGAACACAATCAATACGATCTCAGGGGGGCCGAACAGTTCAAAGGTGATGAGAAGAAGAAGAAGCAAGCAGTCTGTATACCCTACTTCCACGAATAAGAGGCAAAGGATGTCGGGAGAAGTAGTATATGGACCAATGGACTCATTACCATTGGTGATCAACAACGAAGGATTGGTGATTGAAGCTGTGATTAGCAGGAACCGGATAAAAAGAATTTGCGTCGATACGGGTAGTGCCGTGAACGTCCTCTACTATAATGTTTTCATAGCAATGAAACCGGGGACTTGAATTGAATCCTGTCTCCACGCCTCTGTTCGCTTCGCAGACCTCCGGTTCATCCATTGGGGGTGATCAAATTGCCACTACCTTTGGAGAAGGCACGAGAGCGAACTCTAATGGTAGACTATGTGGTGGTGAAGGCACCATCGGCTTACATTGTGATAATGGGAAGGCCGCCCTTATAGATCTTCGGCCGTGATTTCACCGGCCCATGTTAGTATGAAGATCCCAGCGGGGAGGGGTCGATAGAAATCGGAGGAGATGTGGAAACGGCCAGGAGCCGCTATATCTTTGCAATGATAAATGGGAAAATGGTGCAACGAGTTTGTATCGAGGAGCTAGTACCCGGTGGACGAAGAGGCGGTCTCTCGAGGATACAACAGAGGTCAGACGTCTACATGGGACGAACAGGAAGACTCGACGATTCCAGATTGGGGCTGGATCCCTCCCACACAAAGAATCGTTGGTAAAGATCTTGAAGACTTTAGAGCGTGTTCGCTTGAGGCACAGGATATGCCAGGGTTGTCTCCTGATTTGGCAGTACATAGATTAAGGGTGGATCCGAACAAGAAGCCTATTCGTCAAAAGAAAAGGTATTTTGCCCCTGAGCGCATTGAAGCAATCAAGCAAGAGGTAACGAAACTGCTGCAAGCAAACATAATAAAGGAGGTAATGTACCCTGAATGGTTAGCCAACCCTGTACTAGTCAAGAAACCAGACGGGAGTTGGAGGATGTGTGTAGATTTCACAGATTTGAACAAGGCATGCCCAAAGGATTGCTATGCTCTGCCCAAGATTGATCGTTTAGTGGACTCCACTGTAGGATATGAAGTGTTCGCATTTTTGGATGCTTACAGAGGATATCATCAGATCGTAATGGACCCTGAAGATGCAGAAAAGACCGCTTTTATAACAGAATTTGGGACGTACTGCTACGTCACAATGCCTTTTGGACTCAAAAATGCAGGGGCAACGTATCAGAGGGCTGTTAACTCGATTTTTGACAAACAGATAGGAAGATGTATGGAGGTGTACGTGGATGACCTCCTAATCAAGAGCAGGTCTCTTGATCAGTATTTGGACGATGTTAGAGAAGTCTTTGGAGTCCTAAGGGAGACTCATATGAAGCTCAATCCAAAGAAATGCACATTTGGGGTCAGATCTGGGAAGTTCCTAGGATACATGATATCCAGAGACGGGATCAGAGCGAACCCGGATAAGATCGAAGCATCAAAAACCATGTCTCCACCAAAGAACATCAAAGAAGTTCGACCGACAGGCGGATAGTCGCCTGACAATGTATTTTATCGAGATCGGCTGACAACGTGCTTTGCCTTTTTTCAAAATCTTATGGAGAGCTAGCCCCTTTCGCTGGGACGAACAAAGCCAGGTCGCGTTCGATGAACTAAAGAAGTACTTGGCTGAATTGCCCACTTTGACATCTCCTCAGGAAAGATAACCTCTGTTCGTCTATTTAGCTGTAGTTGACGAAGCTCTGAGCGCAGTACTGGTAAAAGAGCAGAATGGACAACAGTACCCGTTTTCTTCATAAGCAAAGCACTCCACGGACCGGAAGTTAGATATTCAAACGCAGAAGGTTGGCATTAAGCGTTGGTACATGCCTCGAGGAAGTTGAGACCTTACTTCCAGGCACATCCATCATCATCGTCATCACCGGTCACCGCTACGGCGAGATCTTAGGACGCGCGAAACCTCGGTAGGTTGGCGAAATGGGTCGTCGAACTGACAGAATACGACATTGATTTTAGACCACGGACTGCGATCAAAGCACAGGTTTTAGCGGATTTTTTGGCCGAGGGAGTATCTGTATGTTTAGATGTTGATCCGAGAAACAAGAGGTACATCGATGGAACTTGTACGTTGATGGGCGTCAAGTAAAGACGGTGCGAGGAGCAGTCTACTACTAGTCACCCACTAAAGGAGGAATTCCCTACGCTCTAAGATTTGGTTTTAAGGCTACAAACAATGAAGCCGAGTCTGAAGCTTTGATTACAGGACTCATGCCGGCAAGTAAGCTTAGGGCAGACGATCTGCGCAGTATATAGTGACTCCGGCTCGTGGTGAATCACATAAATGGAGAATATGAAGCTAAGGAAGAACCTATGAGAAGATATTTAACAGCAATGACTAAAGCACTCTTAGGGAAGTTTCAAAGGTCCGGGTTGACCAAATACCACGAAATGAGAACAGGAGGCGGATGCTTTGTCCAAATTGGCCTCAAATTTTTATCGAAAGAAAATCTTGGTGGAGTGTGTGAAAGAAAGAAGCTACGAGCAAAGCGGTCATGACGCCAATTAGGCAAGCCAGTACGTGGATGGATCCAATTGTGTTGTATCTTAGAGACAATATCCTCCCACAAGACAGAATTCAGGCTCGAAAAATGAGGCTCTTGGCAGTGAGATACTCACTGTTTGAAAACGTACTCTACCGTAGATCGTATATTGCTCCATGGTTGAGATGTGTAACTGAAGAAGAAGGAACTACCCCGCCAGGGAGGTGCACTTAGGTATCTGTGGAAATCATCAAGAGCACGAACACTGCGAGGAAGTGCCGGTATTCGTTATTATTGGCCAACAATGTTGGAAGACGCCAAGGAATTGGTGGAAAAGTGCAGATCATGCCAGGTGCATGACAACTTGTCGCATCGGCCATCCCAAGATATGGTTCCGATGATCTCCCCCTGGCCATTCGATCAGTGGGGGGTAGATCTGGTCGGACCACTCCCAGAGCCGGGCGGCAATGAGGTTCCTAATTGTGGCAATTGATTACTTCACCAAGTGGGTTGAAGGTCGAGCCATTGGCCACTATAACAGAAAGCGGTCTGAGAAATTTACGTGGAGGAACATAGTATGCAGGTATGGAATACCGAAAACTTTGATTTCAGACAATGGGACTCAGTTCGAAGACAGGGTCGTCCGGGAGTGGTGCAATGAATTACACATTAACCAACACTTCACTTCTGTGGGATATCCTCAAGCTAATGGTCAGGTCGAACAGACCAACAGGCAGATCAAGGCAGGACTGAAGAAACGTTTAGAGGAGGAAAAAGAGAATTGGACAGATCACCTGCCTAATATATTATGGACATACAGAACAACTCCGAATTCAGCTACTGGGGAAACCCCTTTCAGCCTGGCATACGGATGCGAATCCGTGATCCCAGCCGAGATCGGCCTATCATCTCCTCGGACAACACTCTACACAGGAGGTGGACAGGAGGCAGAACTTAGGCATTCCAAGGATGATCTGGAGGAAGCTCGTAACATAGCCTTCATAAGAATGGCTAAGTACAAACAGCGAATTTCTCAATATTACAATTCTCGAGTTAAGCACTCGTACTTTAGGGAAGAGGACCTGGTGCTCCGAAAGAATGAAGTTAGTAAGCAATTACTTCAAGGGAAACTGGCTCCAAACTGGGAAGGACCTTACAAGGTGGTCAAAGTACATGGTAAAGGGGCATATCAACTGGCTGACGCAAATGGCAGAACTGTCCCCCGCAGCTGGAATGCCTCTAATTTAAGGAAGTTTTACGTCTAGGACATGTCCCAGACTATTTTTAGCATTTTTTAATTTCAAATAAAATGTATTCAGATATCAAATATTGAATAAAGAAGTTTTATTGCTATATGCATTGTCACTATGTTATTTGATCATAACTAAGCTGCAGGACATATTATATAAAAATTTGCCAAGGCAAATCCATGGAGCTCTGCAGGACAGACCCAGCAAACTGATCCGCAGGTCGGATTCAGTGGAAGAACTGAGCCGCAGGTCGGTCTCAGGAAGAAATTTGCCAAGGCAAATCAAATTAAGTCTGCGAGGCGAGCCAGACTAACGAACCGATCCGCGGTCGGATCAGATGGAAGAACCGAGCGCGAGTCGGTCTCGGGAAGAAATTTGCCAAGGCAAATCAAATTAAGTCCGTAGAGACAGATCCAACGACCCGATCCATTGGTCGGATTCGGTGGAAGAACCGAGCCGCAGTCGGTCTCGGGAAGAAATTTGCCAAGGCAAATCGATTAAGTCTGCAGGCCAGACCCAACAAAGCGATCCGCAGTCGGATTCGATGGAAGAAGCGAGCCGCATGGTCGGTCTCAGGAAGAAATCGCCAAGGCAAATCAAATTAAGTCTGTAGGACCAGACTCCAACAAACCGATCCATGAGTCAAACTCTCTGACCAATTTGGACTAATAATCTGAATCGAGTTGCAAAAGACTCAAAAAGTTTGGCAAGTCAAGCCATATTGCAAGTCAAGCAAGTAAGAACTTAAATACTTAGAAAGTTGAAGTAATCATACTTCCTAAGTCTGCAGATGATGACGATCGGTAGATATATCTTGAAGTACTTCATTCGAAAAGCAAAGCTTTGTAAGGGCGATTTGAGGGGTGAGACCATAACCAAAGCAAGGCAAAACCAAAAGCCAAAGTAATAGCAATGAAGGGTGGAATGCCAAAGAAAAAATATTCTGAGAACAAGTGCCAAAAGGCACAAATTGTCACGAACAAAAAATAACGAAAGTTGGAAAAAGGTGCAAAGTTTTTCAACAAAATAGTAAAGCCCTTGATTTTAAGGATTGGCAGCTGCATCTTGTGGCGGATCGGTCGGGGTACCGGAGCGCTGAGCTGGGGAGGTTCGATCGACGGGTCGCGGTCGGCGTCCATACTTCTCGGCCAGTCCACACCGACTTGATATTCCTCCGGCTGGCACAGTACACTCGTTGCCGCCTAGCTTGCAGAGCCTGCCATGTTGAAGATCTGAGATAACCAGTTCAGGACACTGCTATTTGGCTTGGTTAACACCAAGGGTATACCCATGGCTCAAAATAGAGCCAAGTAACACCTTTAAGGCCCCGGTAAAGTGATCTGAGCTCTTATACTCATGGACGGCCTGAGCAATTCGCTCGGGCATAGCAGCCTCCAACGACGCGTGATCAGCTCGAAGTTTGGCGGGCGGCCTCACGAAGCGACACAGATGCTCGCGGCTCATTCAACTCCGACTGCTCGAACTCTGCATGACCTTCTCCGGATCGGCGATCTGGGCATCCTAGACAAGGATTCTTCCTTGTGTTTGTTGCTTGGTGGCGAGATAGGTCGAAATCCGTTTTCCAAAGAGGCCTTACGGGTGGAGAAATCATTGAGTCGATGAAGTACCTCTTTCCCGGCTTTAACCACATTGTAAACAACAGTATAGGCGACCGAGGGCGCGACGATTCACTACAAAAAAAAAAAAAAAAAAACTTACTATTGATGCGGATCTTTGTCCGGCAGCTCGGCCAAGAACTCGGCCGAAGAGCCCGAGGTTCCTTCAGAAGCCTCCTCGCCAGACCTAGGTCTCTTCCGCCCGGATCGCATGGCGCTGTCTTGATTGGTCACACGTATGCGAGGCGCCCGAATGACCAGACTATCCTCTCTTTGCTCGACATGCTGCGCTCCCAAGGTCAGATCGTCTTGTTGAAGGCCAGTAAGGGAAGTCCTCGGGTTGGCCTCTGGGTTAGGCAGTTCGGGCTCTGGGGCCACCTCTTCCCTTGGAACTTCCAGGTTCTGCTGGGGCTCAGGCACATCTTCCTCCTCATTGAGCGCTTGGTCGAAAATGTCTGCAACATCAGCCACTGTAAAAGGCAGAAATTGTTAGAACTAAGAAGAACATCAAAATTAAGTATGCAAGACAAAGGAAATCAAGAGGAGCAGCTCTACGATGGTCATATTCGTCTGAGTAAGCCTTAAATAGGGCTCGGGACCAAAGATCGGACAAGCGTCGCGGCTTGATCGATTCGGTAGCAGAAGCGTCTATAGGGCCACCAAACTGGATGAAAGGCTGAGTGACCTCGTTTTCTGATTCAGAATGGGACTCAAATTCTCTATCGATGGAGCTGCTGAGAGCGCGACTAGCCCTCATAAAGCCCGGGAAAAGTAGGGAGAAGAAGAAATATAGAAGAACAAAAGCAATAAGAATTGGAGACTTACTTGGAAATGCGAGGAGTCGGAGAGGAGCTTTCAAATTAATAGTGAGCGAAGGAAGAGAGAGGGTCGATATGAGGGGCGGGTTTATAACCTCCTCCCGACAATCAAGCGACGTCGATTATGGAAAAGAGTGAAAGCGCCGCAAACCGCGTATGTAATGATGGTCTATTAAATAGGCTACTAGGCGGCATCAATTTGAAGCGCGTGATCGGGCAAAGGTCGGACGAACGCCAAGCGGACGATCGACCAACTAAAGAAGTCAAGCCGGATCTGGGGGCTTATGGCGATACCCGACCCGGATTACGCCACGTGTCACCTTTAAGGGTGCTTAATAAATTACCACTCTTGAGGTTAGGGGGCCTTAGGGGCGAGCAGAGGCGGATCGCCTACCATGGGAGACCGGTCTGAACTCCTCCTCCGGCCGCCGCGCAGACGGTAAAAGACACAGCGAAGAAGCTGCCCGGCTCGGACGTTACGGTTACGAAATTTGGCGGAGAAACGATCGAAGCCCGACTTCGTTGTTATTCCAAGCGAGGAGAATAAATGGAAAGAATCTTTAGTCATAAAGACTCCAATCTTGACATTAAATATGTCTATGATTATCTCTATTTGGGGATTGAGTCGTGTTTATCCTTAGGGATTAATTATTAATTATAATACTTGCCCACCAAGTAAGAGGCGAAAGATGATCTATATAAAGCGACCACTAAGGAACTACGGATGACTTGATTCCAATTCAATTATTGGATCGTAGGCAACTCGAGAGAAATATTCGAGAGCTCGGTCGAACACACCAAACATCTCACCCCTTTACGATAATTTAGGGTTTCTAGGGTTATCGGTCGTTGTCACATAGAAGATTGACCGCATTGATTCTTGGGCGACTTCCAAAGCATCGTCATTTGGCGCTAGAAGGGAGGTTTCTACCGATAATCGATCTAAAAACAAGAATCCCTAAGAACGTTATGGCACCACCGAGGAACACAACCAAGAAAATGCAGATCCGGCCCAACGAGGAGGAACTTGACTACTCAAGCGAAACCCAAGATGCGGCGGCGAAGAAGGCGAGATCCCAAGGGATCAAGTAGATCGATCCTTCAAGACCCGGCAAATAAGGCATTGGTTGACGCTCACGAAAAATCGGACAATACCACCATCAAGATTATTACGGATGAGACCTCAAAGGAAGGACCCCCAGGAAAAAACCGAAGAGAATCTACAGCAGCAGGTCCCTAATAAACCGGAGAATCGTGTCAATTCATGGATCACTACAAAGCAATTACAAGAAATGTCCATGAGCTTATTCTACGTTTGAGAATCGTGTTGGACTAATGGTTTTACGAACCGATTGATATTCTATTAGTGTTTTCACTGTGCCTCATTGCGATTTTGGAGTTGAATGGGGAGTTTCGATTCTTGCCGCACATGTGGTTTGGCTTCCAAGGCGTGAAAAGCTTGAACTTATTTCGGTTAATTTTCGGTGCAGAAACGACTTTTACAAAACTTATAAATGAATGCCCAATCTTTGAATTATCGAATCTTTATATGGATGTTGACTACATTTTAAAATATTTCGGAAGACAAGATCATTTCATCTATATAATACATTCAACTTCTTTGAGGCGTCTTGAGATATGTTTTGAGTATGGTGAAAACAACTTCGAGGATATTTTCTATTGTAGTCGATCTTTGAGGCTTCCTCACTCAAAGTACTTCAAGATAGGTGGTTGTATACACGAGATCTTTCGTGGGAAGAAGTCTAAACTCACGGTTGAAGCCGACTTCATAATTAGATTACGTAGATTTGATTTTCCTTCACCCGATGATTGCAATTTATACGTTGAAGCAGTTCGGGCTTTTGATTGTGTGAAAATTCTAACTTTATCAAGCGATGCTATGTGGGTAAGCTACTCGATTCTCTAGGAGCGTTAATGGGTTTTATATCAATATTAGTCCGGATCACTAACGTTTGTTATTATCAGGCTCTTAGCCATGCCACAATCAGCTTGTCGACTGAGTTTAAGCGATTGGTGAAATTGGAGACACACATTTATTGTTTTCATTGTAGCGCATTACAACAATTTATTCAAAGCTCAGACAATTTAGAAGTTCTTACGATTTATCAAGCTAGTTAAAGGCATCTGGTAATTTTGAGAGAGAGTGTGTATCACGGTTTTAGTAATTAAACATTGACTAGAGTAACTGTTGATGCGTTTTCTATGATGCCAGTGCGCAAATATTCTGGATCGAGCTCATGATGCGCCAAACTGGATAGCTCCTGTAGAAGTTCCGAGATGCTTGTCAAACACCTTGAAGAAGGTTGTGCTTAATGTTTTTTTATGTTTTGTAGATGATTATAAAACTATACGTTATATGTTAAAGCATGGAAGTGTTCTTGAATTCATGAAGATAAATCTTGATCTTCACTTTGACAACATAAAGTTATTCGCGATTAAAGAGATATGTAAGTTTCCAAGAAAGTCTCCGGCATAGTTATCAGACCCGGCCCGGCCCGGCGGTCGAACCGGTGGTTGGCCCGGCCCGGGACCAAAACCGGGCCGATTCAAGAGTCTGACCGTTCAAGGAGTTGACCCGCCTGGACCGGAAAACCGGTGGTTGGACCGGTGAACGCGACCCGGCCGGTATGAATCAACCCGGTCTGTTTTTATTTTTTATTTTTTTTTTTTTTTTTTTTTTTAATTTTTAAAATTGCCACAGGATTTTTTATTATAAAAAAACATCATTGCTGTGACTTGAACCTAGGTCCCTCAGGTAGGAGTCGAATATCCTAACCATCATTTCTTATTTCGTACTCTATCTTTTGGCAGAAATGAGTTCTTACATTTCTATATTCGTCAAATTAAACTCCACAAACTAAAGTCGAAATTCAATACAACTTCCAAAATTGGCAAGTAATAAATTAAAATTGTTTATAAACAAACTTGTTGGGAACGAGGACTAGTTTTTATTTGAATTAATAATGTTACAATGCATGGACCAATTTCTTTTGTAAGAAATTTTGATGGTTTTCACTTGTATATCGTCGTGTGTTTAAGTATCAAAACGCTTTTCATTTGTATTTATTATGATTTGGATGTTGAAAACTTGGAATATTTTGGAATTGATTATTATTATCAATTTTCTTTATTTTTATTGTATGAAAATATTATTTTTAACCTTATGTTGTGACCCACCAGTTGAACCAGTGACCCACCGGTTGAACCGGTGACCCGGTGACCCAGTAAGTTTTCCGGGTCGATGACCGGGCCGGGTCGATAACTATGGTCTCCGGTTTGTGAAGTTGAATTCGTTGTTGATGTCAACGGTCCACCAATTCAGTAAGGAGCTCAAACTCAAATTCGGTCTGGGGTTCGAATGACAGTGTGATTGCGGCAGAAGAAACAGTTCATGGTTGCACGGTTGAACAACCAGAAAAAGTTACATCTGTATTGCCGCAAGGCCAGTGACATGGAAAACATTTCCATTTCCAAGATTTTGCTATAGATTTGTTTTCTAGTATGTTTCAAGACAGAGACCGATGATTAAGGAATAATAATTTGTTTTTAAACTCCACCTCGCCCAGAAATTGAAGCCATCTTGAACTGCAATATTGTTGTTTGTTCTTTTTTTTGGAAGAGGACAAATCAATAGAGAGGGAGTCTTGACATCTGCCCTGACATTATATTAAGGTGTGAGGTTTAGACTTTTCAGATATCGAGTATGGACATTCGACCTTTGGAAAGTCAAACCTTACGTAAGAAATTCTATTTTTCGGTGATTAAACGGTATTGTGGTTCTTTGAAATGAGGTTTGATGCGGTGTCATTGGAAAAGTTGGGATTCTTGTTGCATATCAAAGGACAAGGACGGGCTAGGATTTCAAGATTTGCTCCTTTTTAATTTATCCCGTTTCGCAAAACAGTCGTGGCACATTTTCCAAACGCCTGCATCTTTGGTCGGTCTGATTCTTAAACACAAATATTTTCACGGACACCTCCATATTAGAAGCAAGAGTTGGGGAAAAGCCTTCCTTTCTTTGGCGAAGTCTTCTAGCCGGACAAGATTTACTTCTAAATGGTGCGCGGAGAAGGATTGGCAGCAGTGATACCACAAGAATATGGGATGATCCTTGGTTACCTCTTCCATAACAGTTTAAAGTAAGCTCCCCTCCTTCAGAGTTGCCTACTAATGCCCTTGTTCGAGATCTCTTCGTACCAGGTACTCGCGCATGGAACGAGCCACTAATTCGTCAAATTCTTTTCCCTTATGAGCAAGAATGGATTCTTAAAATCGTGCCCCCCTCTAACCGCCAAGATGACACATATATGGGCCTATACCTGAAACGGGTGTTACATGAAGAAGATCTGGAAAGTGAATATTGCACCTGGAGTTCAATACTTCTTTTGGAAATGTGTGCATGAATGCTTACAAACTAATACAAACATGGCAAAAAGGGGAATCGGAGCCGTATGGAGTGCAGCCCGTCTAGATTTGCAACGAGGTTTGAGCGTGTTTTCCACTTTCTCGGATTTAATAGATTTTTTATTTCAGTCTGAAACTGAAGATTCGTTTGCATATATTTTTACCAATTTATGGCTCGTACGGAAAGCTCGTTGCGGTTGGATCTATAATGAAGAGCCCATTTTTATATCATCTAAAGATATTGAGAAGAAGAACTTGAGAGGAAAAAGAAGAAGATAAGAGAAAAATGTAACTCTTATTATTAAACATAACCTCTTAAGGTTAGTATATATAGGAGAATACAAAAGTGCTAAAAAGTAAAAGCATAAAGCATAAAGTAACTACATTAACTACCTAGATACCTTTTAGGGTGGCTACATTGATAAGAAGAAAAGTAAAGCTGTTCATTTGCCTAATTTGTACAACATGATTTAATACTACTAGATACTAAGTATAACTTTAATTACTAAGTACCATAACTATTGTCGGATTATATATATTATTGAGGTAACTAACCTCTTTGATCCTCTTGACCTATTTGAGGATGTATAATAATGTTTCAATACTCCTCCTCAAGTGATAGGTAGATGTCCGATAGTCCCAACTTGTCCACAGTTTTGGAAACTAGTTTTAGGAAGCCCTTTGGTGAAGATATCAGCTACTGAAGCTTGGACTTGACATGAGATAGATTAATGCTTCCATTAGTGACTTTTTCCTTAATGAAATGTCTATCAACTTCAATGTGTTTAGTCTATCATGTTGAGCAGGATTTTTGGATATATCAATAGCGACCTTACTATCACTATATAAACACATAGGTTTGGATACATGAATTCGGTTACGCCATGATTTTACGGATCACTGGTAGCTCTGAGATACAAGGCAGCGACTACGAATTCGCCTGCTGTGCTTACGGCCCTTCTTGGTTGTTTCTTGCTTCTCCAAGACACAAGGTTTCCAAATATAAAGAAACACCACCCTGAGGTTGATTTTCCTTCCACTTTATCCCCTGCCCAGTCAGCATCAACGTACCCTTCAATTTTTGTGTTTCCTTGAGCTTTAAACAGGATACCCTTCCCTGGACATCCTTTCAGAAACCTTAGGAGTCTTAATGCAGCATTATAGTGGATTACCTTAGGTGAGTGCATGAACTGACTCAGTTGACTCACAGCAAATGAGATGTCTGGCCTTGTGTGTGAGAGGTAGATTAGTCTTCCTACAAGCCCTCGATAGTGTTCAAGATCATAGTCTCCACCATCATCATCTTTTCCAAACTTGATAGCACAATCAACCTGGGGTATCGGCGGGTTTACCCCAGTAACCCATAGTCAGAGAGCAAATCCAGGGTATACTTCCTCTGAGTGAGCAGAATACCACTTGAAGATCTAGCAACTTCTATGCCTAAAAAGTATTTGAGAGGTCCAAGGTCTTTTACATCAAATTGCTGGTGTAAGAAGGTTTTGAGTTTAGCAATTTCTGAGTCTGAACTTCCAGTGATAACAATATCATCCACATACACTATCAAGATGGTGAGGTCCCCTGTTTCTGAATGTTGATAGAACATAGTGTGGTCTCCATGTCCCTGTATATACTTAGCAAGTTTCATAGCTTGAGTGAACCTGCTAAACCATGCCCTAGGTGACTGTTTTAGTCCATAAATGGATTTATTCAGTTTTAGGACATGGTTGGGTGTTGATACAAATCCAGGAGGGTGCTGCATGTACACCTCCTCTTGTAGTTCCCCATTCAGAAAGGCATTCTTTATGTCAAGCTGATGGAGAGTCCAATTCTTTGTTCTTTGCCGCAATTGATATAATTATTCTAAGCGAGTTGAGCTTTGCTACGGGGCAAAAGTCTCATTATAGTCAATCCCCAAAGATTGTGTAAATCCATAGCCACAAGTCCGGCTTTGTACACATTTATAGTTCCATCTGGATTGTGTTTAATGTTAAACAACCACCTACACCTACTGAGGTTTGACCCCTTTAGGTGTAGGTATGTCATCAGTGTGATTCTTTTCCAATGCATCCAATTCTTCCAAGATGACCTTCTTCTTCTATTGTGGGTGATTTAGGGTCCGATAGATGGTGTTGGGAGTTTGAGAAGCATCTAAGTTGGCTAAAAAGGTCCTCTGTTTGCTAGACACTTTACCATATGACACATACATTAATAGGATGTTTAGTACATTCTATAGTACTTTTCCTCAAGGCAATGGGTAAATGAAGTAGGTTCAAGATCAAGGTCGGAGTTGCTCTCATGATAAGTTCGATTCAATAGGAGGAACAGGGGTATGAGGAAGAGGCTATTGGTTTTCTTTTGTCTAGTATAGATTATGGGAGTAGGACTTGGGGAGTTGGTAGGCTCCTCCTCAGCAAGAGTGTGGATAGGAGAATGTGAGGGACAATGATTAGGCATGGTTATAGATGAGGGACTGTGATTAGGCATGGGTAGAGTAGGAGGGCCATACAGAAACAAGTATTGATCATCATTGTTGTCAGGTTTTGTGTGGTAAAAAGGTTGATCTTCAAAGAAGGTAACATCACTAGACACATAAAATTTATGAGTGTTTGGGTCAAAGCATTTGTACCCTTTTGAGAGTGAGAATAACCAACAAATATAGTTTTTATAGCTCTAGGATCCAGTTTGGTCTTAGTGGGGGCATGGTTATGTACAAAGGCTGTACATCCAAAGATTTTCAGAGGTAAGGTGGATACAAGTTTTGAGTTAGGGAATATGGAGTTTAGAGCATCAATGGGAGTCTTGAATTTGATGATTCGGATGCCATCGGTTGATTAAAAAGTGGTGTCGAAACGACCTCATTCCGATAGTAGTTAGGGACATTATAGGTATAAAGCGAGGGTTCTAGCAACTTCCAAAAGATGGCGGTTTTTCCTTTCTGCTACCCCATTTTGTTGGGGTGTGTTGGTGCAGGAAGTTTGGTGTATTATACCTTTCTTGGTGTATTATACCTTTCTTGGTGACAAATGGATTAAGGCAGGAGTTTAGGTATTCAGTTCCATTGTCGAGATCGAGGAATTGTATTTCGATCTGGAATTGAGTTTCTATCATGTTATAGAAATTTTCAAGCAGTTAGGAACTTAGGACTTATGTTTCATAAAAAGACCAGGTGAGTCTAGTGTGATCATCAATGAATGAGATAAACCAGGGTTTGTGAATAATGTTGGATGTTACGGATGGTCCCCAAACATCGAATGAATAAGCATAAAAGGCTTGGATGCCTTATAAGAGACAGGTTTAAAGATAGTTCTAGTTTGTTTGCCCAAGATACAATTTTCACATTTCAAACTTTCAATACAAACATCAGAAAACAAGGAAGGATACATCCTTTTTAGGTAGAGAAAATTAAGATGTCATAATCTAAAATGTAACAACATTATCTTATTACATTTAGAGTTCAAGCTAACATTAAGACCACTTGCATTCTTAGGATAGGTGCTATGGATGAGATACAGACCCTCAGATTTCCTAGCACTGCCAATCTTCATGTGTGACCCCAGATCCTGAAACTCACAATGAGTTGAATAAAAGTTAGCAACACATTTCCTATCATTGCAGAACTGGCTGACAGAGAATAGGTTACAATCAAGTTTTGGAACATAAAGAACAGAGTTTAGGGTAAGGTTTTGTAGGATTCTAACTGACCCTAAACCAACCACTTTGGAAGAAGAACCATCTGCAATAGTAACATAGTGATCATTATTACTCTTAGTGAAAGAATGGAAAAGGGAGAGATCACCTGTCATGTGGCTTGATGCCCCTAAGTCAACAATCCAAGACTGATTGTCATGAGCAGTTGCCCCTACAGTTGATTCAGAAACATGTGGAATTCGTTTGTCAAACATTAAAGCCAGAGTTTCCATCTGCTCCTTTGTGAACCCCAGGGATTGTTCTGTAGCATTGTATGCCCTTTTTTGATCACTTCCACTTCCCTCAGCCCGGTTCTTCATAAGATGAGGGGGTTTTCCATGGAGATTCCAGCACTTTTCCTTGAGATGACCCTTTTTTTTGCAATAGTCACACAGTAGGTTGGCCCATTGTTCACTCTTCTTGTTATTGCCTCTGTTATACCCAACATTTGCTGCATCAGATTCAGCAACTTTGAGTGCTGAGTGGTTTCCACCTGGAGTTGGCAATATACCATTGCTTACACCCATAACTCCCCTTCTACTTTCCTCCTTTCTCACGTGAGAAAAGGCATCTGAATTGAGGAAATGGAGTTTGAGCGAATCCTTTCCACTTGCGGCATCATAGTTGGGATTTAGACCGTACAAGAAGTCAAAGACCCTTTCTTCTTCAACAAGCTTTGCATAGATATCACTATCCTCAGAACATTTCCACTGCCTTATTGTAAGTTGGTCACATTCCTGCCATAGCTTGTTGAGGGTGTTGAAGTATTGGGTGACATTAAGTGCACCCTGTTTGGTTTCCTTTAAAGAGGTTCTCAGACCAAAAACAGTAGCATAATTGCCTTGGTCAGAATAGTTTTTAGCTATCTTATCCCAGATAGCCTGTGTAGAAGTAGTAAAGAGATGAACTTGACTGATATCATCAATCATAGAGTTGATGAGCCAAGATACAACTATAGCATTTTCTGTCTCCCAGACTGCATATTCTTGCGATTCTTTTTTGGCTGGGGGTTTAATGGTTCCAGTTAGGTAACCAAGTTTACCTCTTCCAGTGACATAGACACGCACAGATTGTGCCCACTGGACATAATTAGGTCCATAGAGTTTCTTTGATGTGATTTGGAGAGATGGATTATCAACTCCATCTACACTGAGAGAGATAGCAGAAGGAGTGGGGTTAGGAATTCCAAAATCAGTCATTTTGAACACTGGAAAAGATGAGAGAAATAAAGATTTTTTTTTTAAGGCTGGATCGTTTTTTTTTCCTGAAAAAATCAGGGCTCTGATACCATAAAGATATTGAGAAGAAGAACTTGAGAGGAAAAAGAAGAAGATAAGAGAAAAATGTAACTCTTATTATTAAACATAACCTCTTAAGGTTAGTATATATAGGAGAATACAAAAGTGCTAAGCATGCTAAAAAGTAAAAGCATAAAGCATAAAGTAACTACATTAACTACCTAGATACCTTTTATGGTGGCTACATTGATAAGAAGAAAAGTAAAACTGTTCAGCTGCCTAATTTGTACAACAGATTTAATACTACTAGATACTAAGTATAACTTTAATTACTAAGTATCATAACTATTGTCGGATTATATATATTCAGCAGGGTAACTAACCCTGCTGACCCTGCTGAGGATGTATAATAATGTTTCAATATCATCTCTTATTAACTAAGCTTCATCTTTAGCTTAATTGGGATTACAAGTTGTATAGCATGGCCATGGCACCAGTTAAAAGCACCAAGGTCCCAGCACCTGCTAAATGGGAGGCTCCCCAAATTGCACTGTGAAGTGCATGCAATACTGATGCTTCACTATTGAAGGAGCCATAGCTATTTGGAATCATTTATTGAGACTACAACGGGACGTCGTGTGGAGCATTTTCGGAGAAGCTTTCCTTTTGTGGTGATGTAGAGATAGTCGAAATGATTGCATTCAATTAGGAGGTTGCAGAGTGAGGAAGAAGATTTATCTTCTTTGGGTTGTCTTATGGAAGATCGTAAGCGTCTCCTTAAATGTTTTAGTTAATTTTCTCTTTCGTTTGGTAGGGGAGATGGTAATTGGGGTTCGCTACCTAACAACATTCGCTTACGGCCTTTTAGACTATAGCGTATAATTTTTTGGTTAGTGTGGCTCCGACACCATCGATACACATAGATTCATGTCTTAGAAAGTTTACAAAAAAAATAATGAGCCGATAGCAAAAATTATCTCCATCTTTACCGAAAAGCTGTGACTTAACTTTCTTATTTCGTTTTGGTTTCACCAGCCCCTCATGTTTAATTTTTTTCAAGAATGGCCCCGTCATTGTCAAAAAAATGTAACATAGACCTCTTCTTTCGTTTGACTGGTCCCAGTCTTTTTTTTTTTTCCAAGAATGATTTTTCATCTTTATCGAAAAGATGTGACTTAAATAGATCCAAGTTGCGGAAAAAAGAAAGAAAGATGAGGACCGGTTACACTTGAACAAAAGAAGAGGGTAAGTCACAACTTTTCGGTTACGAGTAGCTCGACTCAAGCTTAAACTTAAAAAAATGAAACGAATCAAACTTCTTTACGAGTCAAATACGAACAACTCAACAACTCAAGCTCGAACTAAAAAAAAACTGAAACAAATCAAAGTTATTTACAAGTCAAACATGAATAGCTCAACGACTTGAGTTTGAACTTGAGAACCCCGAAATGAATCAAACTTCTTTACGAGTCAAACACGAAAAACTCAACAACTCGTGTTCAAACTTCAAAATCAAAAAAAGGTGAAACAAACCAAACTTAATTATGAGTTGAAGACAAATAGCTCAACGAGTAATCTGATTCACTTACGGTCCTGATTCGCAACGTGTATTAATTTCCTGCAAAAAAACAAAAAAAATAAAAATCCCCTCCATGCCCTTTTTTTTTTTTTTTCAGCAGAGCCAAAAGCTCTTGAAAATATGCAATTAACAGTCTTGAATCGCTGAAATTTGTCGAGGTTATCGCTGAATCTACAGGTATGATTGTTCATCATGTGTATATGTATGATTATTTTGTGTCGCAATCAATCTCGCTTGTTAATCTTCGAAGTTTTTTATTTTTATCACAGGTTGCTAATGAATTAGGGCTGAAATGGAGAGAAAATTGGGGCTGAAAATGGACGGAAATACAGCGGAGCAGAGCCTAGTTCCGTTGTTTATTTAGTGTTAGTATAGAAAATTTCTTCCAGGTTTTAGTTAATTTGTCTCTACCTAGCCTTATTTCAGTTGCAAGAGCTCGACTTTCTTTTTTAGTACAATATTTTCCCTCCTAGCCCCCTCTTGGTGCCTGATTATAGCTTTGTTAAGTTATTTAAATCAGCTGAATCTGATAGGGTTAACTGGTAGCTAACAATGAAGCGAAGAAAATCCGGTTTAAATCTCCGTGATTCTCCCATCAGTCCAGAAAACAAGAGCCTTGTTTTGGTTGATAGGATTAGCGATTTACCGGACCCCATTCTGGTTAGTATTTTGTCCTTACTTCCCACAAAGAATGCTGTAGCCACCTCCATTCTTTCAAAAAGATGGAAATTTGTGTGGAGGACAGTCGACAATCTTGCTTTCTTTCATATGGGTTCCCGGGAGGAAGGTCTATCAAGTCGAAGATATGAGATTTGTAGAATTTGTTAACGTGTTTTGCATCTCCATGATGCTAGATTGCTAATTTGTTCTAGAAACCGAGGTGTATTTCATTTTATGTCACTTCATGGATCAACGCTGCAATTACAAGAAATATCCATAAGCTTGTTCTTTGTGTTGAGACTCGTGATGGACCGGATAGTAGTCTGAACCGATTGAAATGCCTCTAAGCATTTTCACTAGGGGTGTCTGAGATAAATTGGAAAAGCTGGACTAAGCCGGTGGATTGAACCGAACCGAACCGAAAATCATAAACCGCATGATTTCCAATTGGTATTTTTATTGGATAAAAACCGAACTGGACAAACAGTCCAATTTTCGGTTTTGTAGGAAAAAACCGGGTATAACCCGGACCGAACCGAAATATAATATATAATTAAATATATGTTTATTATATAAATATAATTTTAATACCCTAAACCTAAACATGGTGAAAACTCGCGCGCTCTTCACTCTTCACTCTTGAGTTACGAGTTTTCAATTCTTCATACCCGACCCTTGGCTTCTGTTGTGCGCCAAGTTCTGCCGCTCTGGAAGGCGGATTCTCCGGCCACCTTGAGTCCTATACTCTAAGTAAGTATCCAACTCTCTTTGCGATCCCACCATTGTCATATATCTGAAATCTTCCTACTTGTTTTCCTGTATTTTTTCAGAGTTGTATATATGTGGGGAGTGTTGTGTTTCCCGCTTCATTGTAGGGCTTTAGATTGTGCTGAAAAAATGCAAGTTGCCTTAAAAGCATCATTTGTTTAATTTGTGCTAAAGTACTATTAAGGCGATTATAGTATTTACCGGTTGTCAAAGAAATGATCGTTACGCTTCTTTGTGCTTAGTATATTGGCATAGAGAGTTTCATCCGGATGTGTTATTAAAATGCACATTGATTGGGTGCATGATTCAATTGAGAGCTTTTAGGTTTTATGAAAAGTTAAAAACAATTGAAAAAACAATCGAACCGAACCGGTTGTATTGGTCCAATTCGGTTTAGATTATTGAGCAGTTCGAGCAGTTCAGTTCAATTCAGAAAAAATATAAACCGTCGGTATAGTTCAGTCCGAAAAGTTACACAAAACGACCGGATGGACTATGTACACCCCTATTTTCATTTGTGACTCTACGATCTTTGGAGTTGATTAGAGGCATTTTTGTTTCCGACGCGGATGTGGTTTGTCTTACAAAACTTGAAAGTCTAATACTTGATTCAGTTTTCGAGTCCGCAGAAGGTTTTGTAAATCTTTTAAAGGGATGCCCACTGCTAAGTTGTTTGTACCTACATGTGGACATGGACTACATGATAGATTATTATGGAACATAAGACGATGATGAATATTTTACGTATGTAGTATCTTCTAGTTCCTTGAAACGTTTTCAGCTCTCTCTCAGTAGTAAGTTAGCATGAATTTTATTGCTCGCTGGAGTTGTTAGAGGCTCCCTCACTTGAGTACCTCGAGCTAGCTGGTTTCATATACGAGATTAATGTGCAAAAAGGTCTAAGCTCTCTGGTTGAAGCTGACTTTCGGATCGAGTTGCATACTGATTTCAAAGAAACCATCATTTGCAATTCAGTCGTTGAAGTGGTTCGTGCTATCGATTGTGCAGAAAGTATAACTTTATCGGGCGATGCTATGTGGGTAAGCTATTCTATTGTTTAGAGATTTTGTTAATTTATCAATATTAGACATCTACTCCCCTATTTGTGAATGTTGTTGCTTACACTGGACCACTAACATTTGGTATTATCAGGCTCTTAGCCATGCCGAAATCAGTTTATTGACTGATTTTAAGAGATTGGTGAAATTCGAGACAGAACTTGATTGTTGTCATTGTTGCTGGCCATTACGAGATTTTATTCAATGCTCAGACAATTTAGAAGTTCTTACAATTAATCAGGTTAGAAAAAGGCATATGGAAAGTGTGTAACTGATAGAGTGTGCAATTTTTGTTTAATTAAACGTTGTTTGTTGATGTGTTTTCTATTATGCCAGGATCCAAATTCTCTACTTAGTAGAGATCTTCATGTTCACTCGAACTGGAATGCTCCTGTAGAAGTTCCGAAATGCTTGTCAAACAGCTTGAAGACGGTTGGAGTTGATGTTTATTGCGGTTTTGCTGATGGCGTGAAATGATCGTTATTTGTTAAAACATGCAAGTGTTCTTGAAGCTATGAAGATTAAATGTGATAGAAACCGGGACGACACAAAGTTTGAGTTGATTCAAGATATATGCATGTTCCCAAGAAAGTCTCCGGCTTGTCAAGTCGAATTCACCGTTGATCAATCTAGTCCAGATCCAGTTGTAACGATCTTAAACTCTCATTCTGTCTCGGGTTCAAATGGAAATAGCCCGGTCAATAGGGATGACTGAAAAGATTATAAACCCTAGAAAGTTGGACCTCACATCTCGGTATGGTATCACTGTAGATGTTGTGTGATACCATTAAATGTGCGCCATAGATCCTAATTTTGATGTGAGATGCTAATGCTGGTAATTGGGAAATTAACAGTGACAACATCTATCCTGATATATATATATATATATATATATATATATATATATATATATCATATCATAATCATAATCATAATCATAATCATAACTATATTAAAAGAGCCAGTTGTTTCCCACGTAAGTGTTTCTCCAAAAAAGTGTTTCTCCGTAATTTTTTATTTAAAGAGCCAGTTGTTTCCCACGTAAGTGTTTCTCCGTAATTTTTTATTTAATAAATAGATTAATTAATTGTTTCAACAAAACAAAACAAAAAAAAAACACGTTAAAGCTAAAAAAAAGGTAAGTACAAGCAAACAAGAGGATTTTTTTTTTTTTTTTTTTTTTTTTTTTTTTTTTTGTGATTAGTGTAAAGTTATGTCAATGAAGATACTATTGTTTCAGAAAAAAATATGTTTGATCAAAAAAAAAAAAAAAGACACGTTAAAGCTTGAAAAGAAGACAAGTACTGTATAAGTAAAAAAAGAGGATTTTATCTTTTTTTTTGTTATTGTAAATTTATCTCAAAAAATATAATAATTTGGTTAAATATTATTATAATACCTCTATTTTGATTTTTAATCTCTAATAAGAGTGTCAAAGATAAATTTAACAAAAGAAAAAGATGTTCAGAGGAAAATATTTTTTTCCAACAACAAATCACAACTAAGTGTCACAAATACAGTATTACACCATTGATCATTATGCGAGTAATAGAAATCAATGGGTATTACATCATTATCAATGATGTAAAACTATATTGACTTTGTAATGGAATTATCAGTGACCTTTTTCTATTTCTTCATACAAATACAGGCCGAATGAAGGGTACATAACTCTTTATACAATATATACATGTTTATCTACTGCCTCATTATTTTACTAATTCAAGGGATTTAAACTAATTGAATCTACAACAAAGTTATCCAAGATGTTTACAAGTGGAAGTTAAAAGAAAAAACACAATATCCAAAATGAGTGAAGATAAAGGGTGCAACAAGATTAAAAAAAGTGTTATGAAAGCCAAGAGAAAACGAAAAGGCGATGAAAGAAGTGTTGTGAGTAGAAATTGTATGTGAATTAGGTTCAATGTAGAAATTATGAAAGACAATAAAAAATCATACTGAAATATCATTTTCTCATATTTTTTTCCTTGTTTTGATTTGTGAAAACGGTAAACAAATCAAAATCTGCTAATATTATAGAGCAACAACGCCGCCATAAGATCCATAAAGGAATCGAGGAAAAAAAGAAGATTGATTCGAGGTAATTTACACCCTAAAGTTTATATCATAGAATTTCTTGCATATTCCTTTAGTGAAATCGCATTTTAGAACACAAATGTAAATGAAGAAATATAAGTTGGAGTCATTGATGATATCATAACCTAAAATTATAAAATCAAAGTTCCCTGAAGCGACAAGTTAGAACATGATAACACTCGGAATGTTATGGAGTCAACGAAAAAACAAAAAGAGTATGCATTAAACACAAATGATGTCAATGGTACATTACAAACATCATTCATTATATAACTCAGACCTTCTGCATTTTCACCTTCAAATGAGAAATTGAATAAAAAAACAGATAACTCAAACCTTCTTCATTTTCACCTTCAAATTAGAAATAGAATAAAAATCAAATAAATATATGCTGAAATGACTGAGCAACAAACATACGTAAGAATCAAAATTTTAAACACTGAACATTCTATGTAAATCTAATAAAGGAAATTAATATTTCAAAAAAATCTATTTCTCATTTTTTTTTAATAATAATGTAAATATTGCATGTTGGAGTTTAAATTATAAAGGTGTTTATGCACAAAAGTTACACAATATAAGTATGACTGTATTGTGATAGTACTGTAGAAGAAACTTGTACTTTAAAATCTGAATTTTGTGTAAAATTGATACATATATATATAACATAAAGCTGCTTTATTATTTCAATATTGTTTCCAAGCTACAATAATAAAATTGAAATAGCACCCCTAAAAAAAAATAAAAAATTGAAATAGCATTTTTAAAACCACGTATTCCACTTCCACGCGAAGAAAATGAAAGATACATGTTTCATTTTACAAGAAAGCAACATCATATTCGTCTTTGCTTTGCAATGACGATTAATAAAGCACAAGAAAAAATGAAACCGTATGTAAAAGTTTATTTGCTCCGACTGGTATTCTCTAATGAACAACTATATGTTGCACTTTAAAAGAGAACTTAAATATTAACAATTAAGGTGTTGATTGAACCCAAAGATCAACTAGACGACACCTTTAGATGTACAAAAAATATAGTATATAAATATGTTCTACAGTCCGGTACGTTCGTATTATATTCTTTTATTATCATTATTTCTTTATTTTCATTAAATAATTCATATCTACTCTAAGAGTTCATATGAAAAATGATAACTCTTCTTAATGAAGAATGAAAGCACACAAAGTTTTTACTCTTATTAATGACCCAATTTATGATATGGAAGAGGATGATGACACATGAAGAATAAAAGAACACAGTATCGACAGCTGCATCATTAAGCATTGAATTCCAAAGTGGATTTTTTTATTTTATAAATTGCTATTGTA
This sequence comes from Gentiana macrophylla, assembly GCA_026214975.1. Classification (NCBI taxonomy): domain Eukaryota; kingdom Viridiplantae; phylum Streptophyta; class Magnoliopsida; order Gentianales; family Gentianaceae; genus Gentiana; species Gentiana macrophylla. The sequence goes on from CM047810.1 coordinate 99,321,435, forward strand.
TTATTTTGTAAGGATAATCCAATTACTTGACTGGTGGATTCAAGAATGCAATTTAAATTACATAAGTATGTAGAATTTGAATTTGATAGATAAATTCACTATTGACTAAAATCTCATGACCAGGGAAAAGAAGTGATAGAAAGTCATTTCACAGAGCATAAATGACTATAATGGATTGTGATTTTTTTTTTCCAGCAAGAACGGCACATTTAAACGAAATATCAAGTATGTCACTCATAATGAATTGTTAAGGTCAAGTACTTATACAAATACATTTATAATGGTCATTATCGTGTTTCAGTTTAATTTACATGGAAAATATTTGTGTTTCATTTGAATGACATGAAACTGACCATTATTTCTCTCTAAATTCATCTTCATGGGGAAAATTATGTTTAATATTGAAAGAATTAAAATATTGAAAATCTTGTCTGAAATGACTTTGCCTAAAAAACGATGCTCGGATTTTTTTTACCCTTAATCAAACACATTAAAAGGCCAAAAAAAATGTTTGTATTGGGAAATTCCAGAACTCTTTGAATGAACGAACTCACAAAAATATTGGAAGAGAGAAAACTTAAAGATATTATTGGCCACATAAATGGTGCAAATACAACTGATGGATAAATGGTGCAAATACAAATGGTGCTACTCAATCATGTTAAATGAGCGGCGTTGTTTGAAGATTTACGTAAACAGCCATAAATGCAATAGTTTTAAATAAGTTGTGGAAAAAAAGGTTTACTAGAACCTGGTAAAAGAATCTCAGAATGTTTGAGTGGAGTCGTTGCCTTCAAAATGCATCATGCATTAAGAATACTGTTGCAACTCTTTTAGTTTATTGTGAGCCTACAAATGTGCGTCAACTTTAGGATATGTATTGGGAACCAATTTTAGAAGATTTTATGTGAGACACTACAAAGTTAACAACTTTAATTATTAATAAAACTTTACGACCCATAAGCTACTTTCTAGAAAGTATGGGTAAAAACTTTAACTGCTATAACTTGTCAAGTCCACAAGAAGATAACTTCATTACAAAAAATTAGCAGAAATAGATACATGATGAATTATCTATAGATATTCCTCAAGAAGATTTTGATGTGGAGTAAAACTTAAGTATGAAAAACAAAGTATTTTCCAAGAAAATCCTTGATAAGGTAAATAAAGGACAAAGTACGGTGTTTTTCATTGATGGTCCTGGTGGCACGGGAAAAACATATTTATACAGTGCATTACTAGCAAATCTAAGAAAAAAAACATAAGATAGCTATAGCAAGAGCTACGTCAGGAGTTTGCAGCGGGGAATATGCCTGGTGGGCGAACAACTCACTCACGCTTTAAAAGACCAATTAATACAAATGAGACAGACGCGTGCAATATACCACTGTAAAGTGAAATTCAAAAATACTAAAGAGAAATTATCTAATTATATAATATGAAGCATCAATGGCAAAAAAAAGCAACTGAGACACTTGACATAATCTTAAAGGACATCATGAAACGTTATGCCGTATTTGGAGTAAAAATGATTGTATTTGGAGGTGATTTTAGGCAAGTACTTCATGTTGTACCAAAAGACACAATACTTCAGATAATAGAGACAAATTTGGTGAAGTCATACTTGTGACCGATAATGGAAAAACTATCACCAACTAAAAACATGATAACAAGGAGAGATATAAAATTCATCGAATTCTTATTATGAGTGAGTTGTGGAGAAGAACCAATAATTAGTATAATTACCTAAAGATATTGTCATTGAATATGATGAAAAATAATGATCAACATTCAGAAAATCGTCTGATCAATTGTATATTACCGTATTTAAAAGAGAAGACATAATTATCATAATACGTTACAAATTGACCAATACTAGCAACGACAAACGAACATGCAACGCACCAACAACTAAATCGATAAAAGTTTATATCAATATTTCCTTGAGAAAAGCATTGTTTCACTAACAACTAAATCGATATCATTTTCTAATAAATATTGTTTAACATATTCATAATTAATGTATTAATATATACTTGATAATTACGTAATATTGAATCGTGTTGTTATTTTTCAATTTTATAAAATTCATTTTGTTGAAACACGTCCAACGACGTGAATTTTGCTAGTATCTATATATATATATATATATATATATATATATATATATATATATATATATATATATATATATATAATATATAGAGGAGTCAATTTAACCCATTTACCCGATTGACCCGCTCCATACCCGACTCAAACCCGTACAATATGAAAAAAAGAAAATAAAACCCAAAAAAAACACTCGAATAAATATTTAAACATAAAAAAATATACGCCCCGCGCCTAAAATCTCTCTTTGTTCTACTTTGCCCTATTTTGCGGTTTGCTCTTTCCGTTTTGTTCTTCGTGAAATTCTAAATCGATTTTCGTGTCGTCAAAGTTAGGTTTCAATGATTTTGTTTTTGCAATTGCTTTTGTTTAAAAATTGAAATTTTTAGTGTTTGTCGGCGGTGCAGAGGGGCAACATCTCGGGAGGCGGTGATCGGTCATACATCAGGTATTTTCTTTTAATTTCAGTATAACATGGTTTTTTTGGTGTTACTTATGCCTTGGGTATATACGTACAGTACGTCCCGAGTTGCAGATCCGGCATCAGCTAAGTTAACTTTCATTGAAGGTTCACTACCTTTCCCAGTTGTTTTGATTTAAGTGTAATTACATTCACGTATTTGAATTTGAATTTTACCATAGCAAAGAAAGAGGGCAATGAAGTGAACGAAGATGATGATTTGAGCGAAGATTGGCTAGAGCGTTTTTATCACCATCAAAACATGATCAATGTAAACATAAGAAATTTTATTTGTGATTAATCACTTTATATGAACCCCCTTCAAGCCCTTTTTCTCGCAAGATTTATGTTTTGGCACAGGTAACAATTTGACTGATGTGGATTCCGCAATCCAGGTAACAATTTTTTCTTATATAATCACAGGTACCAATTTTTTCTTATATAATCAAATCATTTCTGTTTCAGATTGATTTTAAACTTTTTCATCTGATCTACCAACTTTATTTGCCAGCCAAAAAAAAAAAAAAACAATTCAATCATTGATTAAAGTTAGTAAACCTGTAACGATTTATTTGGTTATCTTTTTCTTTAGGGGTTTTATTTGGTTATCTGATGTAATCATTTCTGTTTCAGATTTGTTTTAAACACTTTCACCTTACCGGCGGAGGATCTTCAGACGGAGGGAGAGCACAGAGGCTTCATTCTAATACCCTTAACATTTAATATTTTTGTACCGTTTTTATTTTATTATTTGGTTTAATGGTCATAGATAGATTTAGTATAAAGTGTATTTTTTTTTCCCATTTTGTTCATGATAATAGGTGTGTTTTTCCCATTTGCATATTGAAAGAAGTTGGTGTTTTGGTAACATATGATGGTAGGTTAACATTAGTATTTTGGTGACATGTATATTTTGATTTGGAGGTGTCTTTTTGATGTGAATGATTGGTGATAAATTGATAAGAGGCAAACTGTAGTCTTTTTGTATATGATGTGAATTATGTTTTTGTGCGGGCGGGTTCAGTCGATGATTGGTTTTGTTGCCTCATCTTAGGGTCTTCTTCGTTTTCAATGCTGAATTGTGTTTAAGATACATACGAGATGTTATTTATTCGGCCAATCGGCTCATGTGTTAGTTCGATTGTTTCAAGTTTTGAGTTTCAGATTCAATGATATTTATTACTATTGTTCCATCTTTATTTGAATGATAAGCTTTCGTAATATAAAACGCACGGTAATCGTAGATTATTATCCTGCTTCAAGATTCTTTCTTAGAAGAATGAAGCGTGTGTTGTGTTTTAATGTTGCCTCTGTTGTGTGTTTTTTCTTTGTTTCGTTGTTCATTTCTTTAACAAATTTTTGTTTTCTCTTTCCCAATTAATAGATTTATTTCCCTTTGTAGAAATATTATCCAGCAATCCAACGAGGCTCATTTTTTGAACATGGATTCTGATTTTCTTTGTACAATCTCGGGTGTTTTTATGTTTATTTTATGTTTTCCAGGTAAGTTTGTGTTCTCTTTTCCAAAGATCAGCTACGTCATTAGGAGGAATTTTATATTTGGCTCATCTTAAATGAAAGTATATGTGGTTTTATTCTATAATTTTCCCTTACAATATTTATACTCACATGTATTTCCTTCATAAAAATCTTTTTTGCATAATCATAAGCATAAAGAACGATCAAGTTTTTCGTAGATGGAAGAAAAAGGCATTGAGTGAGAAAGGAAAAAACACGTGGCCCTCATCCGTTAGAAGTTCCATCTCCAGTTGCATACCTCCATGATCAACAATCGGTCATTTAGTTTCAAATAAAATTCGTTGCTGAAACTCCGGAAATGGATCACTTCACCAGAAAGATTCACTTATGTAGCATCGATTTAAGACGCACCCTCTGTTCTATTACAATTAGATTTGATTTTGAAGACGAACCACCGTAGGAGGCGATAATAAGTCTTCTTCTTCATTATTTTGATCAATGGAATACCTAATTTAACTGTTTCTTTTCCTCATGTACCTTATGCTTGCAAAGTGAACTTTTAAATCGCTACGATATTATCTAGTTGTGGTGAGAATGGTGATCAAGATTGGGATGCAGAGCTTCTCCTTATCACCCGATATAATTTCAATTCAAGAAACCCCTTACCTTCTTCTACTAATATCTATTTTGTCATGTTCAAAAGTTTATGGTATTTGATTACACGTATGGTTTTTTGCATATTGTTTTTTATTCTCACAAATATATGATTACACATTTATTGGTTTTGCAGATGAAAATTGAGGAAAAAGACACCACGGCCAATGTTGTCATGACGTCTACTTCTTTAATTGAGTTGATTTTAACGTGTTCTTGATTGTTTTCAGATTTTGATTTTGTTGCTGACCTTTCATCATAAGAAATGGAGGAGTTGATATCTTTCATCAATCGGCAAACACTCATGTTCTTCTTTGCATTTTCACAAGTCTCATGTCAATAGCTTAAAAGAGTCTATAAGGTAATGCCGATCAATTTATACTCCTGTAATTAAGAAATGATGATGTTTTGAACATTTTATCTACATAATGTAATGCAAAAGTTCAAAGCATTTGATTATCACATTCACATGGCAAACATCGATGTTCTTCTTGCATTTTTGGCGGATGTTGTTGGGTGATGGAGTGTTGTGCTTCACATCTTTTCTGTTTGGTAATTGCTTGGTGTTGGGGATCCGAGTAACTATTGTAACTACAACTTTTATTTTATTTTTAATATATTGTGGATAAATTTGAACACCCAAGTAACCGCATAATTGTGAAAGCACTTGGTGATAACAAATTACCGGATATTCCTCTACTCAAATTTTAAAAGGAAGTTAAAATCCTTTCCAATTTCAAAAGCTAACTGAAATATATACGAAATCTCTATCAAATCTCTATCAATCCTCTCACGTATTGTATTTGTTATGATTGTCATGATTTCAAGCAGATAGCACTCTTTGCATGCCTTTTGTTTCGCTAATTTAGAAAGTGTGAAAGTGGAATGTTGTTCCCGGTGATCCTAATATAGCAAATTAGCAAGTAAGGTGATGTTTAGTTTGAAGGTTTTTCCGAGAGGTTTTAGATCATTACAATGGTTCTCAATATCTTCATCGAGACTATAGTTTATAAGCTTAACTTCTCTTGATGCAGTTTTATCATTAGGTTTGAGATTTAGATTCGTGTCATGATGAATGTAGATCTTTTTATTGTTCCGATGAAAGTAAGGTGAAATAGAGAGTTGTCCGGAGATAATGACGAAGAAAATTTGCTTGGACAAAATAGATGTTGAGCCCGAACAGGTTAACCATTTGCAGATTTGATAAAGAAATCAGATGAGTTTTTTTCTTTCATCAACGGTTTTTCCCATTTTGCAGTTTAATTTTTTTATAGGTTGGTTGCCGTCAGTCGTGATTGAGGAATATCGAATTGCAGGTTTGTTAAACAAATCATGCCAGTTTATTTTCCCATCTACTTTTTTTGTCTTTTGATTTTACAGTTGAAAGTTAATATTTCATTAGTGTACGGGAGATATAAAATTAAGAGACAACTTTTTTTTGGCTATACATTATCAGTTATGCTCAACTTTGATTTGTTGTTGATTGATTTGCAGGTATAAACTTTTTTATGCGAGACGAGTTATACTTTGGGGATTTTTCTTATGGAGGTGTGAGGCATGGGTTGGGGTGTCAAGATTTAGGATAGGGAATTGTACCTAAGACAGTGTTTCAAAAGTTTACATATTATTGTCCTCTTACGTCCCATAATATAAGACATTTTGGTCATTTTATTTAGTTTAAGAAATCTCATAAATGAGTTACTTTTTAACATTTTAAGGCAAAATATTGTATTTTTTTTAGGAATGCCTAATAATATCAGATTATTTAGTGTGAAAGTAAAACAATGTATTTAATATGCGGGACCGAGGAATGTATGGAAAATGCTATGGACACAATCAAATCGACTATATGATTGATTATGATGAAGCCACTATCTACTAATTGGTCGCATAACATAATCAATGACGTAAGATATATCGTATCATTTTTAAAACATGGCATTAATCATTGCACATTATCCCCAAAAAAATCATTGCACATTATGTAACATCTCAAATTTTGGTTTTCCGTGCATAGCACATGTTTTGTAACTATGTCAAATTATCGATCTTTGTTTATCTTTATATGAGACATGTAATGAGTTATGCATGCTAAGTGTAAAAATGCCTTTGTTAGGTTTATTTTTTCAATTACTACTACTTCATGTCCGGATGAGAAATTATTACATGTTCATTATAGGATGTTGGTGTTATGGGATTTTGCAACTAAGAGCTTGATGATATTTTGAATTGGTTATAGTATCAAGTTGGTTGCGTTATTTTTCAATTAAGTATTCAGCTTAAAATTCTCTTAATATTATATCTCCCGTGCATTATGCACGGGCTAATGGCTAGTGTGTGTGTGTGTATATATATATATATATAGTTCAGAGGTTTTGATTTTAATTTTGATTATGTGACCTAAAGACTGATTTTGTTTGCTTTAGATTTGAATGTGTTTGTTTGCACTATCATCATTATATAAAATTGTAAATAAGTTGGCATTTCTTTTTTATTATTATCTATCTATATCTCTATATATATTTGAAAGGGTAATTTAACCCGATTACCCATGATTTTGCTCCAAACCCACTTTTGACCTGGCTTATACCCATCTTAAAAAAAATAATGATTTTTATTGAGATTTGGAGTTAGGAAATCTAAACAATGTACCCGAAAAAAAAAATGCCAATTAGTGATTTTCTTTTGATTTTCTTGGTTATGCAAAATCTCATGAAATTAATGATCTTTTTTAGCTTTGGAGTTACGAAATCATTATGATTTTCTTGAGATTTTCTAAATTTACTTTTAAATCTAAACAATGTATCCGGAAAAAATGCGTAAAAGAAAAACCTTTCCGTAACACGTTTCTTTCTTAAGAGTCACTCCTAATTTCACAATTTTATTTTCCCACACAACTCATTTTACAATTGCTTACTGATAGAACTTTCTGTTAGGATATGATTTATCTTCAAACCATAAAACTCTCAAATTAGTTTAAATCTAAATCACATCACCAAATCTAAACCATTTTTATCAAACAATTTTTCAAAATGGTTGCAGTCACAAGTAATCTAATCATTTTAGAATTGTACATGACCGTGGGAATATCATATTATAACAGAAAGGTGAAGTCGATCACAATACGAGGGGAAATTGGCTCATGTTGTTTTTCTATTTTTTATCGTGTTGATTTTATTCCATTATCTTTTTCATGGTATGTTGTTTTATTTTGAATTTTATCGGAGCATGATTTATATTTTCAGGCGTTTTAAGGACTTTTTGTGAGGAATTTTTCGTGTTTGCAAATGACATGGTATATTACAAAATAAGGTACAAAATCTCTGTTTTTTTTCGGATTGGTTTAGCGATTGTCTCTGTTATGTATAATACTTTGATTACATTTTCTTTTGGAATATGTTTTGATTTTTATAAGGGTTTCATTTACACTCTCAAAAGCAAGAGAAGGAGAAGGACGGCAACAGGATAATAAGAAGTTCATGCGTCATATATGTCATTGAAATTTATGATTTGCCATAATATAACAATCATTTCTCGGGATGACATAGAATAATGAAGTGACAAATGACAATTGGACCATCATGATGACACTTGAATCATGAAGTAAGGATATCATTTTATTTGTTTGGTCATATAAAGAATTTATTACTTATTCAAAGTGATTTCTACATAAATGGATCTTGATATAACGGTGTTTATCCACCTGGTTGTATTCGTTTGATGATGAATAACCACAAGAAGCATCACCATTCAAGTCTATAGCAATTCGATGTATTTAATCTTATGATAATATTCTCATCCATTATTGTAATGTTGTAAAAGAGGGTTCAAGCCGTGATTCAAACATAACTACCCTTAATATTGTTAAAAGGGTCTCCACCATTCAATGAAAATCAAGATTTTTTCGACAAGATAAGTTCTACTAGAATTTCTCATTTTAGGAGGAAGAGCGATTGACCTGCACGTCCGGCTCGGCTGAATAGTTATGATGAAATGATGGTTTGATCAATTACATAAGGTTATTGGCATATATAGATGGACTCTAAAAGTGGGAAGTTATTGTGTGGTGAGAGATTTTGAGGTGAAATGACGGATGAACGATCGTAACCACACGCTTTAAATACATAATAAACCGTGTGTAGTGCAGGGGTGTTGCCACACGGTGTCTCCACACCGTGTGGAGACACCAAAGGATCACAGCAAATGATGTTCCTTGCCATGTCTTGGCAATGCCAAAACTCTAAAAAAGTGGGATGTTGCAAGTTAAATTTTCTCTTAGGTGTTGTGCCACTGGATGAGGTCTTCATATGTCCGCATGAGTGTAAATGGAGAGGTGAACTGCAATCCATACAGATTTTGTGAGAGTATGATTCTAAGTGCTATTTGCTATATTTCTATTAAATTTATAATACAATCGTACTTGCTTTAAATGTTTTTTTTATGGGTGGGGGGTGTTTGTATGCCTCTTTTGTTTCATTTTAATTCAGTTTCATTCAGAAAAATGCATACTTCAGATAACCAAGAAATATATGATTTTGAATAATTTGATGGCTACTTATCATATATTTTACTCGGATTTCTTTGAATACGTCAATCATGATTATTTTTGATGATAATCATCTTTAGTTCAAGATTATACCAGACTAGATTGGACAATGAAATGTAAAATGATATCTTTAGTTTTTACATTTTAAGCTCATAAGAAATGACCTATATTTCATTTTATGCATTAGGGACAACAAATCAGATTGTTGATATGTTTGGGAGATTTATGATTTTGTGATTAGTTTTGCGTTATAAATACTATCAATAACTACATAATGCTTCTTACTTATACACTTATTTATAAATTACCTTCATATTTAAATTACAAATTTTGTCTTAATGACATAACTGTATACATTTTGTAACATGTTCATGCAAATTTATAATCCCGTGCATTATGCACGGGTATTTGGCTAGTTATATTATATATAAATATGTATTCAAGTTTGTTCGCAAGTAGTCGAATTGAGTATTACATTGATCATGAATTTGTTTAATCGTTGAGTCAAGTTTGAGTTTGAGCTAAATTAAACCAAGTCAAGTCAAGTTCTAGCTCGTCCTGATCTAGTGTGTTTGGCAGAACCCCTTCAAAAAAGGTTTCATAGCTTCAACCGTCCCCTTTAAATCTGATGAGGTTATGAAGTTTCTGGATCGGTTGGAAATGCTGGTGAGTATACTGATCGATCTTCATGTCGTATATATGTCAAACCATATGTCGTCTTTTTTAAGCAAAATGCGACACTTTTGAACCATTGTAAGTGTAAGGTTAATGATAAGTAGTGCCAAAACTGAGGTTGAACGCGGAGGAGTATATCTCTTCGTCGAATAGATCGATGAATTTTTGCATATATTAGTAGCGATCTTGTACTACGTCACAGGATTACATATATCAGGAATACACTGATATGAGATTTTTTTTTTGAAAAATAATACAGATACAGAACAAAAACATAAATTGCATCATCATGTTCTTCTTCTCTAGCCACCTGAATTCACCCGACCCTTTCACTCTGTCTATGCAAAATAATCGGCCGTGCGTACAAATCGCTTTCTGTACGTGACAATATCATCTTTAGCTTTGTGATGGAACTCAACACTTCTTCCATGTCAGGTCGGTCCTTCGGATTCGTGTTCGTGCAGGACAAGGCTAAAGTAAGCAAGCCTTCTATTGCCTCTTGTTTCTTGAATAAATGAGGTAGTAATTGAGGATCTAGAACTTGTTGTAAGCCATTGATGCCATATCCAAGGGATTTTTGCACAAGCTGAGATAAAGTTATTGATGCACCTTCTTCATCTGTAAGACCTGTTGGCCTTCTTTTTGTAACGAGTTCCATTATTAGGACACCAAAACTAAATACATCCACTTTTGTTGTGACTATCCACATATATGCAAACTCTGTCACAGTTTATATAGAATTATTGTTATTAGAATATTATAAGATCTCAAATTAATGTAAATAAGCAAGTTTTATATTTAAGAGTTGGAAAAGACGAGCATGTTGTAGCTTGGCTCAAAAATAGGTTACACGGATGCAAGAGTTTTGTAAAGTATACGATACGAATGTAGAGGGTAATTGTATTAAAATGAAATTTAGAACACACATGTGCATAATAAAACTATGAGGATCGAACTATAAATATTAAACAACACAAAAGAACGCAATTCTCAAGTGAATTTTCATCATTTCGAGTGATTTTTTTTTTCCTTCCTGCTTTTCACTATTTCCATTTTTTTTGTATTGTTTTTTTTAGCATGATTACTTTATTTCATATATTCGTACGTTTCAGATGCACAACTCTCTACCAAATAAAACTAGGATAGGTGGGAATAAAAGACAAAAATGGTAGCAAAGATAGTAAACAAGACTGTGAAAATAATACTTGAGCGAAAAGAAAAAAAAAAAAAAAAAAAAAGTGGAATCAACACAAATTCACTATTCGCTACATGTGAAATAGTGAAATCGAACACAAATCCAATATTTCTTACGACACCCCTTCAACCACGAGTTTCACTACACAAATCCACTAATTCGCTATTTTCGCAAAATGATGTTGAAAATATATCAAATAGATGTCAAATAGAAGAGGACGAAAGAAAATAAAAAAATATATATGATGAAAGAATTACGCTTTTTTAAAATTTAGAATAAATTGTATATTTGTTGTTGTAATTATGCGTTGAGAGAAAGTATTTGTCTCTGAGAAAGAATTTTGTTTAGGAGATAGAATTTTTTGTCTTTTGCTATAATAAAATTTATACCGATTAAATCCCTTTCTTTTTTATATATTGCCGTTTTAAACTTTTGTCTAATAAATTATCCATACATCCGAGGTTCATGTTCATTAGGACTTCATGACAACATTACAAATAATATAGAAAATCAAATCAATGACAAAATAGTAGGATTTACTGGTGCCAAGTAGCCAATTGTTCCTTCAAATGTTGATGATGAAGCTATATTACTCCCCACTGTCTAAATGAATACCTAACATCCTATTTGTTCCAAAATCACTCACATGAGCAACCAACTCTGCATCCAGAAGAACATTCGCGGGTTTCAGATCGCAATGCATGATGGGGATATCATAACCTGAATGGAGATATATCAGCCCACTTGCAATAGAAATCAAAACATCGATTCTTTCTATCATTGTCAACTTATCTTGATCAAGAACCGATCCATGTATAATGTTCTCCAAGTTCCCGGTGTCCATGTAATTGTAAAATCAATGCGCATGCTGACTCTCATATGCATATCCAAGAACCTTAACTAGATTCTGTGTCTCAACTGGCTCAATGTCTTGGCTTCCTATCGAAAGATTTTTCCGATTTTGTTGAAAATTGGGATGGATTCAATCTTTTTATAGCTACAACCTGTCCATCATCTTCCATTTTACCCTTGTACACGGTGCTCAAACTGCTAGAGCCAATGATGTTATCCTCATTTGAAGAAATCAGTCATTTGTTCCAAATCCTTCATAGAGTATCTTATAAATGGATAAGTCGCAGCAAAGTGGGGTTCTGAGTTCCCTGTCTCTATATGTTTTTGCATTTTGAATCTCCGGTAGAAATAAATCACCAAAACCACGAAAGCAAGTACCAAAGAAAATGCAATTACTATCAAAATGATGATAGTTTTCTTTCTGAAATGATGGGAACGTTTGAAGTATTTTCCAGGATTGCATGCTTTGGAAAGTGGATATCCACAGAGATCCGGATTCCCAATCAAACTTGAATTACTTATGTTTCTGAAAATCCCTTTATCTGGAACATGACCTTCAAATTGATTGAAAGAAAAGTTGAGACTTTTTAAGCTGGATATATTACCAATGCTATCAGGAATGCGACCATTAACTTGTTACTTGAAAGACAAGTGAGTAAAGATGCCGTAAGCCTGATAATCTCCCAGGAATTTCACCATCTAATACATTTCTTGAAAGATTCAAGTTAACGAGTTCAATCATTTGACCAAAGATTTGACCTGGCAGATTTCCGGATAAATTGTTTCCAGAAACGTCTAGTGTGATAAGATTTTGACATCCTTGTAATGTTACAGGGATGCTTCCTGACAATTTATTGTTCGATATGTCCATCACCTGAACCATATCTAACTTCCCTATCTCATTCGGAATTGGTCCCTCAAAGAAATTGTATGAAAGATTGAGGTATACCTGCAAACCTTTCATGCTTGCAACTATGGTTGATGGAATAGGTCCACTCAAATGGTTCTTTGACAAATCCAAGATTGTCAGTCTCCTGATTTGGTCCATGCTTTTCGGGAGTGTTCCGTTTAGCATGTTTTCACTCAGGTCTAACTTAGAAAGTAACTGAAGATTCGAAATATCTTCCGGGATGGGACCTACTAACTTGTTTTGTTTGAGAAAAGAATAGTTAGTTGTTTGAGTTCAAAAAATCTCATTCGAATAGTCCCTTCCAAAGTGAATTTCGATTGAGAGAAAGAGCTTGAAGGATGCTAAGTTTTGAAAGTTCGGAGGAATTAAGCTCGAGAAATTATTCCAGCTTAAGATACAAATTCTTCAACTGGCTAAGATTCCCGATTTCTCGTGGGATCTGCCCAGAAAAAGGAATTATGAAAAATATTAAAGATTTGGAGTTTCAATAGATTGCCAATGTTTGGACTGACTCCTCCATTGAAGTTGTTCCTGTATAGTTGTAGATTTTTGAGCATAGAGCAATTGAAAAGGTCCTCAGGAATCGACCCCAAAAAAGAATTATTTGCTACTGATAAAAACGACAAATTCTTTAACTGTCCTAGCCCCACACGTAGATTCCCAGTTAATCTATTGCCACTAACTTCTAAGGAAATAAGACTAGTACAATTTGTAATGCTCGATGGAATGGATTCTTCTAGAAGATTGTTAGTCACGCTTATGGAATTCAAGTTATACGATGACCCAATATCCTTTGGTATTGGACCAGATAATGAATTGAAGCCCAAATACAAGTCAGTAAGATTGATCAAGTTTGTTATAGATGAAGGGATGTTTCCGGTGAGTCGATTCTCTTGGAAACTAAGCATTTTTAATGATGTCAAAAAGCCCACTTCATAAGGGATCTCTCCTACTAATTCATTTACTGAGAGATCAAGCTCTGTTAATGATTTCAATTTGAAACAAGGACTTGGGAATAGAGGAATTCAACTTGTTGTTGTAAATTAGTAGCACCTCTAACCGAGTCAAGTTTCCGAGTTCAGGAGGAATTCCACCATCGAATTGATTCTCATAAAGGCCTAATTGTACAAGATTTTCACATTGGCCTAATTCAGGTGGGATCGAACCAGACAACGAATTCGATAAAAGGTTAAGAACTTGTAAGCTAGCTAAACCTCCGATTTCGGAAGGTATTGCACCAGATAATTGGTTGATGCTAAGATCAAGATGTTGAAGTGCTTTTAAGTTCCCAATGGAACGCGGTATATGACCCGCTAAATTGTTACCATAGGCATAAAATAACTGAAGGTTAATTAAATTACCGAGATCGGATGGCAAAACACCAGTAAGATTGTTGTAATCGAGGCCTACCTGTTCCAATGCAGTGCAATTGCAAATGCTATCCGGGATGCTTCCGTCGAGAAAATTATTTCCTAAATCAAGATAATTGAGGTTTTGAGGTTTCCAAGCTCACCTGGGATCTCACCAGAAAATGAGTTCATAGAAAGTTCAAGCATAGTGAGATTTGAGCATTGTTGAAGCTGTGAAGGAATGTTCCTAAAAACGAATTCGACGCCAAATCAAGAACTTGGAGGTTTGTAAGATTTCCAATGAATGGTGAGATTGATCCATGGAGATTTTTCTCTTCAAGAGTAATGTTGATAACATGGTCTGAAGAATCACAAGTAATTCCAGACCAATTGCAATGATGAATCGCATTAGTCCATTCTTTCAATGAACCCAAAGGATCATTAGTTATTGAAAGCTTGAATTGTTTGAGGGATTCAACTTCTGTTTCCCACGTCAATTCACTTGTCTGAACTAAAATTGAACACAAACAAATATGAAAACCGCAAGGAAAAACCTTTGATGTATTTTTTTTTTTTGAAAACTGTAAGAAAATATATAGGTAGCTAGTTGAATTGGTTAGAAATGTAAGATGTATCAGCTATTTATAGTGCATTTGCGTAGTTGCTGTCTCTAAATAAAAAAATAAAAAAGGTTGTCTGTGTATATTGATTCAATACAGGAAAAATCAAATGAGTAAATAGTTGAAATGGGATGGACAAGAAAAACTCATATTAGTTCCATTAATGGTCTGAGTTTCTGTTTCAAATGAGTTATACATCACACGTGTCGAATCGAATTATATTGTAATTTAGTTTTTTTTTTTTTTTTTTTTACCAAACAAATATTCCTTATTTTTTTTTTTTTTTTTTTTAATTTTTATTTTTATTTTTAATTTATTTATTTATTTATAATTCCGTTATGCGTTTTGATCACAACATTTGTATTTTCATTTTGTACTAGTTACAATTATTTTGTATTGCCAATTTTCTATCATTTTATACCGTTGCACGCTTTATATTGCCATTTTTCTTGTTATTTTTATTGTTACAAATCAGAATGAATATATAACGCTCCATCGTATTTTATACCACTCACGCGTTTTGTCCAATCATCTTTTGCGATTATTTTTGTACAATCATTTTGTATTGTACTAATAGAATTAACTATATCATAATAAGATCAGACTCAACAAACTTTTACATCTTTGATTGCGTCATTTATTTTGATACAATCAGTGGCGGAACCAGGAATTTCTTTTGGAGCAGTCTCGATTTTCACTAATATACTAAAGAATTACATTCATCGCACATCAAATTCTGAACACGATTAGATTTAGATGGTATAAGGTAGAAAAAAATTGATTCAAAAGTCTATGCTAAAGGAATAAAATGTTAAAGATTGCATAAGTTAAGGAAAATATGTTATAAAGATTTCAGATTGGTATAATGTATCAAAAAGGTCCATGGAAAAAGAAAAAAAAAAAATCGATCGCATAAGGTAAAGGAAAAATGCTAATTGCATTTCAGTGGTATAAAATACCAAATTGATTAGAGTTATAAGGCAGAAAAAATAATGTAATTTAAAAGTACAGGTAAAGGAAAAAAAAATATTAGATTTAGATTGTATAAAATAAGAAAAAACGCTTATAAGATTTCAAGAAGTATAAGGTACCCAAAAAAGGAAAAAACGCTTATAAGATTTAAGGTGGTATAATGTATCAAATTGATTAGAGATATACGGTAGGAAAAGTATAATGTGATTTAAAAAGTCTAAGATAAAGGGAAAAAAATATTAGATTTTGATAGTATAAAGTATGAAAAAAATGTTATAAGTATTTCAAAAAAAAAAAAAAAAAAAATTGCTTGTATCTTGTCTTGAACCCATTACCATTATTTAGATAAAGCAAAGCGGACAAATCTTATTCCACTACGTTACCATAGCACTATTTCAAAATGTAGAAGAATCATGTACATATACTAATAACGACACAAATTCAATTATACAACTTTTTTTTTATTATTTTTATTTTTCAAATTTCGGGGTGGTCTTGAAACCACCCCACCTATAGGGTGGGTCCGCCCATGATACAATCATTATTGTAGTAGCAATTTTTCTTTCCTTCTAATCGCAAGAAAACTGGCAGGAAACTCAAGTGGTTAGAAATTAAGATCACATGTTTATTTTGCATAGTTACCGTATCATGACTTCCATATGAGTTCTTCTTTGATTTTTCTTTCTTTGACAATCAAAAAAGAGATAATTATGAAGAGGATTGTTAGGGCACCATATCAAATATATTTTCGGGACAACAATTATGAAATTTGACCTATATATTTAGATCCAAATTTAAGCTCAATATTATATATTATGGAAATGACTCAAAATTCAACATTTGTGAAGTCAATTTTTTTGGAAGTGTGGTGTCTCGTTAGCTTCATCGTGGTGCCAATAACAATGCTATGGCGTCTTTATTAAGAATCGATAACAATAATTAATTAATAAATGTAGTTTAATATGAAAGTTGTCTACGGTCGTAGCAATCGTTAATTACAATGAGACTTACATCGATCAATCAATTGATCATTATTAATGATCGATGATGTAAATGCGTGAAATTTATTTATGTATCATATGAAATCGGTAAATACATCAAATCATGGCATGTTATACAAACAATAAAATATTGTTTAAGGCATTGACTAAGATTGAAGAAAAATGAGTAACACCACTTCTCCATTATGGCCTAGTTGCAGATGATTAATATGAGGTGTTATCCTCTGAATTTTCTACTTCATTTTTTTAATAATTAAATGGGAGAGAATTATTTACAATGGATAACAATGAATAATTAATATAAGTAGTTTATTATGGAAGTTGTCTGCCTCTAACACCAGTGATCATAATAAAACTCATATCAATCATTTGATCATACTTCATTATCATTTCCGTCGTGCTTGGTAGAAAGGAAGAGCGTGAAATTCTTTTCCTTTCCGCAGGGACCAAGAGATTGTATCTAGCCGTAAGAAGAATGTTTGGTTTAACTAATGCACTTCACACCGGATATGGACCGAACTCGTCTCACGACGCTCAACCCAAACTCACGCATCGTTGGTTCCTTTTTTTTTTTTTTCATTTTTACCCCCTTCTCATTTAATTTCGAAAAAAATGAAGAAGAAGGATCTTCTTCGGTGGATCCCTTTTGTGCCCCCATGTTAAGTAATTTGTGCATTATGATACGAACTCCCAATTGCAGATTTTGATGGGGATCAAATGGCTGTTCATGTCCCGTTATCTTTGGAGGCCAAAGCGGAAGCCCGTTTCTTTTTTATTTATTTAGACATATGGATTTCTGCTAGTTGATGAGAGTTATCTCGTAAATAAAAAAGTTGGAACATACTACAGCCCCAGGTGGCGAAGAGCCGACAAATCTGGCCCTCTCTTCAACAATTTTGGATCTCTAGTGAACCTCTCAGTAGGATTCGAACCCAAATGGAGTTCTGACCATCTATCAGAGAAAAAAGAACGAAGCTTTTTTTATTTCTTAGTTTCCTAATTGATTTTTATTGTCGGGAATCATACAGCTGATGCAGTTGTCAAGATACTTGTTTATTCACCGACCACAAAACGCCATGAGGTACATATACGTATGCGATGATATTGCAAACATTTATGTATCGAGTTGAGCAACATTTCAAAACAATGATGCGCGATCTTGGCTTGATCAGATTATTTGAGCATAAGAAATCTGCTCGAAATCGTTTCGATTAAGAATTGATGATGCTCAAGTTTGGCTCGATTATTCTTGATAGAATTTTGAGCACTTTCAAGCTCGAATTTTAGCTCTTGCAGCCCGGGAATATCTTGAGTTTCAAAGTGCATGTTCGAAATCGACACGTTAACCTTGATGAATCGCTAAGTTGAACCGGTTAACATTGCATTTTGACATCTCCGTACCCACCAGGTAGAGACACCAAATAAATTTTTTTCGAGAATTGTAAAAAAAAAAGAGAGAAAATTATGAATGGACTTGGGTTCATTGAGGACTAAGGTTTTTTTTGGTTTGTAGTTTTATGTGAAAGGGAAATATGTTAGTCAATATGATGTGATATTGTCCAAGGGAAATAACGTGCTTGACTCTGTTCATAAATAAAAAAAAAAACAAATTATTAAAACATAAATAAATAAATAACGTGCTTGACTTGACTAATAAATGAATGAGGAATAATGGAGTTTTTGTGGACATCAGTCATGAGTCTCATGACTTCCAAATGAGTCAAAATGTTAAGTCATTCCTTGAATCTTCTTTATTTATTATTTCATCCGTTTTAATTTATCCGACATACAATTACAATCGCGTATATTAAGGATATGAGTTAATGTGTTAACTTTTATAATGAAACGACTAGAATGCATTTTGATATAACTAATGTGACATTGTTTTTTATATCTTCTACCGTAATAAATAAGGATAAATCAGTAAAAACATAAGAAATGTTCAGACGGAAACTGCATCGCTTCACATTAAATGAAACAAAACATTTTGACAACTGCATCAGTTATTATGAAACGGAGGGAATATTTTCTTATCAATCAATAGAGTGATAATTGTCGAGGGTCTTCGCTCTTGACAACACATCTATCTATTTTCAAGACACTATAGTAAAATTTGATCTCTTTAAAGTTAAATTTATCTGGAAGTATCGGTAGATTTATTGTCGTGTCAATAATAGCGTCCTTATTAAAATCTATAACAATAATTAATTAATAAAAGTAGTTCAGTATAGAAGTTTTTTGTATCCGTAACACACTTGATCATAACGAGATTCATATCAATCAATGATTTATTATTCTAGATCAATGTTCTAAAAGTGTTAGATCTATTTATAAAATGGTTAAACCCTAACCATAAGTTTCTCCACCCCTGTCTCACGGGATGAATAGAAATGTTAATCATTTAATCTAGTGGTTTAGAGCCATGTACTTGCTATTATACCAAACAATTGAAACAAATCGTCCTCTTACAGGTTCGAACCTCCACACTTTAAGACTGCAGTCCCATTTGCCCGTTTAAGGCACCCATACCCTTTACTATGTCATGTCTTGTGGACATTACAGATCCATTTATGTATCATATAAAGAGGGTAAAAGCACCAAATTATGGCATCTTATACAAAACAAAAATAATATTGTTGAAGCTATTAGGGGAAGAAAAATGAAAGGATGCATATATTCCATGGCTTATTTGTAACACCAAGTGTTTGTTTTTTGTTTTTTGTTTCAAAGTAAAACATGTTTATTACGTCGTATCTTACTCACAAGTTTCAAGTACAGCAGGGGGCAGAGAAGCACCCCAAGATCAAACCTACGACTGCAGACAACCCCGCTCGAGCTAAACTATGTGCAGCTTATTAGCCATGCGATTTAACAAAAGAAAAAGAACAAGTCATGAAAGACGAGCCAAATTCAAACAATCTAACACCAAAAATCCAAAAGAGGAGAGACTCGTTTCCTTAGACTGAGGACGCTGAAAGTATGCCAAGCATCAAAGACAAGATTGATCAGCAACGAGAAAATGCACTAGTGAGATGAAAATCAGACAGAAACCACCAACACCCCGACTTAAAATGCTTGACACAATAACACCTCAACGAAGCAAGCAAAGAGAAGGCCACCAAACAACGCAGCAACAACGGCCCCACCTCACATCACAATAGCTCAACAAATTAACGGGCCAAGGATAGACCGAATGGCGGCCCCACCTATCACATCACTGTAGCTCAACAAATTAACGGGCCAAGAATAGACCGAATGGTCAATGACTGAGACTCCTATTCATCAATGGTCTCGCCATGATCTACGAATGTGCATTGGACATAATGCCGTGGTAATATCATTTTTGACATCTAAATGAATAATCAATATGCTTTCGTTACAGTGAATAGTCATTCGATAATTAAAGCACTGATGAGGGCATGATGGAATAGAAGATTGGTTGTGGAAAAACTGTGATTGTATTGATCTTTATATATACTAGGGAATTGAATAAACTGGTTACATGTACGGCCAGCACTGAAACCAGCTGTTGCAATAGTATGGCCTATCTGTATCTTCCCACCACCAACAACTTCGTTTAATGCCAATGGAATTGAAGCCCCCATCGATGGACTTGGTTGGTTTTTTTTTTTCTTTTTTTTTTTTCCTGGGTATTGCGTTTTTTTTATAAAAAATATCATCAAAGAAATTAAGACGATTACAACAAATATGATCAATATATAGCCGGAATACAACAATATATCATTTGTAGGGTTGCTTTATCAGTGGTGACAGTGGGTGTAGGGATTGGAAGAGATAGAGGAGCGGCGGTGACTGGCTCTGATCGGCCAGGTTCTGGTGGTGGAGGATCGGTGGTGGACATGTTCCACCACTTTTTCTCTGATACCAAGTTAGAAAACGTAAAAGAGAATAACTTTTTATTAATAAATTCAATTGTTCACAATTACATCATTATCTAGTCTTACCCATTGCTTGCAGAATAATCTTCATAGTAGACTAAGCCCAAATACACCCACATGATAGATAGGCCCAATTACATAGGTCCAACCCCTAAACTCTAACACATGTTATGCATCTGCCGTCTCAGCGGTCGTGTGTAATATAAATAAGCAAATAATGGGGATTGTGTGTGTTGTTTTTCTTTCCACAGAATCTACGAAATTGAAGATCAACAATGAATACATGCTATTTCAATAAATTGAAGAGAAAAGAAATTACTGAAAGGTTATGTCCATCTTTTTTTTGAGCGAAAAAAAAAACATAACAAAATATCAAAACTCATAATTTCTCCCGTGCGTTCTATCTGGTGCAGCTAAAATCAGCAACGAATTATTGGTTCCGTTCAACTTGAACCTTCAAACGTTCGATGCTTTATTTATAAGAGCATAATTTAAAAAGGATGCAACAAAACAATTTAAAAACGGAACATCGAAAATTTGGATTATCCAAAATGACAGCAAATATACTAAAATAACTACAAAGACATAACAAAACAAACAATCGAGCTTGCTAACTAACCGGTTTGAGGTCGAGTTTCTACTCCATGCTATCGCATCTACCGGAGATCGGGTTCTTGTTTGTCTTGTGCCACCTCACCATCTTTGTTAATGAATATTGTGGACGTGCAGTTCTTCTAGCTAAGCCAAACTCATCTTATGAGACAAATATATTGCATCACCACTATACTTCCTTTTCGAGAGCTCTTCACCGTTGTTTCTAGAAGGCTCTTTGGAATGCTCTTCACCGTTCCTTCCAGAATGTCATAAACATAGAGTGTTTTGCTCGACAGATAGCTAGCTTTCCATCAACAACAAAGAATTCCACCAATCGCTACCCAATAGGAACGAATTTCTACGTTCTTGTTTACGGTGTATTCAAAGTGGTCGTCCACAATCGCCCGCATTATCTTCCAATCTCCATATAGTGATTTTGCTAGACAAAATTAGGATGTAAGAGAGAATGCCATCAATATTTAGCAAACGTGTGTTTTGAGGCTCACACTCGGTATTCAAGGGACGGGACAAGGTATGACCGTAAATTCTTCGATTATTGAATCAAATTTCATGACATCATTACGACCACCGTAATTGTACCCTTGCTCGCTGTACCCAAGCCCATAATCAATCATCCAATAAAGGTTATTGTTGATCAATAATGGTTTTATGCACTCCCAACTTACGTCACCCACCACACGGGTTCCTAATCGCTTTCAAGGATGGATTGGAACCTAAATTAAGAACCTTGTACTCAGTTTTATTTCATGCGGAAGGCGAGGGGTCGATCACGATTCTTCTATCTCCGTAAGAACGCAATATTCGCTCAAGAAAGGATGAAAATACACTCCATGCATCTGGCTGTTGTGAATTTCTTTAGGAAGGTTTATCGTCACACATTCATGACTAGGCCTTGCAGGGTTTAGAATTATGAACTTTGCTTCCGGAGAATCAGGTTTGTATTCTTTTTTTGAGAATGAAGCATGTATGTATTCATGTAAGACAATTAGCCCATCATAAGAAGCCTGTGCACGGGATGATTTAGTAAAGTTTCTAGAATAAAAAGGGAATGTATGTCTCATTAACATGGTTTCATCAGGTTCCCACCAGTTATCTAAGGCAAAGAGGTCTAATCCAAAATGAATAGTACCTCTCGAAACAACGATAGTTGGAATGCTCTTTCTCAAGTGTAAGTCCACAAAATAGCGAGACAAGGTTGAATCTCTCCATGTTTTGCAAACAAGTCGACATCTCATTGCATTTTTAGCCGGAAGTCTACTTAGAATATTTATGACTATTTCATCATGAAGAAATGGTATGCCTTTGTTTTTCTTCGATTTCTCCCTAATCTTTTCAGATCGTATCCATTTAGAGGAACCGGACAAGAAGACAAGACTTACGAAGCGTTAGAAATTGACGCCACGCGATGGACTCCGGGTTTGGTATAGATCGTTGGCCTTAGTCTCAAGTCCCCATTTATCACCACAAACCACAACTGAAATCGGCTACTCCTCCTGTTCAACACCATCAAATACAGTTTCGATAGCCAAACAACAACAAAAACACAGAAAAAAGTATTAGGCTTTAACAAACTCAAAATAATTGACAGGAGAAAAAGGTTAGCAATTGACGATCCAAAGACAACTAACTAAGAATTGCAGATAACAATGATACGAAAGAAAATGCTGCCATGAATGATTCAACGGATTAGGCAATAACTCAAGACAAAAGATGTCAATCTCGTGAGATTAAAAAAATAAAAAAAAAATAAAAACAACAGCAGCACAACAACAACATCAAACGAGCGTACCTGGTTTTCACGTTGCAGAGGAAAAGATGGTGGCTCGCCGAGTTATATATATATGTTGTGTCGTTAGAGGTCCTGTAAAACTTGAGTAAAATCTGACTTGGTTTTTTTTTTTTTTTTTTAAACTAAAAAAACCAAAAGTTGTTTGAATTAAGCATGTAAACGATCAAATCTTCAGCATTTACTTACCGATTCTAGCAATCTTTTAAACAATGATACTTAAATTCCCTTGATGTTCATTCGAGCATGAAAAGAAAAATTGAGATGGGTTCGATAATATTTTTCAATTTTGCTTGATTACGTTTGGCAAAAAAATTAGGGAAATTTATTTAAAAGCACTGTGAGTGATGATTCAGTTAGCCGCTTGACTGAGTGGTTCTTGTTAAAGGGTTTGAAGACCCCATTAAATTAAACACTTACAAGCTTGAATTCGAATTTGAGCAACTCAAAATATGTTAAAGTTTTAAAGGTTTTTATTTCGCTCGTTAAAAATAGTAAATAATATACGCTTAAATGATATTATAATAGTGATCGATAAAACTTGTGACAATTTTGAGTCAAATTTTAAAGGGCCCGAGTTTGACTCGTTAATCTCGATGAACCTTCGACTTCGACCGATTCAATTAAAATCATATGTCCACGAGGCTAATGTCTAGATGCTCATGAAATGTTCGAATTGTTTACACCTCTAGTTCAAATCGATTAATTTTGATTTGTTGAAGTTTTAGCTGTGTAAACGCCCGCTTTTTTAAATTCGAATTGAAAGGGCAATTTTTGTTATTATTCGTAATAATTCAAAATATTTACAAATTAATTTTCAAACTTATTAGACACAAGAAGCTTGATGTAACACTTAGGCTCGGCTCGAGTTCTTAAAACTTTCTTGAATCTCAAGATGAGTCCGAGTTTGAGATACTCGTGCTTAAACTCGAACTCTAAAATTTTCTAATTTCTTGGCACGTTTAGATCAATACTCGGTTTGGCTCGACTGCTTACACACATAGTTCGCTTGAATCGATTTTGAATTCAAACTAATTTGAACCGAACCAAATCATATTCGCTCGAAATGATTAGAATGCTTTGGCTCGGTTACCGCTTAATCTTAAAAAATGGTATACCCTACCATTGAGGGTCCACTCACCCCGATCCTACAGAATGTGAGGAGAGGTTAATCAGTAACCCCAAGTAGCTCCAACATGGGCTGCCTATTAAATCTCTCGCGTGATGAAGGGTGTTATCAATCGAAAATCAACCCCTTACGGGAATCGAACTGCTGATATTCAAATTTTAGATTCCAGCTGAATTACCGCTTAATCTTAACATATTAGTTCGCTGCCAAACCTCGAAATCAAAGCTGCCATTTTTGGGCGGAAAAAGCTTACAATCCACCACTGTGAAATCGAAAATTGAAAGCACAAAATGGGACAGAACACAGGAGGGGTTAATAGTAAAGGCAAAAACATGAGCCCAAAAGAGAGGACAAAGAAGATGAGCAAGATGAAGATCAAGATCAAGACGACGGCGTTGAGGAAGAACATGAACATTCTTCTTGCAAGCCTACTGGCTACTGCCCCTTTCTGCGAATCAAAAGGTTTGTTAATTTTTTTTTCTGTGCAAATTTCTGCGCATTTTTTTTTTTGGAAAATTAGTGATAATGACAATAATCTTAATATTTTTTAAGAATATGACAAATATATTTTTTTATATATGAGAAGGACAATCGCATAATTTTTATGGCGATGGAAGGACAAACAAAGTGAATCCTTAAAATCAGTGAATCGCCTGGTGAATCTCGAAAATTAGTGAATTTCGACAATGAATTTTGAAAATTAGTGAATTTCGACAGTGAATTTAAACAGTGAATTTCGACATTGAATAAATAGTTTTGTCCTTTATGCAAAAGTTTCAAAAGATCGCCCTTCTACTCAATTGATTTAAATATTTATGCCCTTCTCCTCATTCCCCATTTTTTTTTTTTTAATGCTGTAATTCAGTAGACTATTGGGGCCTGAGTCCTATTCTTGTAATAACAGGAGAAATCAAAGGTGGAATTGGAACTTAAGCTGTTGGAAGCCTTTGAAATTTATCGTCCTTCCAAATTACAAGGGTATTCTCCCCTCATTTCTTGCTGTATTTGTATTATCTCTTCTTGTTTTTATATCAAATATTTTTTACAGTATTGAATTGGTCAGTTACCTTATGCATACTCTGGTTGGGGCAGGGTGTTTAGATTGGGGTGTACACAATTGTTTCTAATCAAACATTTAATATAATGTTGGCCTGTTGGGCACTTCAAGCTAGAGAAACTTGAAAAAATAATTGAGCTGTAAAGTGCTCGAGTTTGCCTTGTTAAGAATACAAAAGAACATATATTTTTAACGTAATATAACAATGCTCGATAAAACTTGTAAGGATTTTGAGTCAAGCTTTAAAAGGTTCGAGTTCAGCTCGTTAAGCTTGACAAACTACTCGAATTCGGCTTGGATTCAGTTAAATCAAATAATGAGCGGGCAATTCACCAGCCGAGCATCGAACCGCTCATGGGCGGTTGACTCGTTTACACCCCTAGTTTAGATGACATTTGAATCCATTTGGGGATTGATACGTTAAAAACAAGGCGCATGTCCGAAACAACTATCTCTGGACTTGAGGCCTTCTTCGATTGCCTTCGGAGGGCTCAATCGTGAAGATTAAGTTGCAACAGGTCTATAGGACCCTTCACTAGTTCACTTTAAGGGTGGCCTTAACGAGAGGTTTGAGGCCGCCTTCGAAGCTTAGCCATATGTTGGGATCTTGACCCCTTGCTTAACAGTGTAGTACAAATGGCTTCCATATCGAGGCCTCATAAAGGGCCAAGTTAGGATGACTTGAATGCCTTGAGGGCTTGTTAGAATGAATACTCTCATTATATTTGTGTACTTACATATTTGCCCTTCTTGTCCTATATAAACAATGTATCCCCTTTTGTTATCAGTTAATGGAAACATTATTCCCATTCATGTGTTTGCCATGGTATCGGAGCCCTAGATCCAATTAATTTTTTTTTTCCCCCGTCGCCTTCATCAGGCTCTACCACCGCTGCCTGCTGCCATGGCTACCACGCCGGCCACCAGCTCTACCCTCTCCGCTAGCAAAGAAAGCAGCCGCGCAAACTGCTACACCCAAAACCCCATTGCTCTCAATCCCGCAATTCATGCTCCTCTTCAATTAAACGATACAAACTACGCTATGCGTGGCGTAAACAAATATATACTCTCTTAAAGCGGATATGGATTACTCGGTTATTTGATGGAACAACACCATCACCGCCGCTCACATTACCACGGAGGCGGGTGTTGTGGCTAATCCCGATCATGCTTTTGGGCTCGTCAGAGTCTTTTGTGCAACACTTATTACAGGTTCAAAGCACAAGGATTATGTGCACACAATTCAATACACCGACATCGCTATTGAGGTTTGGAATACATCGCACACCATTTCTTGTGCAATGAGTCGAGGTCGCATTATTGCTCTTAAGAAACGTTTAAATGCAACCACTCAAGGTACAAATTCTATCTCTGCTTATTTTGGGCAAATCAAATCAATAGCAGATGATCTTGCAGCCTTGGGTAAGAAAGTTGATGATGATGATTTAATTGAGGTTATAATGCGTGGTTTGGCTGATGGTTATAATGATTTGGCTAGTGCCATTGATGCTCGTGACACTGCTTTGTCTATCCCTGCTCTCCTTGAGAAATTGTTAAATCAAGAGGCTAGCACAATCTAATAATAATGCATCACAAGCACTCGCTACAATCAACCCCGATACCCTCCCCTACCTCTCGGCCTCCCTACTCCCCTATATACCCCTCGGCCACACCACCTCCAGCCTCACCGAGGCCTTCCTCGGCTCGGCCTCCTTACCCACAACAACAATATCGACAACCTCAACCTCCCTCACGATATCCTCAGCAAAATTCTCAACGTCCTTCCACTGGTTATAAAGGACACTGCCAACTCTGTGGTGTCACTGGTCATCAAGCTACGAATTGCCCAACCTATACACTCTACCACCACTTACCTCGACCACCAAAACCAGCTTCTACCTCTCGGCCCCACCCTCCTCCACATGCTCACATGACTTCGCTCGCCAATGCTCCAAGTGGCCTCTTCCACCTCCCAGACCCTTGGATGTTAGATAGTGGTGCTTTACATCATATGACCCATGAATCGAGCCATCGTCTCTTCATGACGCTTACTCAGTGCACGGATCCTATCACTATCGGCCGACGGTTCCTCTCTTCCAATTGCTCATATTGGCACTTCCAAACTTTCAATTTCAAGCTTAACAATGTCTTACATGTTCCAAAATTGTCTCGCAACCGCTTCTCTCTCGCTCGCCGCTTTGCTTAGATAATTTCGTGACCATTGACTTTTCTTCCGACACTTTCCAGGTGAAGGACAGAAGATCGCCAATGCCTCCACCAGGGTACCACTAGAGATGGTGCCTACCATCGTCCCTCGAGCCCACCTTCACTGTGTAGCATCTAAAGCTTCCTAACTGCCTGGCATGCTCGTTGTGGCCATCCAAAGATCTCCGCTTTTACATTGCTTATCGAATAAACACGACTTAGAATTGTCGTCCAATATTTCTATTCCTTGTAATGCTTGTCTTTGTAATAAAAGCCATTGGCTTCCGCTTGGAACTTCATCCCTTGTATCCCAACGGCCCTTGACATTATTTATTTCGATGTTTGGTCTTCTCCAATACATTCGTTGATGGTTACAAATATTATGTAATTTTGTTGATCATTTTTCCAAATTTATTTGGCTTTTTCCATTGGTTCAAAATCGATGTTTACACCACTTTTGTGAAGTTCAAAGCTTTTGTTGAAAAACAATTCGACGTTGTCATTAAAATTTTATATTCTCGATAATGGCAATCGAATATCATGTTATGAAACCTTTTGCAACTCAATGGCATCTCTCATCTTACATCCACCCCCACACCCTCAACAAAATGGATTTGTCGAACGCCGGCATCTCCATATCCAGAAACCGCTTTAGCTTTGCTTTCCCATGCCTCCATGCCTATCACTTTTTGGTCGTATGCGCTGGCGCGCTGTTGTACTTGATAAACCGTCGCGCCCACCAAAACTCTCAACATGAAATCACCTCATGACATTCTCTACCAACAATCACCTAACTACACTCGCCGTGTGTTCGGATGCCTTTGCTATCCCCGGATCCGTCCCCTACAAAACCCATAAGCTCGACTCTCCCTCGATTCCTCGTGTCTTTATTGGTTACTCCCACACTCAAAGTGCATATCTATGCTACGATCTAATCGACTCAAAACTCTACGCTTCACGTGATGTGCGCTTTGTTTAAGACTCCTCCCTTTGCTCTCTACCCACCGATTCCTCCTTACCTCCTCTTGAATCACTCCTACCAGTGACCACGCCACCCTCGAGCCGCCCACACCCTCCCACACATCCTCACCCCTCGGCACTCCATCCAACACCCCACCCGAGACCCCCCACCCCACACCCGAGGCTTCTCTCCTCCTCCTCTTCCGCATCTGCTTCCCCATCGTCCTCTTCCTCCTCTTCCAACTCTAGTCCTCCCTCTTCGCCTGCTATTACACCCCGTCCCCCTCAATCAAATCATCCTATGGTTACCCGTGCTCGAAATAATATCACCAAAAAACGCAAACTTTTCAATCTCTCAGCCAAGCTTGAGGAACCTTATCTAACCGTTGAACCAGCCACAGTTAAGCAGGCATTGCAGTGTTCGCAGTGGCGTGATGCCATGGCGGATTAGTTCGCAGCTTTAGCTCGCAACAATACTTGGTCTCTAGTTCAGCATCGACCTGGCATGAATGTTGTGGGCTGCAAGTGGGTTTATCGGATTAAGCGTCGCCCTGATGGATCGATTGAGAAATATAAGGCCAGGCTAGTTGCTAAGGGGTTTCATCAAAGGCCTGGTATTGACTACTTCGAAACATTTAGTCCGGTAGTTAAACCAGCTACGATACGCTTAGTGTTATCCCTGGCTGTTTCATTTGGCTGGTCTCTTCGCCAACCTTGATGTGAATAATGCTTTTCTTCGTGGTTCGCTATCCGAGGACGCCTACATGTAGTCACCTCCTGGCTTTGAGGATCCTCAAAAACCAGGTTTTATTTGCAAGTTACATAAGGCGATTTATGGTCTTAAGCATGCACCTCGTGCCTGGTACCACGAGCTACGCAATTTTTTGGTATCCATTGGTTTTGTAAACTCCCGGTCGACTCGCCGTTGTTCACACGGGCGCACGGATACTTTTGTAGTTTTTATGCTTGTGTATGTTGATGATATTGTGGTCACAGGCAGCTCTCAAATTTACATTCAGCAGGTTATTGATGCACTCGCCAATCGGTTTTCGATTAAGGATCTTGGCCATTTATCTTATTTTTGGGTGTCAAAGTTTTCGCCACCCCACCGGTATTCTTTATCCCAAGCTGTGTTATATTAATGACATTCTCACTGGTTCGATGGATGACTCAAGCCTGTGTCCACGCCTCCTCGTGGATGCTTTCACCGCCCCCGAGGCGCTTGAACATGGTTCTCCATCATCGCCCAATCCCACGATAGCATCGCCTGTGTTCTTGGTTCGCACAAGATTTACTTTTCACTCGCCGGATATTGCATTTGCTGTTAATAAATGGCACGATTCATGCAATCGCCACAGAGTATCATTGGCTTCTAGTCAAACGGATTTTGCGTTATTTATCCGGCACGCTTATTACAGTGGTCTACAGCTTCTTTTCGCACTCCTCAGAGTTGCATGCTTTTTTCGATGCCGATCGGGTGGTAACAAGGATGCGTGTTATTACTCCACTCATCGCTACTTGGTTTTTCTTGGTCGGAATCTCATATCCTGGAGCTCCAAGAAACAGATTCGCTTGCTCGTTTCTTCCACAGGTTCGAGTATCGCGGCGGTTGCGGATACGGCAGCTGAAATTGCTTGGCTTACATATTTGCTTGGTGATCTTGGATGTACTGTCCAGGTTATCCCTACTATCTTTTGTGATAATCTGGGGGCCATGAGGTTGAGTGCTGCTCCGGTGTTTCACTCACGGATGAAGCACGTTGCCATTGATTATCACTTCATCAGGGATTATGTTGAGCGTGGTGTTGTTCGTGTTGCCAGAGTATGTGCAGATGATCAGCTGGCTGACCCTCTGACGAAGCCCTTACCACGGATACCGTTTGAGTCTTTTATCTCCAAGCTTGGACTACGTTACCTACGTCCAGCTTGAGGGAGCGTGTTAGAATGAATACTCTCATTATATTTGTGTACTTACATATTTGCCCTTCTTGTCCTATATAAACAATGTATCCCCTTTTGTTATCAGTTAATGGAAACATTATTCCCATTCATGTGTTTGTCAGGGCTCAACTCTTCTTTGTTGTGGGAAGGGTCCCCGACTCCCACTAACCTGCTACATGAGTTTCTGACAAATTTGCTGGGGTATTCATTATGATAACCTGCTCAAAGCTCTCTATTTAATAGCAGCTTGATTTCGAGGGACCAACAAACCCTACCTAACCCGAAAATGTTATTTGATCGAAGTGAATGAATTCGTGACTAGACGCACCCTTTATTTATTTACTTCTTTTTGTTTTTGCAGTTTGCCAAATTCACCCGTTGGTAGGTAATAAGGTCTGTGTTGTTGTTTTGTGACAGTGTTTCAACCTTTGGTCTTTCAGTGATGCTAAATTACTTCCGTAAGATTCGCAACGACGCTACCTTGATTCAATAAGTTGCTGTTTCTTCTTATTGTTAAACGTTTTGAACTGTTTGTGTGTTGCAGGGATGCATAAACACTTTGTTCTTTATGGTTTAACAGAATTCCTTCGAAAAAGGTTTGATCAATTCTATTGTAAACCGATTTTACTTTTTTTTTTTTTAATATTTTTTTTAGCCAAGCCAAAGTTGAGCTTAACTTTGCATGATTTTTCATAGCTTCAACTCTCCCCTTTACAACTGATGAGTTTCTGAAGTGTTCATTGCGTCTACTTTGGCATATCTCTATTTGATTGTTTCCCACTTAAAGTTGTATAATAGGGTGCACTTTGGGCCTAATTTAACCAGCCTTACCGTTAAAGTCTTACACTTGAAATTTAAAAAGACATTTTTGGTCCCTTTTCTCTAACGTAATTCGCAAAAAATGAAACATTAGGGACAGAAATGCGAATTTCGACATCAGGTACCCGACACTTACGTTGAATTGTCGGTGCTTAGTAGGTCTATAGCAGCAGACTAGGTATACTTAGGTCAATTTATAGCAAAGATCTCGATTAATTCTAAGTTAAATCAAAGTAGAGATTAAAGCCTCTATATGATAGAATGTGATTCCATTCCAAATACAATCAAAATGTACTTAAGGTTTCGTGAACCCAACTTTCAACAATAGTGCAATATGCACTTTATTTATACAAAAAACAGTAACATAAATTGCATCTTCATGTTGTTCTCTAGCCACATGAATTCACCCAACACTTTCACTCTATCTATGCGAAATCGTCGGTTGTGTTTCTGAATCTCTTTCGGTACGTGACGATATCATCTTTAGCTTTGTGATGGAACTCAACACTACTTCCATGTCAGGTCGGTCCTTCGGATTCGTGTTCGTGCAGGACAAGGCTAAATTAAGCAGGCCTTCTATTGCCTCTTGCTTCTTGAATACATCAGGAGCCAATTGAGGATCAACAACTTGTTGTAAACCATTGATGCCATTTTCAAGGATTTTTGCACATGTTCGAGATAAAGTTATCGGTGCCCCTTCTTCATCTCAGAACAATTGGCCTTCTTTGTGATGAGTTCCATTATTAAGACACCAAAGTCGAATACATCCACTTTTGTCGTGATCGCCCTCAGATATGCAAACTCAGAATAATATATATAACATTATTGTTATTAGAATATACGATCTCAAATTAGCGTAAATATGCAAGTTATATTTTTGTGTTATATTTTCAAGAGTTGGAAAAGACGAGCAAATCAGTAGCTGTGTTTAAAACTATGTTACACTGACGCAAAGATTTTTTGTAAAAGATACAATACGAACGTAGGAGATAATTGTATTAAAATGAAAATTAGATCCCACGCGTGCATATGTAAAACTACGAGGATCGAACTATAAATATTAAACATCACAAAAGAAAGCAATTTCTAAATGAATTTTCATCATTCCGAAAGTTTTTTTTCCTTCCTGCTTTTCATTATTTCCATGTTATTTATTTATTTGTTTATTTATAGCATGATTACATATTTTTTTTTTTTTTTTTTTTTTTTTTTGAGTGGAGCATGATTACATATTC
The DNA here is from genome assembly GCA_026214975.1 of Gentiana macrophylla. NCBI lineage: Eukaryota > Viridiplantae > Streptophyta > Magnoliopsida > Gentianales > Gentianaceae > Gentiana > Gentiana macrophylla. The sequence continues at coordinate 99,353,902 of CM047810.1, forward strand.
GTACGTATCAGATGCACAACTCTCTACAAATAAAAATAGGATGGGTGAAAATAAAAGACACAATAGCTAGCAAAAATAGTAAACAAGACCGTGGAAATAATACTTGAGCAAAGGACGAAAAAAATAGTGGAATCAACGCAATTCACAATTCGCTACATGTGAAACGGTGTAATCGAAACAAATCCAATATTTTGCAAACACCCTTCAACCACTTAATTCCACTAAACATATCCACTAATTCGCTTATTTTCGCAAAATGATGTTGAAAATATATCAAATAGATGTCACAAGAAGAAGAAGAAAAAAAATAAAAACATAATGAAAGAATTACGTTTTTTTTTTTTTTTTTTTATGTTTAGAACAAAAGGTATACGCGTTGTTGTAATTGAGTCGAGAGAAAGTAATTGTCTAGGGAATAGAATATTGTTTAGGAGAATAGAATTTTGTCCTTTTTGCTTTAAAAAATTTATGCCGGATTGAATTCCTATTCTATGTATATATTGTCTTTTTAAACATTTGTGTTATAAAAATATCCATACAACGTAGGTCATGTTCATTAGGAATTTATGACAACATTACAAATAGTATAGAAAATCAAATCAATGACAAAATAGTAAGATGTACCTGGTGCCAAGTAGCCAATTGTTCCTTCAAATAATGATGATGAAGCTATATTACTCCCACTGTCCAAATGAATACCTAACATCCTAGCTGTTCCAAAATCACTCACATGAGCAACCAACTCTGCATCCAGAAGAACATTCGCCGGTTTCAGATCGCAATGTACGATGGGGATATCATAACCTAAATGGAGATAAACCAGCCCACTTGCAATAGAAAGCAAAACATCAATTCTTTCTCTCATTGTCCACTTATCTTCATCAAGAATTGACCCATGTATAATGTTCTCCAAATTCCCCGTTTCCATGTATTGTAAAATCAATGCGTACAGTTTTTGACTCTCATATGCATATCCAAGAACCTTAACTAAATTCCTATGTCTCAACTGGCTCAATGTCTTGGCTTCCCTATCGAAAGATTTCTCCGATTTTGTTGAAAATTGGGAAAGATTCAATCTTTTTATAGCTACAATCTGCCCATCATCTTCTCTTTTACCCTTGTACACGGTGCTTAAACTGCTGGAGCCAATGATGTTATCCTCGTTGAAGAAATCAGTCATTTGTTCCAAATCTTTCATAAGAGTATCTTATATATGGATAAGTTGCAAAGAAAGTGTGGTTCTATGTTCTGATTTCGTATGTTTTTTGCGTTTGTATCTCTCGTAGAAAAAATCACCAGAACCGCAATAACAATTAAAGATACTGATGCAATTACTATAAGAATGATGGTAGTTTTCTTTCTCAAACGATGTGAATGTTTAACGTGTTTTCCAGGAATGCATGCCATGAAAAGTGTATATCCACAGAGATCTCGATTCCCAATCAAATTTGAATTACTTATGTTTTCGAAAATCCTTTATCCGAATAGGTCCTTCAAGATGATTGAAAGAAATGTTAAGAATTTTAATGTGAGATATTGCCAAAGCTTTGTGAATTAGACCATCGAACTGTTATGTGAAAGATCAAGTGAGTAAAGATGCCTTAGGCCTGATAAACTCACGGGAATTTCACCTTCGAGTTGATTTCTTGAAAGATTCGAGTTAACAAGTTCTGTCATTTGACTAAAGATTTTAGCCGCGAGATATCCTGATAGACTGTTTCCAGAAACGTCAAGTGTTTGAAGATTTCGACATTTTTGCAATGTTTCAGGGATACTTCCTGACAGATTATTGTTTGATATGTCTATCACCTGAACCATTTCTAACTCCCCTATCTCTGCCGGAATCGTTCCCTTGAAGAAATTGTATGAAAGATTGAGGTAAAACTGCAAACTTTTCATACTTGCTGTTACAGATGCTGGAATAGGTCCACTCAGGTGGTTCTTGGATAGATCCAAGGTTGTTAGTGTCTTGATTTGCTCCATGCTTTTCGGGAGTGTTCCGTTTAGCATGTTTTCACTCAGATCTAAGTTAGAAAGAAGCTGGAGATTTGAAATAGCATATGAGATTGGACCTACTAGCTTGTTGTTTTTTAGCAGAAGAATAGTGAGTTGTTTGAGTTCAAAAATCTCATTTGGAATAGCCCCATGAAGTGAATTTTGATTGAGATTGAGGGCTTGGAGGAAGCTAAGGTTTGAAAGTTCTCGAGGAATTGAGCCTGAGAAATTATTTATGTTAAGATATAATTGCGACAACCGGCTAAGATTCCCAATTTTGTGTGGAATTTTTCCGTAAAAGGAATTATAACTAATACCAAGATAATGGAGGTTCAAAAGATTTCCAATGTTTGACCGAGTCCTCCATTAAGGTTGTTCATGGTTAAGCCAAGAGACTTAAGCATGGAGCAATTGAAGAGGTCCTCAGAATCGATCCCAAATCGAATTATTTCCTACCGATAAATATGTCAGATTCTTTAACTGTCCTAGCCCTCTAGGTAGATTCCCTGTTAATCTATTTGTACTAACATCTATGAAAAGAAGACTGGTACAATTTGTAATGCTCAATGGAATGGATTCTTCTAGAAGATTGTTAGTTACGCTTATGCTTTTTAAGTTATACAATGATCCAATATCCTTTGGTATTGGACCTGATAATGAATTGAAGCCCAAATCCAAGTGAGTAAGATTGATCAAGTTTGTTATAGATGAAGGGATGTTTCCGGTGAAATGATTCTCTTCGAAATTAAGAGATGTTAATGATCTCAAAAAGCCCACTTCATAAGGGATCTCTCCTACAAATTCATTATTTTCGAGTACAAGGACTGTTAATGATTTCAGCTGAAACAAGGACTTGGGAATGGATGAATTCAACTTGTTCATGTAAACTCGTAGCCCCTCTAACCGAGTCAAGTTTCCGAGTTCAGGAGGAATCTTACCGCTGAATTGATTCCTATAGAGGTTTAATTGTACAAGATTTTCACATTGGCCTAATTCAGCTAGGATCGAACCGGACAAAGAATTTGAAAAAAGCTGAAGAACTTGTAAGTTTGCTAAACCTCTGAATTCAGAAGGTATAACACCAGATAATTGGTTTTCACTAAGATCAAGTACTTGAAGTGCTTTCAAGTTCCCAATGGAACGCGGTATATTTCCCTTCAAATTGTTCTCGTAAATTAGTAGCACCTCTAACCGAGTCAAGTTTCCAAGTTCAGAGGAATCTCACCACCGAATTGATTCGTATAAATGTTTACTTGTACAAGATTTACACATTGGCCTAATTCAGGTGGGATCGAACTGCATAAACGAATTCGAGAAAAGTGAAGAACTTGTAAGCTAGCTAAACCTCTAATTTCGTAAGGTATTGCACCAGATAATTGGTTGATGCTAAGATCAAGATGTTGAAGTGCTTTTAAGTTCCCAATGGAACGCGGTATATGACCCGCTAAATTGTTATCATAGGCAACAAATAATTGAAGATTGATTAATTTACCGAGATCGGATGGCAAAACACCAGTAAGATTGTTGTAATCGAGACCTACCTGTTCCAATGAAGTACAGTTGCAAATGCTATCCGGGATGCTTCCGTCGAAAAAATTATTTCCTAAATCAAGATAATTGAGGTTTTTGAGGTTTCCAAGCTCACCTGGGATCTCACCAGAAAATGAGTTCATAGAAAGTTCAAGCATAGTGAGATTTGAGCATTGTTGAAGCTGTGAAGGAATGTTCTCTAAAACGAATTCGACGCCAAATCAAGAACTTGGAGGTTTGTAAGATTTCCAATGAATGGTGAGATTGATCCATGGAGATTTTTCTCTTCAAGAGTAATGTTGATAACATGGTCTGAAGAATCACAAGTAATTCCAGACCAATTGCAATGATGAATCGCATTAGTCCATTCTTTCAATGAACCCAAAGGATCATTAGTTATTGAAAGCTTGAATTGTTTGAGGGATTCAACTTCTGTTTCCCACGTCAATTCACTTGTCTGAACTAAAAATTGAACACAAACAAATATGAAAACCGCAAGGAAAAACCTTTGATGTATCATTTTTTTTTTTTGAAAACTGTAAGAAAATATATAGGTAGCTAGTTGAATTGGTTAGAAATGTAAGATGTATCAGCTATTTATAGTGCATTTGCGTAGTTGCCGTCTCTAAATTAAAAAAAAAAAAAGGTTGTCTGTGTATATTGATTCAATACAGGAAAAATCAAATGAGTAAATAGTTGAAATGGGATGGACAAGAAAAACTCATATTAGCTCCATTAATGGTCTGAGTTTCTGTTTCAAATGAGTTATACATCACACGTGTCGAATCGAATTATATTGTAATTTTTTTTTTTTTTTTTTTTTTTTACCAAACAAATATTCCCTTATGCGTTTTTTTTTTTTTTTTTTTTTTTTTTTTTTAATTTTTATTTTTATTTTTTAATTTATTTATTTATTTATAATTCCGTTATGCGTTTTGATCACAACATTTGTATTTTCATTTTGTACTAGTTACAATTATTTTGTATTGCCAATTTTCTATCATTTTATACCGTTGCACGTTTTATATTGCCATTTTTTCTTGTTATTTTTTATTGTTACAACTGTAATGAATATGTACGTTCCACTGTATTTTATACCACTACGCGCTTTGTCCAATCATCTTTTATGCGATTATTTTTGTACAATCATTTTGTATTGTACTAATAGAATTAACTATATCATAATAAGATCGACTCAACAAACTTTTACATCTTTGATCAAGGCGTCATTTATTTTGATACAATCAAGTGTGAACAAGGAATTTCTTTTGGAGCATCTCGATTTTCACTAATATACTAAAGAATTACATTCATCGTACATCAAGTTACGAACATGATTAGATTTAGATGGTATAAGGTAGAAAAAAAAATTGATTCAAAAAGTCTATGCTAAAGGGAATAAAATGTTAAAAGATTGCATAAGTTAAGGAAAATATGTTATAAGATTTCAGTGGTATAACGCATCAAAAAGGGTCCAAGGAAAAAGGAAAAAAAAATATCGATCGCGATATGGTAAGGAAAATGCTAATTGCATTTCAGTGGTATAAAATACCAAATTGATTAGAGTTATAAGGCAGTAAAAATAATGTAATTTAAAAGTCTAAGGTAAAGGAAAAAAAAATATTAGATTTAGATCAGATAAAATAAGGAAAAACGCTTATAAGATTTCAAGAAGATAGCGACCAAAAAAGGAAAAAAATGCTATAAGTATTTCAGTGGTATAATGTACCAAATTGATTAGAGATATACGGTAGGAAAAGTATAATGTGATTTTAAAAGTCTAAGATAAAAGGGAAAAAAATATTAGATTTTGATAGTATAAAGTATGAAAAAAATGCTATAAGTATTTCAAAAAAAAAAAATGCTTGTATCTTGTCTTGAACCCATTACCATTATTTAGATAAAGCAAAGTGGACAAATCTTATTCCACTACGTTACCATAGTACTATTTCAAAATGTAGAAGAATCATGTACATATACTAATAACGACACAAATTCAATTATACAACTTTTTTTTTTTTTATTTTTCAAATTTCGGGGTGGTCTTGAAACCACCCCACATATAGGGTGGGTCCGCCCATGATACAATCATTATTGTAGTAGCAATTTTTCTTTCCTTCTAATCGTGAGAAAACTGGCAGGAAACTCAAGTGGTTAGAAATTAAGATCACATGTTTATTTTGCATAGTTACCGTATCATGACTTCCATATGAGTTCTTCTTTGATTTTTCTTTCTATGACAATAAAAAAAGAGATAATTATGAAGAGGATTGTTATGGGCACCATATCAAATATATTTTCGGGACAACAATTATGAAATTCGACCTATATATTTAGATCCAAAATTTAAGTTCAATATTATATATTATGGAAATGTCTCCAAAATTCAACATCTGTGAAGTCAATTTTTTTTGGAAGTGTGGTGTCTCGTTAGCTTCATCGTGGTGCCAATAACAATGCGCGTCTTTATTAAGAATCGATAACAATAATTAATTAATAAATGTAGTTTAATATGAAAATTGTCTATAGCCGTAGCACCGTTAATTACAATGAGACTTACATCGATCAATCAATTGATCATTATTAATGATCGATGATGTAAATGCGTGAAATTTATTTATGTATCATATGAAGTCGGTAAATATATCAAATCATGGCATGTTATACAAACAATAAAATATTGTTTAAGGCATTGATTAAGATTGAAGAAAAATGAGTAACACCACTTCTCCATTATGGCCTAGTTTGTTCTTATACCACTTCTCCATTATGGCCTAGTTGCAGATGATTAATATGAGGTGTTATCCTCTGAATTTTCTACTTCATTTTTTTAATAATTAAATGGGAGAGAATTATTTACAATGGATAACAATGAATAATTAATATAAGTAGTTTATTATGGAAGTTGTCTGTCTCTAACACCAGTGATCATAATAAAACTCATATCAATCATTTGATCATATATACTTCATTATCATTTCCGCCGTGCTTGGTAGAAAGGAAGAGCGTGAAATTCTTTTTCCTTTCTGCAGGGACCAAGAGATTGTATCTAGCCGTAAGAAGAATGTTTGGTTTAACTAATGCACTTCACAACGGATATGGACCGAATCGTCTCTCACGACGCTCAACCCAAACCACGCATCGGTTCCTTTTTTCATTTTTACCCCCTTCTCATTTAATTTGAAAAAAATGAAGAAGGATCTTCTTCGTGGATCCTTTTGTGCCCCTATTAAGTAATTGTGCATTATGATACGAACTCCCAATTGCAGATTTTGATGGGGATCAAATGGTCATTCATGTCCCGTTATCTTTGGAGGCCAAAGCCGAAGCCCGTTTTTTTCGATTTATTTAGGCATATGGATTTCTCGCTAGTTGATGAGAGTTATCTCAGTAAAAAAAAAGTTGGAACATACTACGGCCCAGTGTGGCTAAGAGCCGACAAACCGCCCTCTCTTCAACAATTTTGGATCTCTAGTGAACCTCTCAAGAGGATTCGAACCCAAATGGAGTTCTCGACCATCTATCGAGAAAAAGAACGAAGCTTTTTTATTTCTTAGTTTCTAATTGATTTTTATTGTCGGGAATCATACAGCTGATGCAGTTGTCAAGATACTTGTTTATTCACCGACCACAAAACGCCATGAGGTACATATACGTATGCGATGATATTGCAAACATTTATGTATCGAGTTGAGCAACATTTCAAAACAATGATGCGCGATCTTGGCTTGATCGATTATTTGAGCATAAGAAATCGCTCAAATCGCTTTGATTAAGAATTGATGATGCTCAAGTTTGGCTCGATTATTCTTGATAGAATTTTGAGCACTTTCAAGCTCGAATTTTAGCTCTTGCAGCCCGGGAAAATCTTGAGTTTCAAAGTGCATGTTCGAAATCGACACGTTAACCTTGATGAATCGCTAAGTTCAACCGGTTAACAATGCATTTTGACATCTCCGCACCCACCAGGTAGAGACACCAAATAAAAATTTCTCGAGAATTTTAAAAAAAAAATGAGAGAAAATTATGAATGGACTTGGGTGCATTGAGGACTAAGGTTTTTTTTTTTTTTTTTTTTTTTTTTTTTTTTTTTTTTAATGTGAAAGGGAAATATGTTAGTCAATATCATGTGATATTGTCCAAAGGAAATAACGTGCTTGACTCTGTTCATAAAAATTATTAAAACATAAATAAATAAATAACGTGCTTGACTTGACTAATAAATGAAAGGTTAAAGGTTGTAAATGACTGTTTTTGATCTAAAATTAGGAAAAAGACAAAAAAAGATAGTTGTCGAGAAGACAAAACGCCGACGTTACATGTGTTACATTACACGTATGCTACAACCAAACGTAATGAACACATGTAAGAATGCGCGCGCTTTTGTTTCTTCTTGACCATTATTTTTTTCTTCGTCTTTTTTTCTCATTTTTATCTCTTTTTTTCTCTTCGCTCCTACTTGCATAAATGAATGAGGAATAATGGAGTTTTTGTGGACATCAGTTTGCCGTGTCACGAGTCTCATGACTTCCAAATGAGTCAAAATGTTAAGTCATTCCTTGAATCTTCTTTATTTATTATTTCATCCGTTTTAATTTATCTGACACAGTTATCAATCGCGTATATTAAGGATATGAGTTAATGCGTTAGCTTTTATAATGAAATGACTAGAATGCACTTTGATATAACTAATGTGACATTGTTTTTTATATCTTCTACCGTAATAAATAAGGGTAAATCAAGTAAAAACATAAGAAATGTTGTATTGGAAACTGTACTGCTTCACATTAAATGAAACAAAACATTTTGACAACCAGATCGCTTATTATGGAACGGAGGGAGTATTTTCTTATCAATCAATAGAGTGATAATTGTCGAGGTCTTCGCTTCTTGACAACACATCTATCTATTTTCAAGACACTATAGTAAAATTCGATCTCTTTAAAGTTGAATTTATCCGGAAGTATCGGTAGATTTATTGTCGTGTCAATAATAAGCGCCCTTATTAAAATCTATAACAATAATTAATTAATAAAAGTAGTTCAAGATAGAAGTTTTTGTATCCGTAATAACAATTTGATCATAACGAGATTCATATCAATCAATGATTTATTATTCTAGATCAATGTTCTAAAAGTGTTAGATCTATTTATAAAATAAGGTACAAAATCTCTGTTTCTTTTCGGATTGGTTTAGCGATTGTCTGTTATGTATAATACTTTGATTACATTTTCTTTTGGAATATGTTTTGATTTTTTATAAGGGTTTCATTTACACTCTCAAAAGCAAGAGAAGGAGAAGGACGGCAACAGGATAATAAGAAGTTCATGCGTCATATATGTCATTGAAATTTCGCAGTTTGCCATAATATAACAATCAGTTTCTCGGGATGACATAGAATAATGAAGTGACAAATGACAATTGGACCATCATGATGACACTTGAATCATGAAGTAAGGATATCATTTTATTTGTTTGGTCATATAAAGAATTTATTACTTATTCAAGCTGATTTCTACATAAATGGATCTTGATATAACGGTGTTTATCCACCTGGTTGTATTCGTTTGATGATGAATAACCACAAGAAGCATCACCATTCGAAGTCTATAGCAATTCGATGTATTTAATCTTATGATAATATTCTCATCCATTATTGTAATGTTGTAAAAAGAGGGTTCAAGCCGTGATTCAAACATAACTACCCTTAATATTGTTAAAAGGGTCTCCACCATTCAATGAAAATCAAGATTTTTTTCGACAAGATAAGTTCTACTAGAATTTCTCATTTTAGGAGGAAGAGCGATTGACCTGTACGTCCCGGCTCGGCTGAATAGTTATGATGAAATGATGGTTTGATCAATTACATAAGGTTATTGGCATATATAGATGGACTCCTAAAAGTGGGAAGTTATTGTGTGGTGAGAGATTTTGAGGTGAAATGACGGATGAAACGATCAGAACCACACAGTTTAAATACATAATAAAACTGTGTGGTCTGCAAGCACACACGGTGTGTCTCCACACCGTGTGGAGACACCAAAGGATCACAAACAAATGATGTTCCTTGCCATGTCTTGGCAATGCCAAAACTCTAAAAAAGTGGGATGTTGCAAGTTAAATTTTCTCTTAGGTGTTGTGCCACTGGATGAGGTCTCCATATGTCCGCATGAGTGTAAATGGAGAGGTGAACTGCAATCCATACAGATTTTGTGAGAGTATGATTCTAAGTGCTATTTGCTATATTTCTATTAAATTTATAATACAATCGTACTTGCTTTAAATGTTTTTTTTATGGGTGGGGGGTGTTTGTATGCCTCTTTTGTTTCATTTTAATTCAGTTTCATTCAGAAAAATGCATACTTCAGATAACCAAGAAATATATGATTTTGAATAATTTGATGGCTACTTATCATATATTTTACTCGGATTTCTTTGAATACGTCAATCATGATTATTTTTTGATGATAATCATCTTTAGTTCGAAGATTATACCAGACTAGATTGGACAATGAAATGTAAAATGATATCTTTAGTTTTTACATTTTAAGCTCATAAGAAATGACCTATATTTCATTTTATGCATTAGGGACAACAAATCAGATTGTTGATATGTTTGGGAGATTTATGATTTTGTGATTAGTTTTGCGTTATAAATACTATCAATAACTACATAATGCTTCTTACTTATACACTTATTTATAAATTACCTTCATATTTAAATTACAAATTTTGTCTTAATGACATAACTGTATACATTTTGTAACATGTTCATGCAAATTTATAATCCCGTGCATTATGCACGGGTATTTGGCTAGTTATATTATATATAAATATGTATTCAAGTTTGTTCGCAAGTAGTCGAATTGAGTATTACATTGATCATGAATTTGTTTAATCGTTGAGTCAAGTTTGAGTTTGAGCTAAATTAAACCAAGTCAAGTCAAGTTCTAGCTCGCCCCGATCTAGTGTGTTTGGCGTAGAACCCTTCAAAAAGGTTTCATAGCTTCAACCGCCCCTTTAAATCGATGAGGTTATGAAGTTTCGGATCGGTTGGAAATGTTTGGTGAGTATACCGATCGATCTTCATGTCGTATATATGTCAAACCATATGTCGCGTCTTTTTTAAGCAAAATGCGACACTTTTGAACCATTGTAAGTGTAAGGTTAATGATAAGTAGTGCCAAACCGAGGTTGAACGCGAGGAGTATATCTCTTCGTCGAATAGATCGATGAATTTTTGCATATATTAGTAGCGATCTTGTACTACGTCACAGATTACATATATCGAGAATACACTCGATATGAGATTTTTTTTTGAAAAATAATACGATCTGTAACAAAAACATAAATTGCATCATCATGTTCTTCTTCTCTAGCCACCGAATTCACCCGACCCTTTCACTGGCCTATGCAAAATAATCGGCCGTATGCGTACAAATCGCTTTCAGATGCGTGACAATATCATCTTTAGCTTTGTGATGGAACTCAACACTTCTTCCATGTCAGTCGGTCCTTCGGATTCGTGTTCGTGGCAGACAAGGCTAAAGTAAGCAAGCCTTCTATTGCCTCTTGTTTCTTGAATAAATGAGGTAGTAATTGAGGATCTAGAACTTGTTGTAAGCCATTGATGCCATATCCAGGGATTTTTGCATGTTCGAGATAAAGTTATTGATGCACCTTCTTCATCCTGTAAGACTGTTGGCCTTCTTTTTTGTAACGAGTTCCATTATTAGGACACCAAAACTAAATACATCCACTTTTGTTGTGACTATCCACATATATGCAAACTCTGTCACAGTTTATATAGAATTATTGTTATTAGAATATTATAAGATCTCAAATTAATGTAAATAAGCAAGTTTTATATTTAAGAGTTGGAAAAGACGAGCATGTTGTAGCTTGGCTCAAAAATAGGTTACACGGATGCAAGAGTTTCAGAAAGATACGATACGAACGTAGTAGAGTAATTGTATTAAAATGAAATTTAGAACACACATGTGCATAATAAAACTATGAGGATCGAACTATAAATATTAAACAACACAAAAGAACGCAATTCTCAAGTGAATTTTCATCATTTCGAGTGATTTTTTTTTTCCTTCCTGCTTTTCACTATTTCCATTTTTTTTGTATTGTTTTTTTTAGCATGATTACTTTATTTCATATATTCGTACGTTTCAGATGCACAACTCTCTACCAAATAAAACTAGGATAGGTGGGAATAAAAGACAAAAATGGTAGCAAAGATAGTAAACAAGACTGTGAAAATAATACTTGAGCGAAAAGAACAAAAAAAAAAAAAAAAAAAGTGGAATCAACACAAATTCACTATTCGCTACATGTGAAATAGTGAAATCGAACACAAATCCAATATTTCTTACGACACCCCTTCAACCACGAGTTTCACTACACAAATCCACTAATTCGCTATTTTCGCAAAATGATGTTGAAAATATATCAAATAGATGTCAAATAGAAGAGGACGAAAGAAAATAAAAAAATATATATGATGAAAGAATTACGCTTTTTTAAAATTTAGAATAAATTGTATATTTGTTGTTGTAATTGCGTTGGAGAGAAAGTATTTGTCTCTGAGAAAGAATTTTGTTTAGGAGATAGAATTTTGTCCTTTTTGCTATAATAAAATTTATACCTGATTAAATCCCTTTCTTTTTTATATATTGCCGTTTTAAACTTTTGTCTAATAAATTATCCATACATCCGAGGTTCATGTTCATTAGGACTTCATGACAACATTACAAATAATATAGAAAATCAAATCAATGACAAAATAGTAGGATTTACCTGGTGCCAAGTAGCCAATTGTTCCTTCAAATGCTGATGATGAAGCTATATTACTCCCACTGTCTAAATGAATACCTAACATCCTAGTTGTTCCAAAATCACTCACATGAGCAACCAACTCTCGCATCCGTAAGAACATTCATGGGTTTCGGATCGCAATGCATGATGGGGATATCATAACTGAATGGAGATATATCACCCCACTTGCAATGTAAATCAAAACATCGATTCTTTCTATCATTGTCAACTTATCTTGATCAAGAATCGATCCATGTATAATGTTCTCCAAGTTCCCGGTGTCCATGTAATTGTAAAATCAATGCGCATGATTTTCGACTCTCATATGCATATCCAAGAACCTTAACTAGATTCCTGTGTCTCAATCGGCTCAATGTCTTGGCTTCCCTATCGAAAGATTTTTCCGATTTTGTTGAAAATTGGGATGGATTCAATCTTTTATAGCTACAACCTTGTCCATCATCTTCCATTTTACCCTTGTACACGGTGCTCAAACTGCACAGAGCCAATGATGTTATCCTCATTGAAGAAATCAGTCATTTGTTCCAAATCCTTCATAGAGTATCTTATAAATGGATAAGTCGCGACAAAGTGGGGTTACGAGTTCCTGTCTCTATATGTTTTTGCATTTTGAATCTCCGGTAGAAATAAATCACCAAAACCACGAAAGCAAGTACCAAAGAAAATGCAATTACTATCAAAATGATGATAGTTTTCTTTCGAAATGATGGGAACGTTTGAAGTATTTTCCAGATTGCATGCTTTGGAAAGTGGATATCCACAGAGATCCGATTCCCAATCAAACTTGAATTACTTATGTTTCGAAAATCCTTTATCCGGAACATGACCTTCAAATTGATTGAAAGAAAAGTTGAGACTTTTAAAATTTGGATATATTACTAATGCTATCGTCGGGAATGCGACCATTAACTTGTTACTTGAAAGACAAGTGAGTAAAGATGCCGTAAGTTCGATAATCTCCCAGAATTTCACCATCTAATACATTTCTTGAAAGATTCAAGTTAACGAGTTCAATCATTTGACCAAAGATTTGACCTGGCAGATTTCCGGATAAATTGTTTCCAGAAACGTCTAGTGTGATAAGATTTTGACATCCTTGTAATGTTACAGGGATGCTTCCTGACAATTTATTGTTCGATATGTCCATCACCCGAACCATATCTAACTTCCTATCTCATTCGGAATTGGTCCTCAAAGAAATTGTATGAAAGATTGAGGTATACCCGCAAACCTTTCATGCTTGCAACTATGGTTGATGGAATAGGTCCACTCAAATGGTTCTTTGACAAATCCAAGATTGTCGGGCCTCTCCGATTTGGTCCATGCTTTTCGGGAGTGTTCCGTTTAGCATGTTTTCACTCAGGTCTAACTTAGAAAGTAACTGAAGATTCGAAATATCTTCTGGGATGGGACCTACTAACTTGTTTTGTTTGAGAAAAAGAATAGTTAGTTGTTTGAGTTCAAAAATCTCATTCGGAATAGTCCCTTCCAGTGAATTTCGATTGAGAGAAAGAGCTTGAAGGATGCTAAGTTTTGAAAGTTCCGGAGGAATTAAGCCTGAGAAATTATTCCAGTTAAGATACAAATTCTTCAACTGGCTAAGATTCCCGATTTCTCGTGGGATCTGCCCAGAAAAAGGAATTATGAAAAATATTAAAGATTTGGAGTTTCAATAGATTGCCAATGTTTGACCGACTCCTCCATTGAAGTTGTTCCTCAGATAGTTGTAGATTTTGAGCATAGAGCAATTGAAAAGGTCCTCAGGAATCGACCCCAAAAAAGAATTATTTGCTACTGATAAAAACGACAAATTCTTTAACTGTCCTAGCCCCACACGTAGATTCCCAGTTAATCTATTGCCACTAACTTCTAAGGAAATAAGACTAGTACAATTTGTAATGCTCGATGGAATGGATTCTTCTAGAAGATTGTTAGTCACGCTTATGGAATTCAAGTTATACGATGACCCAATATCCTTTGGTATTGGACCAGATAATGAATTGAAGCCCAAATACAAGTCAGTAAGATTGATCAAGTTTGTTATAGATGAAGGGATGTTTCCGGTGAGTCGATTCTCTTGGAAACTAAGCATTTTTAATGATGTCAAAAAGCCCACTTCATAAGGGATCTCTCCTACTAATTCATTTACTGAGAGATCAAGCTCTGTTAATGATTTCAGCTGAAACAAGGACTTGGGAATAGAGGAATTCAACTTGTTGTTGTAAATTAGTAGCACCTCTAACCGAGTCAAGTTTCCGAGTTCAGGAGGAATTCCACCACTGAATTGATTCTCATAAAGGCCTAATTGTACAAGATTTTCACATTGGCCTAATTCAGGTGGGATCGAACCAGACAACGAATTCGATAAAAGGTTAAGAACTTGTAAGCTAGCTAAACCTCTGATTTCAGAAGGTATTGCACCAGATAATTGGTTGATGCTAAGATCAAGATGTTGAAGTGCTTTTAAGTTCCCAATGGAACGCGGTATATGACCCGCTAAATTGTTACCATAGGCATAAAATAACTGAAGGTTAATTAAATTACCGAGATCGGATGGCAAAACACCAGTAAGATTGTTGTAATCGAGGCCTACCTGTTAAAATGCAGTGCAATTGCAAATGCTATCCGGGATGCTTCCGTCGAGAAAATTATTTCCTAAATCAAGATAATTGAGGTTTTTGAGGTTTCCAAGCTCACCTGGGATCTCACCAGAAAATGAGTTCATAGAAAGTTCAAGCATAGTGAGATTTGAGCATTGTTGAAGCTGTGAAGGAATGTTCCCGAAAAACGAATTCGACGCCAAATCAAGAACTTGGAGGTTTGTAAGATTTCCAATGAATGGTGAGATTGATCCATGGAGATTTTTCTCTTCAAGAGTAATGTTGATAACATGGTCTGAAGAATCACAAGTAATTCCAGACCAATTGCAATGATGAATCGCATTAGTCCATTCTTTCAATGAACCCAAATGATTATTAGTTATTGAAAGCTTGAATTGTTTGAGGGATTCAACTTCTGTTTCCCACGTCAATTCACTTGTCTGAACTAAAAATTGAACACAAACAAATATGAAAACCGCAAGGAAAAACCTTTGATGTATCATTTTTTTTTTTTGAAAACTGTAAGAAAATATATAGGTAGCTAGTTGAATTGGTTAGAAATGTAAGATGTATCAGCTATTTATAGTGCATTTGCGTAGTTGCCGTCTCTAAATAAAAAATAAAAAAAGGTTGTCTGTGTATATTGATTCAATACAGGAAAAATCAAATGAGTAAATAGTTGAAATGGGATGGACAAGAAAAACTCATATTAGCTCCATTAATGGTCTGAGTTTCTGTTTCAAATGAGTTATACATCACACGTGTCGAATCGAATTATATTGTAATTTAGTTTTTTTTTTTTTTTTTTTTTTACCAAACAAATATTCCCTTATGCGTTTTTTTTTTTTTTTTTTTAATTTTTATTTTTATTTTTTAATTTATTTATTTATTTATAATTCCGTTATGCGTTTTGATCACAACATTTGTATTTTCATTTTGTACTAGTTACAATTATTTTGTATTGCCAATTTTCTATCATTTTATACCGTTGCACGTTTTATATTGCCATTTTTTCTTGTTATTTTTTATTGTTACAACTGTAATGAATATGTACG
This sequence comes from Gentiana macrophylla, assembly GCA_026214975.1. Taxonomy (NCBI): domain Eukaryota; kingdom Viridiplantae; phylum Streptophyta; class Magnoliopsida; order Gentianales; family Gentianaceae; genus Gentiana; species Gentiana macrophylla. The sequence continues at coordinate 99,369,929 of CM047810.1, forward strand.
TTCCACTGTATTTTATACCACTACGCGTTTTGTCCAATCATCTTTTGCGATTATTTTTGTACAATCATTTTGTATTGTACTAATAGAATTAACTATATCATAATAAGATCAGACTCAACAAACTTTTACATCTTTGATTGCGTCATTTATTTTGATACAATCAATGCATGAACAGAATTTCTTTTTGAAGCGATCTCGATTTTCACTAATATACTAAAGAATTACATTCATCGTCACAAAATTCTGAGCATGATTAGATTTAGATGGTATAAGGTAGAAAAAAAAATTGATTCAAAAAGTCTATGCTAAAGGGAATAAAATGTTAAAGATTGCATAAGTTAAGGAAAATATGTTATAAGCATTTCAGTGGTATAATGTACCAAAAAGGGTCCATGGAAAAAAAAAAAAAATATCAGATCGCATAAGGTAAGGAAAAAATGCTAATTGCATTTCAGTGGTATAAAATACCAAATTGATTAGAGTTATAAGGCAGAAAAAATAATGTAATTTAAAAAGTCTAAGGTAAAGGGAAAAAAAAATATTAGATTTAGATTGTATAAAATAAGGAAAAAATGCTATAAGTATTTCAGTAGTATAAGGTACCCAAAAAAAGGAAAAAAAATGCTATAAGTATTTCAGTGGTATAATGTACCAAATTGATTAGAGATATACGGTAGGAAAAGTATAATGTGATTTAAAAAGTCTAAGATAAAGGGAAAAAAATATTAGATTTTGATAGTATAAAGTATGAAAAAAATGTTATAAGTATTTCAAAAAAAAAAAAAAAAAAAATTGCTTGTATCTTGTCTTGAACCCATTACCATTATTTAGATAAAGCAAAGCGGACAAATCTTATTCCACTACGTTACCATAGCACTATTTCAAAATGTAGAAGAATCATGTACATATACTAATAACGACACAAATTCAATTATACAACTTTTTTTTATTATTTTTATTTTTCAAATTTGGGGTGGTGGTCTTGAAACCACCCCACCTATAGGGTGGGTCCGCCCATGATACAATCATTATTGTAGTAGCAATTTTTCTTTCCTTCTAATCGCAAGAAAACTGGCAGGAAACTCAAGTGGTTAGAAATTAAGATCAAATGTTTATTTTGCATAGTTACCGTATCATGACTTCCATATGAGTTCTTCTTTGATTTTTCTTTCTTTGACAATCAAAAAAGAGATAATTATGAAGAGGATTGTTAGGGCACCATATCAAATATATTTTCGGGACAACAATTATGAAATTTGACCTATATATTTAGATCCAAATTTAAGCTCAATATTATATATTATGGAAATGACTCCAAAATTCAACATTTGTGAAGTCAATTTTTTTTGGAAGTGTGGTGTCTCGTTAGCTTCATCGTGGTGCCAATAACAATGCGCGTCTTTATTAAGAATCGATAACAATAATTAATTAATAAATGTAGTTTAATATGAAAGTTGTCTACGGCCGTAGCACCGTTAATTACAATGAGACTTACATCGATCAATCAATTGATCATTATTAATGATCGATGATGTAAATGCGTGAAATTTATTTATGTATCATATGAAATCGGTAAATACATCAAATCATGGCATGTTATACAAACAATAAAATATTGTTTAAGGCATTGACTAAGATTGAAGAAAAATGAGTAACACCACTTCTCCATTATGGCCTAGTTGCAGATGATTAATATGAGGTGTTATCCTCTGAATTTTCTACTTCATTTTTTTAATAATTAAATGGGAGAGAATTATTTACAATGGATAACAATGAATAATTAATATAAGTAGTTTATTATGGAAGTTGTCTGCCTCTAACACCAGTGATCATAATAAAACTCATATCAATCATTTGATCATACTTCATTATCATTTCCGTCGTGCTTGGTAGAAAGGAAGAGCGTGAAATTCTTTTTCCTTTCCGCAGGGACCAAGAGATTGTATCTAGCCGTAAGAAGAATGTTTGGTTTAACTAATGCACTTCACACCGGATATGGACCGAACTGTCTCACGACGTTCTGAACCCAGCTCACGTACCGGTTCCTTTTTTTTTTTTTTTCATTTTTACCCCCTTCTCATTTAATTTCGAAAAAAATGAAGAAGAAGGATCTTCTTCGGTGGATCCCTTTTGTGCCCCCATGTTAAGTAATTTGTGCATTATGATACGAACTCCCAATTGCAGATTTTGATGGGGATCAAATGGCTGTTCATGTCCCGTTATCTTTGGAGGCCAAAGCGGAAGCCCGTTTCTTTTTTATTTATTTAAACATATGGATTTCTGCTAGTTGATGAGAGTTATCTCGGTAAATAAAAAGTTGGAACATACTACAGCCCCAGGGTGGCGAAGAGCCGACAAATCGGCCCTCTCTTCAACAATTTTGGATCTCTAGTGAACCTCTCAGTAGGATTCGAACCCAAATGGAGTTCTGACCATCTATCAGAGAAAAAAGAACGAAGCTTTTTTTATTTCTTAGTTTCCTAATTGATTTTTATTGTCGGGAATCATACAGCTGATGCAGTTGTCAAGATACTTGTTTATTCACCGACCACAAAACGCCATGAGGTACATATACGTATGCGATGATATTGCAAACATTTATGTATCGAGTTGAGCAACATTTCAAACAATGATGCGCGATCTTGGCTTGATCAGATTATTTGAGCATAAGAAATCGCGCTCAAATCGCTTCGATTAAGAATTGATGATGCTCAAGTTTGGCTCGATTATTCTTGATAGAATTTTGAAGACTTTCAAGCTCGAATTTTAGCTCTTGCAGCCGGGAATATCTTGAGTTTCAAAGTGCATGTTCAAATCGACACGTTAACCTTGATGAATCGCTAAGTTGAACCAGGTTAACATTGCATTTTGACATCTCCGTACTCCACCAGGTAGAGACACCAAATAAATTTTTTCGAGAATTGTAAAAAAAAAAGAGAGAAAATTATGAATGGACTTGGGTTCATTGAGGACTAAGGTTTTTTTTGGTTTGTAGTTTTATGTGAAAGGGAAATATGTTAGTCAATATGATGTGATATTGTCCAAGGGAAATAACGTGCTTGACTCTGTTCATAAATTAAAAAAAAAACAAATTATTAAAACATAAATAAATAAATAACGTGCTTGACTTGACTAATAAATGAATGAGGAATAATGGAGTTTTTGTGGACATCAGTCATGAGTCTCATGACTTCCAAATGAGTCAAAATGTTAAGTCATTCCTTGAATCTTCTTTATTTATTATTTCATCCGTTTTAATTTATCTGACACAGTTGTCAATCACGTATATTAAGGATATGAGTTAATGTGTTAACTTTTATAATGAAATGACTAGAATGCATTTTGATATAACTAATGTGACATTGTTTTTTTATATCTTCTACCGTAATAAATAAGGATAAATCAAGTAAAAACATAAGAAATGTTGTATTGGAAACTGTACTGCTTCACATTAAATGAAACAAAACATTTTGACAACTGCATCAGTTATTATGAAACGGAGGGAATATTTTCTTATCAATCAATAGAGTGATAATTGTCGAGGGTCTTCGCTCTTGACAACACATCTATCTATTTTCAAGACACTATAGTAAAATTTGATCTCTTTAAAGTTAAATTTATCTGGAAGTATCGGTAGATTTATTGTCGTGTCAATAATAGCGTCCTTATTAAAATCTATAACAATAATTAATTAATAAAAGTAGTTCAGTATAGAAGTTTTTTGTATCCGTAACACACTTGATCATAACGAGATTCATATCAATCAATGATTTATTATTCTAGATCAATGTTCTAAAAGTGTTAGATCTATTTATAAAATGGTTAAACCCTAACTATAAGTTTTCCACCCTGTCTCACGGGATGAATAGAAATGTTAATCATTTAATCTAGTGGTTTAGAGCCATGTACTTGCTATTATACCAAACAATTGAAACAAATCGTCCTCTTACAGGTTCGAACCTCCACACTTTAGCACCAGGTCCAGCTGCCCGTTTAAGGCACCCATACCCTTTACTATGTCATGTCTTGTGGACATTACAGATCCATTTATGTATCATATAAAGAGGGTAAAAGCACCAAATTATGGCATCTTATACAAAACAAAAATAATATTGTTGAAGCTATTAGGGGAAGAAAAATGAAAGGATGCATATATTCCATGGCTTATTTGTAACACCAAGTGTTTGTTTTTTGTTTTTTGTTTCAAAGTAAAACATGTTTATTACGTCGTATCTTACTCACAAGTTTCAAGTACAGCAGGGGGCAGAGAAGCACCCCAAGATCAAACCTACGACAGACAACCCTGCTCGAGCTAAACTATGTGCAGGCTTATTAGCCATGCGACGAACAAAAGAAAAAGAACAAGTCATGAAAGACGTAGCCAAATTCAAACAATCTAACACCAAAAATCCAAAAGAGGAGAGACTCGTTTCCTTAGACTGAGGACGCTGAAAGTATGCCAAGCATCAAAGACAAGATTGATCAGCAACGAGAAAATGCACTAGTGAGATGAAAATCGCATGAGAAACCACCAACACCCCGACTTAAAATGCTTGACACAATAACACCTCAACGAAGCAAGCAAAGAGAAGGCCACCAAACAACGCAGCAACAACGGCCCCACCTCACATCACAATAGCTCAACAAATTAACGGGCCAAGGATAGACCGAATGGCGGCCCCACCTATCACATCACTGTAGCTCAACAAATTAACGGGCCAAGAATAGACCGAATGGTCAATGATCGAGACTCCTATTCATCAATGGTCTCGCCATGATCTACGAATGTGCATTGGACATAATGCCGTGGTAATATCATTTTTGACATCTAAATGAATAATCAATATGCTTTCGTTACAGTGAATAGTCATTCGATAATTAAAGCACTGATGAGGGCATGATGGAATAGAAGATTGGTTGTGGAAAAACTGTGATTGTATTGATCTTTATATATACTAGGAATTGAATAAACTGGTTACATGTACGGCCAGCACTGAAACCAGCTGTTGCAATAGTATGGCCTATCTGTATCTTCCCACCACCAACAACTTCGTTTAATGCCAATGGAATTGAAGCCCCCATCGATGGACTTGGTTTTTTTTTTTTTTTTTTTTTCCTGGGTATTGCGTTTTTTTATAAAAATATCATCAAAGAAATTAAGACGATTACAACAAATATGATCAATATATAGCCGGAATACAACAATATATCATTTGTAGGGTTGCTTTATCAGTGGTGACAGTGGGTGTAGGGATTGGAAGAGATAGAGGAGCGGCGGTGACTGGCTCTGATCGGCCAGGTTCTGGTGGTGGAGGATCGGTGGTGGACATGTTCCACCACTTTTTCTCTGATACCAAGTTAGAAAACGTAAAAGAGAATAACTTTTTATTAATAAATTCAATTGTTCACAATTACATCATTATCTAGTCTTACCCATTGCTTGCAGAATAATCTTCATAGTAGACTAAGCCCAAATACACCCACATGATAGATAGGCCCAATTACATAGGTCCAACCCCTAAACTCTAACACATGTTATGCATCTGCCGTCTCAGCGGTCGTGTGTAATATAAATAAGCAAATAATGGGGATTGTGTGTGTTGTTTTTCTTTCCACAGAATCTACGAAATTGAAGATCAACAATGAATACATGCTATTTCAATAAATTGAAGAGAAAAGAAATTACTGAAAGGTTATGTCCATCTTTTTTTTGAGCGAAAAAAAAAACATAACAAAATATCAAAACTCATAATTTCTCCCGTGCGTTCTATCTGGTGCAGCTAAAATCAGCAACGAATTATTGGTTCCGTTCAACTTGAACCTTCAAACGTTCGATGCTTTATTTATAAGAGCATAATTTAAAAAGGATGCAACAAAACAATTTAAAAACGGAACATCGAAAATTTGGATTATCCAAAATGACAGCAAATATACTAAAATAACTACAAAGACATAACAAAACAAACAATCGAGCTTGCTAACTAACCGGTTTGAGGTCGAGCTCTACTCCATGCTATCGCATCTACCGGAGATCGGGTTCTTGTTTGTCTTGTGCCACCTCACCATCTTTGTTAATGAATATTGTGGACGTGCAGTTCTCTAGCGAAGCCAAACTCATCTTATGAGACAAATATATTGCATCACCACTATACTTCCTTTTCTGAGAGCTCTTCACCGTTGCTTCTAGAAGGCTCTTTGGAATGCTCTTCACCGTTCCTTCCAGAATGTCATAAACATAGAGTGTTTTGCTCGACAGGATAGCTAGCTTTCCATCAACAACAGCAATTCCACCAACTGCTACCCAATAGGAACGAATTTCTACGTTCTTGTTTACGGTGTATTCAGTGGCTGTCCACAACTGCTCCGCATTATCTTCCAATCTCCATATAGTGATTTTGCTAGACAAAATTAGGATGTAAGAGAGAATGCCATCAATATTTAGCAAACGTGTGTTTTGAGGCTCACACTCGGTATTCAAGGGGACGGGACAAGGTATGACCGTAAATTCTTCGATTATTGAATCAAATTTCATGACATCATTACGACCACCGTAATTGTACCCTTGCTCAGTGTACCCAAGCCCATAATCAATCATCCAATAAAGGTTATTGTTGATCAATAATGGTTTTGCGTACCCCAACTTACGTCACCCACCACACGGGTTCCTAATCGTTTTCAAGGATGGATTGGAACCTAAATTAAGAACCTTGTACTCAGTTTTTATTTCATGCGGAAGGCAGAGGGGGCTGACTGCTGATTCTTCTATCTCCAGAAGAACGCAATATTCGTTCAGTAAAGGATGAAAATACACTCCATGCATCTGGCTGTTGTGAATTTCTTTAGGAAGGTTTATCGTCACACATTCATGACTAGGCCTTGCAGGGTTTAGAATTATGAACTTTGCTTCCGGAGAATCAGGTTTGTATTCTTTTTTTGAGAATGAAGCATGTATGTATTCATGTAAGACAATTAGCCCATCATAAGAAGCCTGTGCACGGGATGATTTAGTAAAGTTTCTAGAATAAAAAGGGAATGTATGTCTCATTAACATGGTTTCATCAGGTTCCCACCAGTTATCTAAGGCAAAGAGGTCTAATCCAAAATGAATAGTACCTCTCGAAACAACGATAGTTGGAATGCTCTTTCTCAAGTGTAAGTCCACAAAATAGCGAGACAAGGTTGAATCTCTCCATGTTTTGCAAACAAGTCGACATCTCATTGCATTTTTAGCCGGAAGTCTACTTAGAATATTTATGACTATTTCATCATGAAGAAATGGTATGCCTTTGTTTTTCTTCGATTTCTCCCTAATCTTTTCAGTATCGTATCCATTTAGAGGAACCGGACAAGAAGACAAGACTTACGAGCGTTAGAAATTGACGCTACGCGATGGACTCCGGGTTTGGTATAGATCGTTGGCCTTAGTCTCAAGTCCCCATTTATCACCACAAACCACAACTGAAATCGGCTACTCCCCTCCTGTTCAACACCATCAAATACAGTTTCGATAGCCAAACAACAACAAAAACACAGAAAAAAGTATTAGGCTTTAACAAACTCAAAATAATTGACAGGAGAAAAAGGTTAGCAATTGACGATCCAAAGACAACTAACTAAGAATTGCAGATAACAATGATACGAAAGAAAATGCTGCCATGAATGATTCAACGGATTAGGCAATAACTCAAGACAAAAGATGTCAATCTCGTGAGATTAAAAAAATAAAAAAAAAATAAAAACAACAGCAGCACAACAACAACATCAAACGAGCGTACCTGGTTTTCACGTTGCAGAGGAAAAGATGGTGGCTCGCCGAGTTATATATATATGTTGTGTCGTTAGAGGTCCTGTAAAACTTGAGTAAAATCTGACTTGGGTTTTTTTTTTTTTTTAAACTAAAAAAAAAACCAAAAGTTGTTTGAATTAAGCATGTAAACGATCAAATCTTCAGCATTTACTTACCGATTCTAGCAATCTTTTAAACAATGATACTTAAATTCCCTTGATGTTCATTCGAGCATGAAAAGAAAAATTGAGATGGGTTCGATAATATTTTTCAATTTTGCTTGATTACGTTTGGCAAAAAAATTAAGGGAAATTTATTTAAAAGTGCTGCCGTATGTGATGATTCCTAAGTTAAAAGCGCTTGACCTGAGAGTGTTTTCAGTTAAAAGGGTTTGAAGACCCCATTAAATTAAACACTTACAAGCTTGAATTCGAATTTGAGCAACTCGAAAATATGTTAAAGTTTTAAAGGTTTTTTATTTCGGCTCGTTAAAAATAGTAAATAATATACGTTTAAATGATATTATAATAGTGATCGATAAAACTTGTGACAATTTCGAGTCAAATTTTAAAGGGCCCGAGTTTGACTCGTTAATCTCGATGAACTGCTCGACTTCGACCGATTCAATTAAAATCATATGTCCACGAGGCGAATGTCTAGATGCTCATGAAATGTTCGAATTGTTTACACCTCTAGTTCAAATCAGATTAATTTTGATTTGTTGAAGTTTTAGCTGTGTAAACGCCCGTTTTTTTAAATTCGAATTGAAAGGGCAATTTTTGTTATTATTCTGTAATAATTCAAAATATTTACAAATTAATTTTCGAAACTTATTAGACACAAGAAGCTTGATGTAACACTTAGGCTCGGCTCGAGTTCTTAAAACTTTCTTGAATCTCAGTATGAGTCCGAGTTTGAGATACTCGTGCTTAAACTCGAACTCGAAAATTTTCTAATTTCTTGGCACGTTTAGATCAATACTCAATTTGGCTCGACTCGTTTACACACATAGTTCAGTTGAATCGATTTTGAATTCAAACTAATTTGAACCGAACCAAATCATATTCTGGCTCGAGCTGATTAGGAACAGCTTTGGCAGCTTGATGAGTTTCTGACAAATTTGCTACATGAGTTTCTGACAAATTTGCTGGGGTATTCATTATGATAACCTGCACAAAGCTCTCTATTTAATAGCAGCTTGATTTCGAGGGACCAACCCAACCCGAAAATGTTATTTGAACGAAGTGAATGAATTCGTGACTAGACGCACCCTTTATTCATTTACTTCTTTTTTGTTTTTGCAGTTTGGTAGGTAATAAGGTCTGTGTTGTTGTTTTGTGACAGTGTTTCAACCTTTGGTCTTTCAGTGATGCTAAATTACTTCCGTAAGATTCGCAACGACGCTACCTTGATTCAATAAGTTGCTGTTTCTTCTTATTGTTAAACGTTTTGAACTGTTTGTGTGTTGCAGGGATGCATAAACACTTTGTTCTTTATGGTTTTACAGAATTCCTTTGAAAAAGGTTTGATCAATTCTATTGTAAACCGATTTTACTTTTTTTTTTTTTTTTTTTTTTTTTAAGCCAAGCCAAAGTTGAGCTTAACTTTGCATGATTTTTCATAGCTTCAACTCTCCCCTTTAAAACTGATGAGTTTCTGAAGTGTTCATTGCGTCTACTTTGGCATATCTCTATTTGATTGTTTCCCACTTAAAGTTGTATAATAGGGTGCACTTTGGGCCTAATTTAACCAGCCTTACCGTTAAAGTCTTACACTTGAAATTTAAAAAGACATTTTTGGTCCCTTTTCTCTAACGTAATTCGCAAAAAATGAAACATTAGGGACAGAAATGCGAATTTCGACACTGTGCACGACACTTACGTTGAATTGTCGGTGCTTAGTAGGTCTATAGCAGCAGCTAGGTATACTTAGGTCAATTTATAGCAGCATCTGATTAATTCTAAGTTAAATCAAAGTAGAGATTAAAGCCTCTATATGATAGAATGTGATTCCATTCCAAATACAATCAAAATGTACTTAAGGTTTCGTGAACCCAACTTTCAACAATAGTGCAATATGCACTTTATTTATACAAAAAACAGTAACATAAATTGCATCTTCATGTTGTTCTCTAGCCACATGAATTCACCCAACACTTTCACTCTATCTATGCGAAATCGTCGGTTGTGTTTCTGAATCTCTTTCGGCACGTGACGATATCATCTTTAGCTTTGTGATGGAACTCAACACTACTTCCATGTCGTCGGTCGGTCCTTGGATTCGTGTTAAATGCGGGACAAGGCTAAATTAAGCTGAGCCTTCTATTGCCTCTTGCTTCTTGAATACATCAGAGCCAATTGAGGATCAACAACTTGTTGTAAACCATTGATGTCATTTTCGAGGATTTTTTTTGCACAAGTTCGAGATAAAGTTATCGGTGCCTTCTTCATCTCATAACACCAGTTGGCCTTCTCTTTGTGATGAGTTCCATTATTAAGACACCAAAGTGAATACATCCACTTTTGTCGTGGATTGTCTCGTATATGCAAACTCTGTAACAATATATATAACATTATTGTTATTAGAATATACGATCTCAAATTAGCGTAAATATGCAAGTTATATTTTTGTGTTATATTTTCAAGAGTTGAAAAGACGAGCAAATCAGTAGCTAGAAGGCTTAAAACTAGATTACACGGACGCAAGATTTTTGTAAAGATACAATACTGAATGTAGGAGATAATTGTATTAAAATGAAAATTAGATCCCACGCGTGCATATGTAAAACTACGAGGATCGAACTATAAATATTAAACATCACAAAAGAAAGCAATTTCTAAATGAATTTTCATCATTCCGAAAGTTTTTTTCCTTCCTGCTTTTCATTATTTCCATGTTATTTATTTATTTGTTTATTTATAGCATGATTACATATTCTTTTTTTTTTTTTTTTAGTGGAGCATGATTACATATTCGTACGTATCAGATGCACAACTCTCTACAAATAAAAATAGGATGGGTGAAAATAAAAGACACAATAGCTAGCAAAAATAGTAAACAAGACCGTGGAAATAATACTTGAGCAAAGGACGAAAAAATAGTGGAATCAACGCAATTCACAATTCGCTACATGTGAAGCGGTGTAATCGAAACAAATCCAATATTTTGCAAACACCCTTCAACCACGAATTCCACTAAACATATCCACTAATTCGCTATTTTCGCAAAATGATGTTGAAAATATATCAAATAGATGTCACAATAGAAGAAGACAAAAAAAATAAAAAACATAATGAAAGAATTACGTTTTTTTTTTTTTTTTTTTTTTTTATGTTTAGAACAAAAGGTATACGCGTTGTTGTAATTGAGTCGGAGAGAAAGTAATTGTCTAGGGGAATAGAATATTGTTTAGGAGAATAGAATTTTGTCCTTTTTGCTTTAAAAAATTTATGCCGGATTGAATTCCTATTCTATGTATATATTGTCTTTTTAAACATTTGTGTTATAAAAATATCCATACAACGTAGGTCATGTTCATTAGGAATTTATGACAACATTACAAATAGTATAGAAAATCAAATCAATGACAAAATAGTAAGATGTACCTGGTGCCAAGTAGCCAATTGTTCCTTCAAATAATGATGATGAAGCTATATTACTCCCACTGTCCAAATGAATACCTAACATCCTAGCTGTTCCAAAATCACTCACATGAGCAACCAACTCTGCATCCAGAAGAACATTCGCCGGTTTCAGATCGCAATGTACGATGGGGATATCATAACCTAAATGGAGATAAACCAACCCACTTGCAATAGAAAGCAAAACATCAATTCTTTCTCTCATTGTCCACTTATCTTCATCAAGAATTGACCCATGTATAATGTTCTCCAAATTCCCCGTTTCCATGTATTGTAAAATCAATGCGTACAGTTTTTGACTCTCATATGCATATCCAAGAACCTTAACTAAATTCCTATGTCTCAACTGGCTCAATGTCTTGGCTTCCCTATCGAAAGATTTCTCCGATTTTGTTGAAAATTGGGAAAGATTCAATCTTTTTATAGCTACAATCTGCCCATCATCTTCTCTTTTACCCTTGTACACGGTGCTTAAACTGCTGGAGCCAATGATGTTATCCTCGTTGAAGAAATCAGTCATTTGTTCCAAATCTTTCATAGAGTATCTTATATATGGATAAGTTGCAGCAAAGTGTGGTTCTATGTTCCTGATTTCTGTATGTTTTTGCGTTTTGTATCTCTGGTAGAAAAAAATCACCAGAACCGCAATAACAATTAAAGATACAGATGCAATTACTATAAGAATGATGGTAGTTTTCTTTCTGAAACGATGTGAATGTTTAACGTGTTTTCCAGGAATGCATGCCATGAAAAGTGTATATCCACAGAGATCTGGATTCCCAATCAAATTTGAATTACTTATGTTTTCGAAAATCCCTTTATCTGGAATAGGTCCTTCAAGATGATTGAAAGAAATGTTAAGAATTCTTAATGTGGAGATATTGCCAAAGCTTTCAGGAATTAGACCACTGAACCTGTTATGTGAAAGATCAAGTGAGTAAAGATGCCTTAGGCCTGATAAACTCACGGGAATTTCACCTTCGAGTTGATTTCTTGAAAGATTCGAGTTAACAAGTTCTGTCATTTGACTAAAGATTTTAGCCGCGAGATATCCTGATAGACTGTTTCCAGAAACGTCAAGTGTTTGAAGATTTCGACATTTTTGCAATGTTTCAGGGATACTTCCTGACAGATTATTGTTTGATATGTCTATCACTGAACCATTTCTAACTCCCTATATCTGCGGAATCGTTCCTTGAAGAAATTGTATGAAAGATTGAGGTAAAGCGCAAACTTTTCATACTTAACATTGTTACTGAGATCTTTGGAATAGGTCCACTCAGGTGGTTCTTGGATAGATCCAAGGTTGTTAGTGTCTTGATTTGCTCCATGCTTTTCGGGAGTGTTCCGTTTAGCATGTTTTCACTCAGATCTAAGTTAGAAAGAAGCTGGAGATTTGAAATAGCATATGAGATTGGACCTACTAGCTTGTTGTTTTTTAGCAGAAGAATAGTGAGTTGTTTGAGTTCAAAAATCTCATTTGGAATAGCCCCATGAAGTGAATTTTGATTGAGATTGAGGGCTTGGAGGAAGCTAAGGTTTGAAAGTTCTCGAGGAATTGAGCCTGAGAAATTATTTATGTTAAGATATAATTGCGACAACCGGCTAAGATTCCCAATTTTGTGTGGAATTTTTCCAGAAAGGGAATTATAACTAATACCAAGATAATGGAGGTTCAAAAGATTTCCAATGTTTGGACTGAGTCCTCCATTAAGGTTGTTCATGGTTAAGCCAAGAGACTTAAGCATGGAGCAATTGAAGAGGTCCTCAGGAATCGATCCCGAAATCGAATTATTTCCTACTGATAAATATGTCAGATTCTTTAACTGTCCTAGCCCTCTAGGTAGATTCCCTGTTAATCTATTTGTACTAACATCTATGAAAAGAAGACTGGTACAATTTGTAATGCTCAATGGAATGGATTCTTCTAGAAGATTGTTAGTTACGCTTATGCTTTTTAAGTTATACAATGATCCAATATCCTTTGGTATTGGACCTGATAATGAATTGAAGCCCAAATCCAAGTGAGTAAGATTGATCAAGTTTGTTATAGATGAAGGGATGTTTCCGGTGAAATGATTCTCTTCGAAATTAAGAGATGTTAATGATCTCAAAAAGCCCACTTCATAAGGGATCTCTCCTACAAATTCATTATTTTCGAGTACAAGGACTGTTAATGATTTCAAATTTGAAACAAGGACTTGGGAATGGATGAATTCAACTTGTTCATGTAAACTCGTAGCCCTCTAACCGAGTCAAGTTTCCGAGTTCAGGAGGAATCTTACCGCTGAATTGATTCCTATAGAGGTTTAATTGTACAAGATTTTCACATTGGCCTAATTCAGCTAGGATCGAACCGGACAAAGAATTTGAAAAAAGCTGAAGAACTTGTAAGTTTGCTAAACCTCTGAATTCAGAAGGTATAACACCAGATAATTGGTTTTCACTAAGATCAAGTACTTGAAGTGCTTTCAAGTTCCCAATGGAACGCGGTATATTTCCCTTCAAATTGTTCTCGTAAATTAGTAGCACCTCTAACCGAGTCAAGTTTCCAAGTTCAGGAGGAATCTCACCACTGAATTGATTCGTATAAATGTTTACTTGTACAAGATTTACACATTGGCCTAATTCAGGTGGGATCGAACCAGACAACGAATTCGAGAAAAGCTGAAGAACTTGTAAGCTAGCTAAACCTCTAATTTCAGAAGGTATTGCACCAGATAATTGGTTGATGCTAAGATCAAGATGTTGAAGTGCTTTTAAGTTCCCAATGGAACGCGGTATATGACCCGCTAAATTGTTATCATAGGCAACAAATAATTGAAGATTGATTAATTTACCGAGATCGGATGGCAAAACACCAGTAAGATTGTTGTAATCGAGACCTACCTGTTCCAATGAAGTACAGTTGCAAATGCTATCCGGGATGCTTCCGTCGAAAAAATTATTTCCTAAATCAAGATAATTGAGGTTTTTGAGGTTTCCAAGCTCACCTGGGATCTCACCAGAAAATGAGTTCATAGAAAGTTCAAGCATAGTGAGATTTGAGCATTGTTGAAGCTGTGAAGGAATGTTCCCGAAAAGCAATTCGACGCCAAATCAAGAACTTGGAGGTTTGTAAGATTTCCAATGAATGGTGAGATTGATCCATGGAGATTTTCTCTTCAAGAGTAATGTTGATAACATGGTCTGAAGAATCACAAGTAATTCCAGACCAATTGCAATGATGAATCGCATTAGTCCATTCTTTCAATGAACCCAAAGGATCATTAGTTATTGAAAGCTTGAATTGTTTGAGGGATTCAACTTCTGTTTCCCACGTCAATTCACTTGTCTGAACTAAAATTGAACACAAACAAATATGAAAACCGCAAGGAAAAACCTTTGATGTATCATTTTTTTTTTTTGAAAACTGTAAGAAAATATATAGGTAGCTTGTTGAATTGGTTAGAAATGTAAGATGTATCAGCTATTTATAGTGCATTTGCGTAGTTGCCGTCTCTAAATTAAAAAAAAAAAAAGGTTGTCTGTGTATATTGATTCAATACAGGAAAAATCAAATGAGTAAATAGTTGAAATGGGATGGACAAGAAAAACTCATATTAGCTCCATTAATGGTCTGAGTTTCTGTTTCAAATGAGTTATACATCACACGTGTCGAATCGAATTATATTGTAATTTAGTTTTTTTTTTTTTTTTTACCAAACAAATATTCCCTTATGCGTTTTTTTTTTTTAATTTTTTTTTTAATTAATTTATTTATTTATTTATTTATAATTCCGTTATGCGTTTTGATCACAACATTTGTATTTTCATTTTGTACTAGTTACAATTATTTTGTATTGCCAATTTTCTATCATTTTATACCGTTGCACGTTTTATATTGCCATTTTTTCTTGTTATTTTTTATTGTTACAACTGTAATGAATATGTACGTTCCACTGTATTTTATACCACTACGCGTTTTGTCCAATCATCTTTTGCGATTATTTTTGTACAATCATTTTGTATTGTACTAATAGAATTAACTATATCATAATAAGATCAGACTCAACAAACTTTTACATCTTTGATTGCGTCATTTATTTTGATACAATCAGTGGCGGAACAAGGAATTTCTTTTGGAGCAGTCTCGATTTTCACTAATATACTAAAGAATTACATTCATCGTACATCAAGTTACGAACATGATTAGATTTAGATGGTATAAGGTAGAAAAAAAAATTGATTCAAAAAGTCTATGCTAAAGGGAATAAAATGTTAAAAGATTGCATAAGTTAAGGAAAATATGTTATAAGCATTTCAGTGGTATAATGTACCAAAAAGGGTCCAAGGAAAAAAAAAAAAATATCAGATCGCATAAGGTAAGGAAAAAATGCTAATTGCATTTCAGTGGTATAAAATACCAAATTGATTAGAGTTATAAGGCAGAAAAAATAATGTAATTTAAAAAGTCTAAGGTAAAGGGAAAAAAAAATATTAGATTTAGATTGTATAAAATAAGGAAAAAATGCTATAAGTATTTCAGTAGTATAAGGTACCCAAAAAAAGGAAAAAAAATGCTATAAGTATTTCAGTGGTATAATGTACCAAATTGATTAGAGATATACGGTAGGAAAAGTATAATGTGATTTTAAAAGTCTAAGATAAAAGGGAAAAAAATATTAGATTTTGATAGTATAAAGTATGAAAAAAATGCTATAAGTATTTCAAAAAAAAAAAATGCTTGTATCTTGTCTTGAACCCATTACCATTATTTAGATAAAGCAAAGTGGACAAATCTTATTCCACTACGTTACCATAGTACTATTTCAAAATGTAGAAGAATCATGTACATATACTAATAACGACACAAATTCAATTATACAACTTTTTTTTTTTTTTATTTTTCAAATTTCGGGGTGGTCTTGAAACCACCCCACATATAGAGTGGGTCCGCCCATGATACAATCATTATTGTAGTAGCAATTTTCTTTCCTTCTAATCGTGAAAAGCGGGTGAAAAGCTGAGTGGTTAGAAATTAAGATCACATGTTTATTTTGCATAGTTACCGTATCATGACTTCCATATGAGTTCTTCTTTGATTTTTCTTTCTATGACAATCAAAAAGAGATAATTATGAAGAGGATTGTTATGGGCACCATATCAAATATATTTTAGGGACAACAATTATGAAATTCGACCTATATATTTAGATCCAAAATTTAAGTTCAATATTATATATTATGGAAATGTCTCCAAAATTCAACATCTGTGAAGTCAATTTTTTTTGGAAGTGTGGTGTCTCGTTAGCTTCATCGTGGTGCCAATAACAATGCGCGTCTTTATTAAGAATCGATAACAATAATTAATTAATAAATGTAGTTTAATATGAAATTAGTTGTCTACAGCCGTAGCACCGTTAATTACAATGAGACTTACATCGATCAATCAATTGATCATTATTAATGATCGATGATGTAAATGCGTGAAATTTATTTATGTATCATATGAAGTCGGTAAATATATCAAATCATGGCACGTTATACAAACAATAAAATATTGTTTAAGGCATTGACTAAGATTGAAGAAAAATGAGTAACACCACTTCTCCATTATGGCCTAGTTGCAGATGATTAATATGAGGTGTTATCCTCTGAATTTTCTACTTCATTTTTTTAATAATTAAATGGGAGAGAATTATTTACAATGGATAACAATGAATAATTAATATAAGTAGTTTATTATGGAAGTTGTCTATCTCTAACACCAGTGATCATAATAAAACTCATATCAATCATTTGATCATACTTCATTATCATTTCCGCCGTGCTTGGTAGAAAGGAAGAGCGTGAAATTCTTTTTCCTTTCCGCAGGGACCAAGAGATTGTATCTAGCCGTAAGAAGAATGTTTGGTTTAACTAATGCACTTCACACCGGATATGGACCGAACTGTCTCACGACGTTCTGAACCCAGCTCACGTACCGGTTCCTTTTTTTCATTTTTACCCCCCTTCTCATTTAATTTCGAAAAAAATGAAGAAGAAGGATCTTCTTCGGTGGATCCCTTTTGTGCCCCTGTTAAGTAATTGTGCATTATGATACGAACTCCCAATTGCAGATTTTGATGGGGATCAAATGGCTGTTCATGTCCCGTTATCTTTGGAGGCCAAAGCGGAAGCCCGTTTCTTTTCGATTTATTTAGGCATATGGATTTCTGCTAGTTGATGGGAGTTATCTCGTAAATAAAAAAGTTGGAACATACTACAGTCCCAGGTGGCGAAGAGCCAACAAATCTGGCCCTCTCTTCAACAATTTTGGATCTCTAGTGAACCTCTCAGTAGGATTCGAACCCAAATGGAGTTCTGACCATCTATCAGAGAAAAAAGAACGAAGCTTTTTTTATTTCTTAGTTTCCTAATTGATTTTTATTGTCGGGAATCATACAGCTGATGCAGTTGTCAAGATACTTGTTTATTCACCGACCACAAAACGCCATGAGGTACATATACGTATGCGATGATATTGCAAACATTTATGTATCGAGTTGAGCAACATTTCAAAACAATGATGCGCGATCTTGGCTTGATCAAATTATTTGAGCATAAGAAATCTGCTCGAAATCGTTTTGATTAAGAATTGATGATGCTCAAGTTTGGCTCGATTATTCTTGATAGAATTTTGAGCACTTTCAAGCTCGAATTTTAGCTCTTGCAGCCCGGGAAAATCTTGAGTTTCAAAGTGCATGTTCGAAATCGACACGTTAACCTTGATGAATCGCTAAGTTCAACCGGTTAACAATGCATTTTGACATCTCCGCACCCACCAGGTAGAGACACCAAATAAAAATTTCTCGAGAATTGTAAAAAAAAAAATGAGAGAAAATTATGAATGGACTTGGGTGCATTGAGGACTAAGGGTTTTTTTGTTTTTTTGTTTTTTGTTTTTTTTTTTGTTGTTGTTGTTGTTATTGTTGTTGTTGTTGTTGTTTTATGTGAAAGGGAAATATGTTAGTCAATATCATGTGATATTGTCCATAGGAAATAACGTGCTTGACTCTGTTCATAAAAATTATTAAAACATAAATAAATAAATAACGTGCTTGACTTGACTAATAAATGAAAGGTTAAAGGTTGTGAATGACTGTTTTTGATCTAAAATGAGGAAAAAAGACAAGAAAAAAAGATAGTGGTCGAGAAGAAAACGCCGCGCGTTTCTACATTGTGTTCACTACGTGTTCTACAACCAAATGTAATGAATACGTTAAGTAATGTGCGCGTTATTCTTCTTCGACATTATTATTTTTTTTTTGTCATTTTTCTCATTTTCATATCTTTTTTCGTCTTCCGACTCCGCTTATAAATGAATGAGGAATAATGGATTTTTTGTGGACATCAGTTTGCCGTGTCACGAGTCTCATGACTTCCAAATGAGTCAAAATGTTAAGTCATTCCTTGAATCTTCTTTATTTATTATTTCATCCGTTTTAATTTATCTGACACAGTTATCAATCACGTATATTAAGGATATGAGTTAATGCGTTAGCTTTTATAATGAAATGACTAGAATGCACTTTGATATAACTAATGTGACATTGTTTTTTATATCTTCTACCGTAATAAATAAGGGTAAATCAAGTAAAAACATAAGAAATGTTGTATTGGAAAATGTACTGCTTCACATTAAATGAAACAAAACATTTTGACAACTGCATCAGTTATTATGGAACGGAGGGAGTATTTTCTTATCAATCAATAGAGTGATAATTGTCGAGGGTCTTCGCTCTTGACAACACATCTATCTATTTTCAAGACACTATAGTAAAATTCGATCTCTTTAAAGTTGAATTTATCTGGAAGTATCGGTAGATTTATTGTCGTGTCAATAATAGCGTCCTTATTAAAATCTATAACAATAATTAATTAATAAAAGTAGTTCAGTATAGAAGTTTTTTGTATCCGTAACACACTTGATCATAACGAGATTCATATCAATCAATGATTTATTATTCTAGATCAATGGTCTAAAAGTGTTAGATCTATTTATAAAATGGTTAAACCCTAACCATAAGTTTCTCCACCCCTGCCTCACGGGATGAATAGAAATGTTAATCATGTAATCTAGTGGTTTAGAGCCATGTACTTGCTATTATACCAAACAATTGAAACAAATCGTCCTCTTACAGGTTCGAACCTCCACACTTTAGCATCAGGTCCAGCTGCCCGTTTAAGGCACCATACCCTTTACTATGTCATGTCTTGTGGACATTACAGATCCATTTATGTATCATATAAAGACGGTAAAAGCACCAAATTATGACATCTTATACAAAACAAAAATAATATTGTTGAAGCTATTAGGGGAAGAAAAATGAAAGGATGCATATATTCCATGGCTTATTTGTAACACCAAGTGTTTGTTTTTTGTTTCAAAGTAAAACATGTTTATTACGTCGTATCTATTGCGTTTTTTTTATAAAAAATATCATCAAAGAAATTAAGACGATTACAACAAATATGATCAATATATAGCCGGAATACAACAATATATCATTTGTAGAGTGCTTATGCTTTGGTGTCGACAGATTTGCCATTGAAAATCACAGTGATAGTGATGATTCCGAAGATTCTGACGACATTGAGGTGAGAAGCCCAGCCAGCCATGGGAGGGGAAATTTTTTTTGTTTTTCTACAGTACAGCTGAACAAAGAATGGGATAAATGGGAAACCGGGTTAATTTTGTCCATCTAATCAATGTCTAATTAAGTTCAAAAATAGTCCTTATAGACTAAATATCATATATTTATTCTACAATCGTGCACACGATGCATAAAGAGAAACAACAACATCCAACGAGTGTACGTAAATACTTGAGGTCTCAGAACCAAAAGGTCCCGAGTTCAAAGCATTTTTTGATTATGAAAAAAAAAATAACAACAACGAAAGGCAGATGCCGTCAGCATTGAAAATCAAAACAGGCCAAAGGACCTAAGAAAGTAAAACAACAAGACAGAAAATGCTGACAACAACACCACCTCAACGAAGCAAGCAAAGAGATCGGCCACCAAACACCGCAGCAACAACAGCCCGACCTGACCTATCACATCACAATAGCTCAACAAATTAAATGACCTTGAAATCCGAATAAACAAAAACTTCAGTAGTAAATACACCAAAACTTCAAAATAAACAACGTTATAAAGCATATTACCAAAGACATGCATTATAATTAGATGTCATTCAAAAAGAGACCGACCGGTCTATGTCTGTGACCGATATTCATTGATGATCTCGCCATGATCTACATACGTGCAGTGGACATAATGCTTAATCATTATGCTTTCGTATATCTTCGATCATATGTTTTATCGTTTTTTATTCGAATCAATGCTAGGCTAAATGTTTTCTTAATCGAATCATGTAACCGGTAATTCAAACTCAACCTATGTAGTTGTTGAATATGTTGCATGTTATGCATATGCCGTCTCAGCGGAAGGTCATGTGTAATATAAATAAGCATATAATGAGAATATTTCAACATAAGCTATTGAAATAACCCAAGTGAAGCATATAAGTGTGTGTGTGTGTTTTTTTCCGCTGAAGCTATTTCGATAAATTGAAGAGAAAAGAAATTACTGAAAGGTTATGTGACTTATGTCTATCTTTTTTTGTGAGCGAAAAAACATAACAAAATAGTATGGCCTATCTGTATCTTCCCACTACGAACACCGCAGATTAAATGGCCAAGAGACCGACCGGTCTATGTCTGAGACCGATATTCATTGATGATCTCGCCATGATCTACGTACGTGCAGTGGACATAATGCTTAATAATTATGCTTTCGTATATCTTCAGTCGAATGCTTTATTGTTTTTTTACCCAAATCAATGCTAGGCTAAATGTTTTCTTAATCGAATCGTGTAACCAGTAATTCAAACCCAGCCTATGTAGTTGTTCAATCTGTTGCATGTTATGCATCTGCCGTCTCAGCGGAAGGTAGGTCGTGTGTAATATAAATAAGAAAATAATGGGGAATATTTCAACATAAGCTAGTGAAATAACCCAAGTGAAGCATATAAGTGTGTGTGTTTTCATGGAATTGTTGATATCAATGACTAATCTGCTAAGTGAGCTCACCCAACATAGCAAAGACTAATCCCCTTGGTGAATTCCAGTACACTGCTGAATAAAACTATATCAGTCAACTTTTATAATTCCAAGTTCGGTCCTCAGTTTAGCAAATCTTTCACTATCCAGTGGTTTAGTGAAAATATCAGCAAGTTGATCTTCAGTAGGGATGTAAAAAACCACCACATCTTTCTTTTCAACATGATCTCTTATAAAATGATGTCTCACATCAATATACTTTGTTCTTGAGTGCAAAACAGGATTTTCTGTGATTGCAATTGCACTTGTGTTGTCACACATAATTGTAATTTCTCTTTCTTCAATTCCATAATCCCTTAACTGTTGTCTTAACCAAAGTACTTGTGCACAGCAGCTTCCAGCAGCTATATATTCAACTTCAGCAGTGGAAGTTGATATAGAATTCTGTTTCTTGCTAAACCAGGAAACCAGTCTATTTCCCATCAACTGACAGGTTCCTGTGGTGCTTTTTCTATCAATCTTGCATCCAGCATAATCAGAATCTGAGTAGGATATAACCTTGAAGCTTCCATCTTTTGAATACCATATCCCTACTCCCAAAGTCTCTTTTAGGTACTTAAGAATTCTTTTGACTGCACCTAAATGACTTTCTTTAGGTTTCGATTGAAATCTTGCACAAACACCTACAACAAAGGATATATCAGGTCTGCTGGCAGTAAGGTACAACAGACTGCCTATCATCTTTCTGTATAAGGTTTGATCAACAACCTTGCCTTCTTTGTCTTCGTCCAATCTAATATTTGTACTCATAGGAGTTGATACCTTGGTGCTGTTTTCCATACCAAATTTCTTCAGTAGCTCCTTGGTATACTTGGTTTGATGAATGAAGATTCCATCTTTCATCTGTTTGACTTGTAATCCCAAAAAGTAGTTCATCTCTCCCATCATACTCATTTGGAATTTGCTCTTCATTATATTTGCAAACTTCTCACATAGCAAATCTTTTTCATAACCAAAGATTATGTCATCAACATAAATCTGTACCAGCAGGGTGCTGTCTCCTTCAATGATTCTGAAAAGAGTCTTGTCAATGGTGCCTTTTGTAAAACCATTATCCACCAAGAATTGAGATAGAGTCTCATACCATGCTCTTGGTGCTTGTTTCAAACCATAAAGTGCTTTGTTGAATCTATACACTTTATCTTCTTGGTCTTTAACTTCAATTCTAGGAGGTTGCTGAACATAAACCTCCTCTTCTAGAATGCCATTCAAAAATGCACTCTTGACATCCATTTGATATACTTTGAAGTTTTTATAAGCTGCATATGCCAAAAATAATCTGATAGCTTCAAATCTTGCAACAGGGGCATATGCCTCATCAAAGTCTATTCCTTCTGCTTGAGGATAGCCTTTTGCTACTAGTCTGGCCTTATTTCTTACAATGGTACCAGATTCATCCAATTTGTTTCTGTATATCCATTTTATAGCAATTATATTTGCATGATTAGGCCTTTCCACTAGTGTCCAAACTTGATTTTTTTCAAATTCATTCAACTCTTCCTGCATAGCAATTATCCAATCTGGATCTGATATTGCTTCTTCAACAATTTTAGGTTCCATTTGAGATAGAAAGCATGTAAACATTGCTTCTAATTGTCTTCTAGTCCTCACACCTTGCTGTATGTTGCCAATGACTTGCTCAGCAGGGTGATCTATTAACCATTGTGGATTCTGGTTAGATTGATTCTCAGGAACCTCATCTTCAGTAGGGTCTGCTGTTTCTTCAATAGGGGGTTCAGCAGATCCTTGAACAGCCTCAGTTGTTGCATCAGTAGTGTCACCAGCAGGGTGTTCAGCAGGGGCAGAATCATAAACTTTTAAGTCATTAAATCTTTCCAAAACTTCAACACAATCTGGATCAGTGACTTGTAGATTCCCAACAGGTTCTGATGCTTCATCTTCCATTCCAATGAACTTAGGTTCATCAAACACAACATGTATTGTTTCTTCATGTTTCAATGATCTTTTGTTCAGTACCCTGAATGCCTTGCTGACAGAAGAATATCCCAAGAAAATTCCTTCATCTGATTTTGGTTGGAATGTCTTCAATTGCTCCTTATGATTCAAGATAAAACATTTGCTTCCAAATGGATGGAAATAAGATATATTAGGTTTTCTTCCATTCCATATCTCATAAGGTGTCTTGACTTCTTGTTCATCGAGGTTCTGTTTTGTGTATAGCATCTTTGTATTGATTGCTTTAGCCCAATATCTTTCAGCAAACAATGCTTCACAAATCATAGTTCTTCTGCTTCTTTTAATGTCTGTTTCTTCTTTCAAAGAACCCCATTTCTTTGAGGTGTACCAAAGATAGCAAGTTGATGTAGTACACCATTCTGTTCACAATATTCTCTTATAACTTTGTTGAGAAATTCAGTACCCTTATCTGATCTTATCTTCACTACTGTTAGACTTTTCTCATTCTGTAATCTCTTCAAAAGTTCAGGCATCTTTTGAAGTGTTTCACTTTTCTTGATCATGAATATCACCCAAGTGTACCTTGAATAATCATCCACAACTACCAAAGTGTACATTTTTCCTGTAACACTTGTTGGTGTAACTGGTCCAAAAAGATCCATATGCATCAACTCCAAAACTCTTTTAGTTGATATCTTGGCCTTTGATTTGAAGCTTGATTTAGTCTGTTTACCTTGCTGACATGCATCACATATAACATCCTTCTTGAATATGATCTCAGGTAAACCAATCACCAGTTTCTTCTTCACCAACGGATTGATATCATCAAAGTTTAGATGATTCAACTTCTTATGCCATAACCAATTGAGTTCTGACTTGGTATGCACAATCATGCATGTTTCTGGAACTGCAGTAGACCAATCTACAACATACATATTTTGTTGTCTTCTTCCAACCAACACAACTTGATCACCTCTTTCACTTATGACAATACATGTGTTTTTGTCAAAAGTGACTTTGTAACCCATGTCACAGAATTGTCCAGTGCTCAGCAGGTTGTAGTCCAGTCCTTCCACATATACAACATTCCTGATTCTTAGTCCATTCCTCACCAGTGTGCCATATCCTCTTGTGTATCCTGGTGTATTCTTGTTGCCAAAATTCACTCTTGGACCATCCTTTGCCACATAACTTGACAAACAGTGCTTATTCTTTGTCATATGTCTGGAACATCCACTGTCAAAGTACCAGACACCCTACAAAACAAAGTTAATGCATTTTAGGTACCCAAACCTGTTTGGGTCCATAATGGTCAGTGGAAAGCATGACCCTTGTCAAGTTCCCATAAGGTCTTCTTTAAAAGGTATCATACCTTTGTTCATACATGTATTCTACACATCCATAAGGTCTAACAATTGGTTGTGTAGGATTCACATATGCCTTCTGGCCTTTTGGTATATAATGCTGTTTGAAGTGATTTCTGTTGTTAGAAGCATTAGCATAACCATTGGATTGCTGTCTGTTAGGAACAGCTCTGTAATATGGAGTCTGCTGAGATCTCTGCTGAGGTCTTGTATAAGTCCTCTGCTGATTCCATTGCTTAGGTTTTACCCTATTAGCATGGTTATACTTCCTGTTTCTAGCAGCAGGTGCAGGAATATTCCAATAATCATCAGTAGGGAACATTCTACCTTTCCCCCTGAGATAAGTATCCCTCAAATGATTGACATTTTTAGGTATAGGATTTTTATCCTTAGAATATTTCTGACCCTTACCTTTTTGTGGTCCAGTAGACTTGGTAGCTGGTCTGCTATCAGTGGGTCTAGAAGGTCCAGCAGTCCTACCGTTGGATTTACCCTTTTTGTTAGGTACTGCTGTCCTTTTTGACTTATGATTTTGCCTCTTTGAAGCATTCTCAGTAGGCTTCACTGCCTCAGCAACCTTACTGGGAGTTGGATTTTGTGCAGGCACAAACTTAGGACCAATTCTGGTACTAGGTTCAGTGACCTTACTAGATCCACTCTTATTGGGTTGTTGAGTTCTAATCCAAGCCCTATTCTATCACCATAAGGCTTTCTAGATTTGAATACAGTGGAGGAGCAAGATGGTTCAGCAGATTCAGTGCCTACTGAATGTACAACAGACTTATGCTGATTCTGTCCTACCTCTTTTTCCTTTCCTTTGAGAATTCTTAGTTCAGCCTTTAATCTTTCAACTTCTACTTGAAGAGCTTCTTTTTCAGCCTTCACAATCTCATAACCAGATTGTATTATCCTCAGTTGATTAAGGATGGCATCCAAAGTTTCTTCATTGTCAGAATTTTTAGGATTTGAACCACAGGTTGATTCACAATCACTTCCAGCAGGAGTGTTTATAGATACAGAATTGTATACCTCCTCTATTTCATCCATGTTTTCCATCAAAGCATAATCATCCATATCAGCAACAAGTGCAGTGTCATCAGATTCATTTCCTTTTTCTGATTCCACTTCATACCCTGATTCATCTTCAGCAACCATAGCCTTCTTGCCATGTCTTCTTTGTTGACTCTTGGTCTTCAGTAGGCCTGGACAATCTGGTCTAAAATGTCCAGGCTTCTTGCAATTGAAGCAAAGATAATCAGGTTCCTTACTTTGTTTTAACTCAGGACAGTCAGGTTTGAAGTGTCCTGGTTTCTTGCAATGAAAGCACAAATAATCATTGTCTTTCTTTGGTTCTTCCTTCTTCCTTTCACTAGGTCTTTTTGTGAAATTCCTTGGAGATCCCTTTCCAGTCTTCATCATTTTGATTTTCTTGCTCAGTAGGGCATTCTGCTCTTGCATCTCATCCAGCAGATCATCTTGAGCTCCTGATGTCTCTTCTTGATGTGCAGCAGCCAATGCAGTGGTTTTTGGTTCTTCCTTTTCAGTGGTAGGAACCAATTTCTTGCTGAATTCATAGGCTTTAACATATAAGAATAATTTGAAGGTATCTTCTTCATGCAAGCTCCTCATCTCTTCTATTGCTGTTACCTTCATCTTCCAGACATCTTTGGCACGTAAAGCTTCCAAGATTTTTGAATTAATTTCTTCTTTTGTATATTTGACATTCAGCAGGGTGAGTTCATCCATGATAGCATTGAATCTAGACTCCATTTGTTCAATGGTCTCATTTGGATTCATTTTGAACTTTTGAAACTTCTTCTTTGCCACACTGATTTTGTTCTTATTTATTGCATCAGTGCCTTCACAGATTAATTACAACTTGTCCCAAAGTTCCTTTGCAGTCTTGCAATCTTTCACCTTCATATACATATTGCTATCCAAGGTTCTGTATATAATGTCAATAGCAATATTATTGAGGTTTGCCCTTTTTCTATCATCAGCAGTCCATTCCTTCTTTGGCTTTGGAATGTACTGTGTCTCATCTCCCACTGTGATTGACTTGGTGATCTCTAATGGTCCATCTGTCAGCACATCCATCATTTCATCATGTGTTGCAGCTAGATAAGCCTGCATACGACGTTTGTACTCATCAAAACGATCTAAGGAACACATCAACATTGTTCTAGCATACTGATTGTTATCCATGATGCAAAGCTTTGAAAATCAGTAATTTGAAAAAGTTTTCAAAGTATTTTCACATGCACAACAAGTAGGATTACTTGAGCGAAGCAACGCTCGATACCAATTGTTGGTCCTTGAAAATGCTTTGGTTAAGTTTTAAAGAGGGGGTGAATAAACTTAACACTTAAAACTTTTGGAGTTAACAAACTCGGCAACTTCAAAGACTCTCACGATACTTTGATAGTCTCACGACTATTGAACTTACTGAATTTGTGCAGCGGAATATATCAAAAATAAAGCCTTATTACTTGTTGTTAAATATGATACCAAGTATTAGATACTCAGTAGTGTATGTGTGTGAATTCAGTTGCTAGATTCAGTAGATTGATGTGCAAGTTATACTAAGTGTAGAATATAAATGCAGAAAGTAAGTAGGCAGGTTTTATAGTGGTTCCAGGTGGTGTAATCCTGTCAGTCCACTCTTCTCCTGTGATGTTGGAGGAAAAATTCACTAGAGATTCTTGAAATAGCAGTTACAAAAATCCCTAAGTTTCTTGTCCTTCACCAATAACTATGGCTTCACAAACTGAACACTTGGAACAGGTAGGATTGCTGCTCCAAAGTCTTCCACTGGTCCTTGAAGGGTAGGATTGCCTCTTCACCAGCTCCACCACAACCAACAGTCTTTCACATCCAGAGATGCTTCACTGTCCACAGTAGATTCTTGTAAAAGAAAGATTGAATCAAGAAAGTGATTCAGCTTTCAGCAGCTTGATCAGGATGATATGATCAGCAGCTTGATGACTTCAAGTGTGTAAACTTGATGCAGCTTGAAACAGATTATACTTGAAGAAATATACTGGATCAGTAGCTTTATGCTCAGTAGGGTCAGCAGGGTGTTTTGATCGAGTTAAATCTGATTGCTCAAGATAGATCCTTAATTTTCATCTTCTGTATCTGAATTAGGAGTCCTCTATTTATTGGTAGGAATCCTTGTGACTTATGTTTGAAATTCAAACATAGCCGTTTCAGATTTGTCCCATTTGACTTGCCTTTCATCCATTTGTTCATAGCGACCTAATTGTCGAATGCTTTTTGACATGATTCTGATCTGTCCACCCTTTGACTTGTATCCATTGGATAATATTCTGAATCTTTCCAACGTCCCTTTAATCTTAACCATTGATTTGTTTGATAAAATCAGAGGTTGTTAGCTGTCCTTATCCTTGTCTTCTTCCAATGTAACTTTTGATTAAATCGAAATATGTGTCCAGCAGGTTCCTGAGAACATAAGTCTGCTGATAGACACATCAGTAGGCTGATCCTTATTTTGCTGTGTTTAAAAAACACTTCAGCCAATTGTCTTTTATCTAACTTTTATTTATGAAGTTAGATTACACCTTTTAATCATAACTAAGTTTCAATCACCACTTTACTTGTGAAACTTAGACCTTGTACATAAGGTATATGTAATCAGTTTAGGTCATCACAGACTTCCCTAAATTCTGATTTCATATCCTTGACTTTAATTACTAATTTTGATCCCTTAGCCTTCAATAACTGAGTTTGAGCCCTCAGCTTTCAGTCTTCAGTAGGTTCCTGATAAGTCTACAGACACAGCCGCCCTACTGATCTAGACTAGTCTGGTGATGTAAGTCAGCTGACCTTTTACAGTGCTTGTTTGATCAAACCTATACAAAGATCAAACTCTAATAAACCTATACATTTGATATATACATCTTTTTGCCTTTGCTCTATAACAGCTAGTCTGGCTCACTAAAACATAAAAATAAGTCCAACAGTATTTATGCTATTATAAAATATAATATAAATATGCTATTAATGATAATTATACAAAACTAAATACAAAACTATCCTATGTTTTTTTAGTATTTCAAATTTATATATGCATGTACTCGATACATTTATCACCCTTTTAAAGATAATAAGTATTATGAATTTATAAATCTGTGTATTTAATATACATATGCAACATGTTTTTCATAATTATCTAGTAAACCTGTGGAGATTGACAATATTTTTTAAGCAACTTTTGCAAAGTTCTTTCTCTAAACATAAACAACTCAGTTTGATAGAGTGAATGCAAAAAGTATAGCATGTGAGTTTCATGTACATATAATTTTATATGTTTATTATATGTTAGTTATGAATTTATAATTTAATAATTATAAACTAACACTTATTAAAAAAATAATATTTGAGATAAAGGTTACATTTAAAAAAAATTGATGAATGAATCTATGATTCAATTTAGTATGATAGGAAAAATTGTGAAACCATAGAATTTTATTGTAGGTGTAAAAGGTTGTCGAGAATAATATTGTGTCTAGTTAAATATTATTATTTATAATTTATTATTTATGTCTTGTTGGCCAAGTCGGCTTGTGCCTATATATTTGTATCTACACTATTCGGTTAAATTAACGAAATACTATTATTCTAAATAGTATGTCAGCTTTCTCGATGACTTCACGAAATACCTATGGCTTTATCCCTTGAAAAATAAATCTGATGTTGAAACCATCTTTCCTTGCTATGATTGAAGGTCAGTTCAATACCAAACTACAATCTATCCAAACTGACTGGGGTGGTGAGTACCGTCGCGTTTCCACACTTCTTACCTCTATTGGCATCCGGCATCGCCTTTCTTGTCCCCATACACACGAACAAGTTGGTGCCATTGAGCGCCGTCACTGTCAAATTGTTGAAGTTGGTCTTTCCCTTCTGCCCATCCTAACCTTCCTCT
The DNA here is from genome assembly GCA_026214975.1 of Gentiana macrophylla. NCBI lineage: Eukaryota > Viridiplantae > Streptophyta > Magnoliopsida > Gentianales > Gentianaceae > Gentiana > Gentiana macrophylla. The sequence goes on from CM047810.1 coordinate 99,399,731, forward strand.
TCCCTGTTGGGAGGATGCCTTTATCACCGCCACTTATATTATCAACCGCCTTCCCACCAAAGTCCTCCATGATAAGTCTCCCTTTGAAATGGTCCATCATCGGTCCCCTGATTATACCTTCCTTCGAGTCTGCTGGCCTTATCTTCATCCATATAACCATCACAAAACTAATTTCCTCTCGAAAACTTGCATCTTTCTCGGCTATAGTCCTTCGCACCACGGTTATAAGTGCCTAGACCTTGCCTTTGGCTGAATCTATATTGCTCGCCATGTGGTTTTCAATGAATCTATCTTCCCTTATACGCCTTCTCCCTCCAAACCCATTCTTGATAATCTCACTGTCCCGCTTCCTGTCTTCCTGCCAGCACCTCCCCATAATCCATCTACCATGCCGGCTCCCTCCAATCCGGCCCCACCCCCTCCGGCCCCTACTCCAGAGCCTTCCCCACCCACCTCTCTTATGTCCACTTCGGCCTTGGCCTCTCCAGAATCGTCTCCTGCCCCAGCTGCTCCTACTCACACCATGGTTACTCGTACCAAAACCAATTCCCTCAAACCTATTTCTCGGCCTGACTTTATCCGCTACCCGCTTCCTAAATCCCTTGTTGCCTCTAAACACCCGAATTGGCATAATGCTATGAGAGAGGAAATTGACGCGTTGTTGCGCAACCAGACCTGGGATCTTGTACCTCCGCATCCTCGTATGAATATTGTTGGCAAAAAATGGGTTTATCGCACTAAACGTCATGCCAATGGGCGTTTTGAGCGCCGCAAGGCTCGCCTTTTGGCCAAGGGTTTTCATCAAGCCGAAGGGGTTGATTTCACAAACACATTTAGTCCGGTTGTTAAACCGGTCACATTTCGTCTTCTTTTGTCACTTGCCGTTTCACAGGGTTGGTCTCTCCGCCAGGTGGATATTCAGAATGCTTTCCTCCATGGGCATTTATCTGAGCCGGTTTATATGCAGTAGCCCCAGGGATTTGTTCACCATGATTATCTGGATTATGTTTGTCATCTCCGCCGCAGTCTTTATGGCCTTCGTCAGGCTCTCCGTGCTTGGTTCTCTCGCTTCACCGATGTCTTGACTCAGTTTAGCTTTGTCGGCTCCAAAACCGACACCTCCTTATATATTTATTCTCGTGATGGTGCTCGTGTTTACGTACTGATTTATGTGGATGATATTATTATTACCGGCTCGTTGTCTTCTCTTGTTGAGCAGGTTATCTCTTATCTTGGTCGGCACTTTCCAGTTAAGGATTTTGGTTCTTTGTCATACTTTCTTGGCATTGAGGTACTTCCAACCCTTGATGGGCTATTTCTCACTCAGCGCAAGTATATATTTCAGCTTCTACAGCATGCCACTCTGGACAAGGCCAAGCCTTGCCAGACGCTTATGTCGGCCTCTACCCGTCTTACATTTGACGAAGGCCCTCCCTGCGCCGATCCATAACTTTACCGTACTATTGTTGGCGGTCTCCAGTATCTCAGTTTCACTCGGCCTGATATTTCGTTCACGGTCCATAAGGTCAGTAAGTATATGCATTCGCCTACTGAAGCTCACTGGGTTGCCGTTACACGTATTCTTCGCTATCTTAAGCACACTGTCTCTGATGGTCTCTTCTTCTCCTGCCGGTCACATATTTCCCTCCGGGCTTATTCTAATTCTGATTGGGCTGCTGACAGTGACAATCGTCGTTCTGTTGGGGCATATTGTGTCTTTCTTGGTGATAATCTCATTAGTTGGCGTAGTAAGCAACACTTGACTATTTCCAAGATTAGCACTAAGGCCGAGTATAAGACCCTTTCTAACACTGCCGCCGAACTTCAGTGGCTTTGCAGTCTTCTTCGTGAGATGCATGTTCCGTTATCTTCTCCGCCTACTCTTTGGTGTGATAATATTGGTGCCACCTACCTTGCTCATAATCCGGTATTTCATGCCCGTATGAAGCACATTGAGATCGATTTCCACCATGTTCATGAATTAGTTGCAGCTCGCAAGCTCGGCATATCTTTTATCTCCTCGAGGGATCAGTTAGCCGATGTCCTTACCAAACCGTTGGCGCAGCCTCGTTTTACTAGTTTGAAGTCCAATCTTCGTGTTCAGGCACTTTCCACGGGATTGCGGGGCGTGTCGAGAATAATATTGAGTCTAGTTAAATATTATTATTTATGTCTTGTTGGCCAAGTCGGCTTGTGCCTATATATTTGTATCTTCACTATTCGGTTAAATCAATGAAATACTATTATTCTAAATTATGTTAAAGGTTAAACATAAAACATTATAACTATCATATACTTTCAACGGTTCTTAACACCCTCATTCCACTCGGAACCCCATGTGAGGGCTAGACACATATCTTTTCCTATTTAACCGATGAAGTTGCCAAAACCATTCATACCAATCCAACATATCTCCATGTATAATCAATGCGTTCCTATTTAACGGATGGATTATGCAACCTGGTGTTATTCTTTGTCCTCAATCTTATCCGCCATACTATCTTTGAAGCAGACATCACATGATCAACTTATATTTAATGCCCTCAATTCTTCACTTTTTCTCAAAATATCATTCCATTTATCACTCAGGCAAAGACTTCTCGATCTCATAAGTCATGAACTACTTTATATGATAAATATGCAATGACCTCTCGTGGACAAATCAAACAAATTAAACAGTACCTTAAATCTATACAAAAAGGTACTCAAACAATCTCTAAGTATCTTCACGATGTGAAAACTAAAGCCGATGAATTAGTCTACGAATCCGGATGATCATGTGAATCTTATTTCGGACAACTTGAGAGTGTTAGGAAATCTACGCGGGAACGCATCGGAATTTAAAATTTTATTTCCTTTTAACCAGGATCGACTTCATTTAAGCAATAAACAAACGAGTTAGTAGACGGTGGTTACCTTGGTTGATCTAAAAGATCGACGCTTTGACCGTCTAGGAGAGTAGTTCTGCATAGAGCGCGCCAAGCGTTCGGCCTCTACCGCTAGTCCACACGAACAGCCCGCCGGAATCCCATCATGGATTGCTATTGGAAAACTCCGGTTGCTAGACCGGCCCTTTTCCCCTCTCTCCAACTCTCTATAGGATGCTCTCTATTTTACACAAGAACTATTAGTTCTTGGAACTGTGATGTACAAAAGAGCTTGACACCCACCTCTTATTTATTGTCATAGGTGGCGCCCCAATAGAGTAGAAATGAAGAAAACCTTTTCCCAATAAAACAAGGAAAATATATTTGATTGATTTATCTCATTTATTATAATATCTTATATCAAATAAATCTAGGATATTGTCAATATCTTATATTGAATATTCCCAAGATATTGTCAATATCTAATATTGACTATCTTTATTTTATTACCACAAATCAATTTACTCATGTGTATATATCACATATATATAATTACAAATATAAATCTACACATATATATATTTATCACAAATGTGAACATGCATATCCTATATGCAATTCACGTGTGGTGATATATATATTCATATGTTAATATCTTATATTAATATATGGTAATATCATTAATTAAATTGCACAATCCAAGTGTATCGTATACACTTCAATGTGGCACCCATATTGCCAAATATTGGCATCCGGAATATTCTTTAATTAATATAATATTATTAATATCTTGTATTTAATTTATTCATAATAAATAAATACCACCATATTAATTTACCACTATAACCTTTATAGTACGAGATAAACTTTCCTTATTTGGTTATCATCTATAACCACATTTTAATCCGGCTAGATGTTATTATGTGTGTGACCCGATAGGCTTCCGAATATGTTGGTCGTAGACACAAAGTGCAAATTACGAAAATGCCCTTCATACCTAACGATCACGGGATAGCGTCTAGCAACACACAGTGACCCTCAATCATCGGAAGAGTCAAATGCAATGACTACTACCTTTAATGTGAAACAGTTACCGTGTAACTTACAATCCTATCGCTGTAATAATATCCATACGGTCGTACGTCGAGTGTCAAACATTGACGACCGTATCTTATAATCTGAATATCAAGCTCTCTCGAAGTAACTCGTTTACTCCCACTTTGCAAAGATTCACGAGAGTAAGACATTCCTTATAAGAAGGCCATTTCGGATATTCGATCCCAATCATAGGATACGCGATTCCCGGACGACCAATCATGTATACTCCGCATGCTTCAGTATCACACCCAATCACTACCGCATGATCGCCCCGTGGCTAGGGGAAACCTCAATAGTGTCAAAGCATGCCAATCCACACCGTGATGCCATGAAGACTCCGGTCCAAAGGATAATTACACAACCGTCACATAGTGTGACACTTATCCGTGTAAGTGGGTCAGTCTAACGTCACGCATTCTCTAATACACGTCCACGTCACGGTCCAAGTGTCTACACTTCGATAGATGAGATCTATCCTCGCCTTAAAAGGCAGAAGACATCTAATACGTGCTAGCCTGTTCATACTATCAATGCCCTGTTTAATAGTACATCAGCCTAGAGACATTTAAGTATCAAACTTGTTAAAGTGATTAGAGATCTCATCAACCATAATCGCCTATCATGGTTTCTCTATCACAGTTTAATACTAAGGACGTTATCACATAACAATTCATAATTGGTTCTTTAAAAGAACATATATATGACAACATAAAAGCCATTTTATATATGTATAAACATAAAGAAATAGTAGAAATGATCCGACCCGGTCGGATCCGGTCCAACCCGATTGGGTTTAGGACACTATTCCAACAGAGAGACCATTCAGAGTTGGCAAGGGTTGTTCAAGCACATGAAACCCCATTGATTTTGATGAGCTCCATGAAAAGCTACTCAATTATAAGACTCTTCCGTCTTAGTTGTAGCCAGTCGTTTTTTTTGGTCTTACTACAGCTCATTCGACAGTATGACATCCCTCTCCTAACATTGCGTCCACTTCAAGCACATTTGGATGCTCTGTTAATTTCTCGGTGGCTTCTTTATAGTGGTGCTATTCATCATATTACCACTGATCTCAGTAATTTGGAATGACACATGCCTTATTCTGGAATGAAGACATCATGATTGGTGATGAAAATTATATTTCCATCACACATATATGTTCTGTTTTTATCTTCAATCTTTCAAAATGTTTTATATGAATGATGTTTGACAATGTCTGAAAATTTGTCTGGGTTACAGTTGACTTGATATACCGGTAAATGGACATCTGAGTGATGATCCAAATAATTTTTACAAGTGGATTTGAAAGTGGGCCTACAAAACTCAAAAAGAGCATGAAGGGTCCTAGAGCTTGCTCAAAGGGAAGACTCCAACGCTCAAGTTAGTATTTGAATAGAGGAATTTCTATTAAGACAGTAAGGGAGAATGTATAACAAACATATTATGTGCGTACATGTAATTGAGGATGATGATCCTTTATATGGCTCTCCCTCGTTGGGGAGTGAATTATGATACATTGAAGTCGTGGTCAAGGGAGTTTACTACGTATTGATGTAACGGAGCTTGTTATGGAGAAGTTATGGCTCAGACTATAACGAAACTTATATGTTAGATCCATCACTATAGAAATTACTATAATAGAGTAATATCTGTGTGAATTCCGGACCTATCATTGAAGAGAATTTAACTGTTGCTTGGGGTCGAGGATGACATGTGTTGTATTGAGCATAAATGACTTGGTGACCTACACGACGTCAGCAATAAGAGACCGTGGATGTCTCGCATCTTGCTGGTTATAAGGGATAGAAGGCGACCTACGGCATGTCGGACGGAGGACGACTTGCATCATGTCGGTATGATATAAGGGCGGCATGCGTTGTACTAAAGACGGACCTTCCTTGTTGAGGCCCGAAATCGAGTTAAGCCCATGTCGACCCACATGCTGATATGGCCTTTATCACTCTATGTGAGACCTAATGAGTGCCACGTGTATGATGACCGATCTCACCCATGCCAATCTTCGTTGTGTTCCCAACATGTCTCATAATTTATCATCCATCTCTTATCATTGTCAAGCCCATAATGTTTCTTTTGAATTCTTACCCTTCAAATTTTTTTTAAGGTTCTTCAGACCTATATTCCTGTGATGTAATGACTACTTAAAAATGGAATGTATGAATGACTAAATTCCCCCTTCTAGCTTTTCCCGGTGAGTAAAACATCGAAAGTGATTGGCATCACCGTCTTTGTCACTCAACTACCCTCATTTTATAGTTATTCTTTGTCAAAATGATCTAGATGTTGTCACCACGACTGCTTCTTCCCATCGTTTTGTTTGTTTAACAAAATTTTGTTGTTAATACCAAATAATCATGGTTCTGTCCATTATTGTGAATATGACATGGCTGATGTTTTTATGCTTTTTAAAACTCTTGTTCAAAAATTCTTTGATACTACTATTAAAATTATATTGATACAGAAGGTAAATACATAGCATTAAAAAGTTATCTATAACTTATCAAACCACACTTATGAGCACAATGTTTTTTCTAAGATTCGTCATCTTCATCTTATCTTTATTACCACACATTTTATCTATTATGTTATATTTAACAATGATTGTTATATTTACTGAGAAAATTAATTAAGGATTTTGAAGAAAATATTTAGGAAAGAATTACACTTACAATTCTTTTATATTTCTATTTCTACAAGTTGGATAATGATCAATACATTTTTCATCCACACTAATTTTCTATGTTATTTGACACCTGCCAATGATTATAATATTTAATGATTTAAAGTAATTGGGAGAAAGACCTTTTAAAGAAAACATGCTCGCTTACACTCAAAGCTTTATGTTATTTCCACACTCAACATCATCTCACCACACGTTTTCCATTTGTAAAATAATTTTTTAAACAAAAACACAATTGCTCACAACCACAAGATGATGTTGAGTCTAGACATTATGTAAATCTTTGGGGCTAATGCATTAAGTTGAATAATGATCACCACAATTGTCATCTATATAGACACCATTTTTATCATTGTTATTTAATATTAAAAAATGTTCATTACATGAAAAGTAAATTAACTGGACAAAAACACTTTTAAGGGAAACACTAACGGAAAACATGTAGTCACGTTTAGTATCTTTCTATATATCTATAAGTTGGATAATGATCAGTAAATTAAGTTTGATAACCACCGATCGATACATTTCCATCTATATCATTAGAGGAAACGCTTAGAGGGAAAACACATCAACGATTATTATCTAACGGTGGTCATATCTTTGATTAAATAAATTAGTTAGAGAGAAATAATTTTGGGGGGAGGGGGGAAACACACCGGCTCAATTAGAGGGGACACGCATTTAAGGGGAAACACTAGTTTCAGGGAAACAATCGACTCTTTTATTTTAGTAATGATAATGATAATGATATATAGACATCATTTTTATCTTTGTTATTTAATATCTAAAAATGATTATTATATTTAATAATTTTTTTTTGGAGAAAAACACTTTCTAAGGGAAACATTTACGGAAAACACTTAGGGTCTTTTAGTATCTTTCTATATCTATAATATAGTTAATGATCAATAAGATAAGTTCGATAATGATCTATCAATACATTTTCATCTATGATAATGCTTGAGATTATCACGGAGGCTCATCGGTATATATTTAGTGGATATCTGGCTTATTTGATAGTGAATATATGGATGCTAGCTGGTGGTGCACGGCGGCAAACGGAAGGAGTATTAGAGAGTGGATATTTCTGCAGAGCTTTGGCATGCTTTCTAGTAGAATTATGAATATCTCTTTCTGATTACACAAGCTCTCCTTTTATAGGCGGAGGAATCTTAGGAGCTAAGTAAAGACATATGTTACAAGATAGCTTAATGCTTAAGTAAACTTAGTTGCTAAGCAAACTAAATATCTTGATGGCAAGTGGGTTGAAAATCTCGGCGGCGCCCTCACAGGATCGCGTGGGTCGCAAACCTCGTCACCGTGCCTTACTCTTGCTCCCTGCTGCTTCCCATTAAGTCTTGTGCGGCCTCTTATGGATCTATCGTCCAAGATCGCGGGTCGGCCCCCTGAGCCGGTAGCGACCTCGTAGGCTCTATAGACTCTGGGTGGGGACCGACTACAACAACCTCACCTTGGTTGTTGTCACCGACTCCATGGCCGTGGGCCTTTATCCGACTTGGTGGCTCAGATAGGCTATTTTCGGGACCCTTGCCTCGAAGCAACTTTGGGTCTGTTTGCGACCCCGTCGTCTGAAGCGACTTGTTCACTAAGGACCGTGCTATTCAAGCGAGCGGCCTCGAAGCAATTATCCTTAAGACCGGAGTCTTCATGGCATCACGGTGTGGATTGTCATGCTTTGACACTATTGAGGTTTCCTCTAGCCACGGGGCGATCATGCGGTAGTGATTGGTTGTGATACTGAAGCATGCGGAGTATACATGATTAGTCGTCCGGGAATCGCGTATCCTATGATTGGGATTGAATATCCAAAATGACCTTCTTATAAGGAATGTCTTACTCTCGTGAATCTTTGCAAAGTGGGAGTAAATGAGTTACTTCGAGAGAGCATGATATCCAGATTATAAGATACGATCGTCAATGTATCGACACTCGAGATACGATCGTATGGATATTATTACAGCGATAGGATTTTAAGTTACACGGTAACTGTTTCACATGAAAGGTAGTAGTCATTGCATTTGACTCTTCCGATAATTGGGGGTCACGGTGTGTTGCTAGACGTTATCCCGTGATTGATAGGCATGAAGGGCATTTTCGTAAATTGCACTTTGTGTCTACGGGCAACATATTCGGAAGCCTATCGGGTCACACACATATGAACATCTAGCCGGATTAAAATATGGTTATAGATGATAACCAAATAAGGAAAGTTTATCTCGACTATATAGGTTATAGTGGTAAATTAATATGGTGGTATTTATTTATTATGAATAAATTAAATACAAGATATTAATAGTATTATATTAATTAAAGAATATTCCGGATGCCAATTTATTGCCTAAGGTGGCGCAATTTGTGTGTGTATAAGATACACTTGGATTGTGCAATTTAATTATGGGCCAATTATTTAAAAGGACTGATTTTCAACTTATTAAGGGTAATAGGACACTCTGAAATCTTATTTAGTTATAAGGACATTCTAATTTTAAGAAGGAAACTTATTTAGTTATAAGGACATTCTAATTTCAAGTGGATAAAGAGGAAGAAGGAAAAAAAGAGGAGGAAAAATAAAAAAGCGTTCAAAGTAATATATATATAAAAAAAAACATAACAAAACCAAAAAAAAAACTTACTGTGTGGTTTTTTTTTTGTTTTGTTTTGTTTTGTTTTGTTTTATAATTCACCATATTTCTAAAGGTCATATATTTTGATCTAAAACTCGGATCATCATAATTTTTTCACTAAAATTCATATTTTTTCATCTTCTTTATTCTAAAGTCAAATTTGATATTTTTCCGAATAAATTTCATAAAATCAATTTTTTTCTTCATAAAAATCGACGTGACGTATTGATCACCGTCATGCATTGACCACCTACCCGGATGCATTGGCCACCGGGATCCATTAACCATCCCGATGCATTCACCGCCGCGATTCATTGGCTACCATGATGTATTGACCACCGCGATCCATTGACAACCTTGATCAGTGACATCTCATTGTAGCGATTTATGCAATGACGCGTCTCATTGTAGCGATTTCTGTGATGACTTCTTATTATAGCGATCTATGCGGTTGATGTCTTATTGTATCGAATTATGCGTTGGCGTGTTATTGTAACGATTTATGCAAATGGCGTGTTATTGTAACAATTCATACATACCTTTGGTTGTAAAAACATGCATTTAAACCAAAAAAAAAGAAATACAGTTATTTTACAAAGTTATCGAAAATATAAACCAACACTAATCAAATAAACCAACATCAATCAAATATTTAAAGATAACAAAGAAATAAAGTTACTTTACAAAGTTATCAAATGTGTGTATCAAGTTGTATATGCGGTGACATCAATATCATTGCATCAGTTATCTAATTGTAAATACAGTCATCAATGTCACTGCTTCAGACATCAATGTCACTGCATAAGTCATCAATGTCCCTGCATCAGACATCAATGTCACTGCATAACTCGTCAATGTCACTGCATAACTCATCAATGTCACTGCATAAGTCGTCAATGTCACTGCATAAAACCTAACAAATGCATCAGTCAGCTCTGCTCTTGTTTTGCATTTCTCCAAATGTGGAGCTTTTAATATGGATAGAAGTACAAGTTTGGTGAAACTACAAAGACTCTTCACTATGACTCTTGTAATGGCCACATGTTGTTTGTGCCCTCCTGATAATTGGATTCATTGTGGAATCCCTCAATTCTTTAACACGATCTTGAATGTTTAGCTTATTGTCCCCGCATCATTCATCAATGTCACTGCATCGGACATCAATGTCTTTGCATAAGTCATCAATGTCCTGCGCATCGAGACATCAATGTCACTTTGCATAAGTCATCAATGTCACCGCTTGAGACATCAATAATGTCTTCAGATCTAAAATAAAAATAAAAATAAAAACCAAACATCAGCTCCAGCGCTTCATCTTTTTTTTTTTTTCTTTTTCTTCTTCCTTCCTTCCTTTTTTTCCTTCTTCTTCTTTATCCACTTGAAATTAGAATGTCCGTATAACTAAATAAGTTTCCTTCTTAAAATTAGAATGTCCTTATAACTAAATAAGATTTCGGAGTGTCCTAAATGATCATTAATTCTCTAACGACGGCCTTATAACTAATTTGCACTTTAATTAATAGTATTACCAAATATTAATATAAGATATTAATATATATATATATATATATATATATATATATATATATATATCCAGTATATGGCGCCTAAATTTGTGTGTAATTGACGCACGTAAATGCCAATTGATCAAGTTTCAATGTTTGGACATTCAAATATAAATATAGATTTATATGTGTTATATATATACACATGTGTAAATTGATTTATGATAATAAGATAAATATAGTCAATATAAGATATTGACAATATGTTGGAAATATTCAATATAAGATATTAAATTAAATGAGATAAATCAATCAATTATATTTTTCTTATTTTATTGGGAAAATGTTTTCTTCTCCTCAACTCATATTCGGGGCGCCACTTTTCCTATAAAAAAGAAGTGGGTGTCAAGCTCTTTTGTACATCAAAATTGCAAGAGCCAATAGTTCTTGTGTAAAATAGAGAGCATCCTATAGAGAGTTGGAGAGAGGGAAAAAGGGCCGGTCTAGCAACCGGAGTTTTCCAATAGCAATCCATGATGGGATTCCGGCGGGCTGTTCGTGTGGACTAGCGGTAGAGGCCGAACACTTGGGCGACTCTATGCAGAACTACTCTCCTTAGACGATCAAAGCGTCGTTCTTTTAGATCAACCAAGGTAACCACCGTCTACTAGCTTATTTGTTTAATGCTTAAACGAAGTCGATCTTGGGTAAAAGGAAATTAAAATTTTGAATTCCGCTACGTTCCCACGTAGATTTTTTATTCACAAAAAAGATACACAAAAAGAAAAAAAAAGGGGAGATCTGGTGGTGCTCGGCCGACTGGCGGCGGCACCACCACCGGCGGCTGGTCGGCGGCGACGGCGGCAGGGCAACCTGCTGCCGGCGTCGTTTGACTGGTCAAAGGGTTGTGGATCTCCAAATTTTTGTTTTGTGTATTTTTATGTTCCTATATGGTTCATAGTTGTGATTAGTATCTCCTTTGTGTAGTTGTGTCATGTGGCTAACCAATGATTCAAATAGTTTGGGCCATTGGGATGCCACATGACATTAAAATAATAATGCTCTTTCCAAAATTTGTTTGAAGTAGGACTAGGCCCTTTCCAAATATATGATTTGGAAAAAGGCCTAGGCCTAGGCCACTTTCAAAATTTTAATTTTGGAAAGTTGCCAGGCATATTAACCAAACTATTGGCCTTTCCAAATGTTGTTTGGAATAGGCCTAGGCCCTTTTCTAAATATTTGATTTTGGAAAAGGCCTAGGCCCTTTTCAAAATTTTGATTTTGGAAAGGGCCAAGGGAGATGGTTTTTGGTTTAGGAAACCAAAGGCATCCCTTTTGATTACGAATCAAAAGGAAAGCAACAAAAGAGACTTAATTTTAATTTTGATTTATTTTTAGAATAGTCTAATTAATTATAATTAAAATTAAAATCGTTTAAAATTAATCGTTAATTTTATTTCGATTAAAATCATTTAATTAATTAAATGTTAATTAGTTAATTGATTGGATAAAATTATTTAATAGATTAAATGTTAATTGATTAATTAAGACGCAAGTGTTAAATGTTAATTTTATCTTTTTCATAAGATTTTATTGTATGGATTAGATATAGTAGATATAATATGATTATATGGACCCCGATTGATCATGGACTCGACCGATAGGATAGATGTGAATAATTTAATTTTTTTCGTTGGTTTAAAAATTGTCCTAGGCCGTTATGAAGAAGCGTGACCTAGTTTATTTTCTCGCATTTATCCCATTCTGTTGTTGGCTCACACGTGCGCGCGGGTGTATTTATTTTATTAGATAGAATTAAATGTAACAAGAATGGAGCAGAAGACGGAGACCAAAGAGAGAAGAATAAAGATCCCATTGGAGAATGACGCATTAAAGATCCTATTGGCGGTTGCAGCTACCTTAGATTGTGACCCACGGTTTCGTCAGTTTGTATTCGAAACTGCACCTAGGAAAATTCCTTGATCATACCGGTTACTTTACGCATTTATTTATTTTGTGCTTGTATTTATTTTATATGATACGATAGATGCATGACTAGGCACGATCTAGATAAATGTGTAGGATGTATGTCTATAGAGATAGATATATTTGATGAGACCGTAATTAAATTAATTAAGTGAATTAATTTACGTAAATACTTCCACAACAAAAATCAAGTCGAAACATTGTCTCCCAATATTATAGCGATGGTGAAGAGCCTTTGTTCGGATCCAACTGATCGGCCCTCGTCGGGAGTTGACCTACCATGGGTATATCGTCGTTATTGAGATATGATCGTATGAGATCTCGCGAATATTGGGTTATGACTTAACTAGAGTATTGCGGTGATTGGCCCTCGTCAAGAATGTCTTATTCTAGAGGCAAGGGGTTGACTACCACATAAAGATATGAATTTTCAAAGAGTTGACTAGTCAACCACCAAGAGTCACATAGAAATGTGATTGGTAAGTGTTACATACCTTTCGAATTATTCTGGTTGATCGGCCCTTGTCGGAAATCAGGGTAACCAGATGGGATCTTGGCCACTAAAGATTTTTGAAAAAATTCTTGAAAGTCAATTGGGAGTAGTTGACTAGTGAGAGCAAAATCATAAATCAAAAGACCATTTTCGATTTTGCGTGTATAAACAACAACACTCTTTTATTTTCATTTTTATGTTGTAGTTTTAGCAAAATTTTATATTTATATTTTATTCTCGATTAGTAAAACCAAATTATGACTGTTACCTTTTGAGAAACGTTCTCGAATATGGTTAAGTAATTTTAATCCTTTTAAAATAAGCAATGACATGAGCAATCCCGTTATAGTAGTTAGAGACAAAGAGACTACATATTTGATGGAGTACTCTAAGGCTTTAATTATTGGTGAAAGCGGAAGCTCATGATATGATTAAATCATTTGAAATAAGTTTCAATGAATTAGTCATATGTTGGATACGATCCAAGATGATCATTATGTCATACGATGACAATTAATTCAAACGTTGGATAAGAATGACCACATCTAATTTTGGAAAGGTTGTTTTCAAAATTGTAAGATTTAAGTATCGACTTATTTCTTTAATCATTGCTTAAAGGTTAATTAAATGGTCAATGTTATGATACGATTCAAAAGGTTGAATACACTATTTACTATACTTTAGATTTTCTTTATGAAAGGAAATTAAAGACATGGCTCTTGTGATCTTTCTTAAATCTTATGAAGACTATACTAAGAAATATTTACAAGTGCTTGAAGGATTAAAAAGGAAGTTAGGGCGTGTGCTTAAATAGAAAACTTATTGAAGTCTTCATTGTAGGCAAGTGAGTTGAGATAAATCTATCTAAGTTCAAAGTCGACTCTAAGATATATGATATCTTACGAGTGTGATTAAATTAGAAAGATTAAATGCATATATGGAAGGTGAAGAAAACGTTGTGACACTTACTATATTCTGAATCTAGTAAACTGATATGGGAACTAAATAAATGTTATTATGTTCCGAATCTTATGAAGAATATGTTTTCAGTTGCTTGTTAGGATTTAGTAGACATGTTCACTTGTAAAGAATAAATGTTATTCCGATAAAGTTGAAAGGTCACTGAATCTAACATACTGGATTGTTGTCACTATATAGTTGATATATGTGATGAAAACTCAACTAAATATTTGTATGGCTATTATCCTTGATTTATGGCTATTCTAGGCACAGTCTCTATGGAAGGGAAGCGTGTAACTAAACGTCATTCTGATGATGCTGAACCATATGATTATGAATCATGTGGGTTATACGTATCTATCCAAAGAGGACTAAAATACCCTTTTAAGAAAAGGTTATGAAACCTAGAAGATTGGCTAGAGCCTAAACATATTGATGTTTGTTGGCTTATGACAATTAATGCCACAAATAATTGTTTATTAATCTCTATGACTATTTTTAGAAATAGTTGAATGTACTTATTGAAGTGCAACAATTCGGAAAGCCTGAAAAGTTCGAGCTATCACGGATATGAGATTGATGAATTACTTAGGAATTAATCTTCAATTGGATTGAAGCAATTAATGCCTGAAGGGTGTTTCAGAAGTTGTCTGAAAAGGAATAAGATTCCCCTTGAAGGATACCATATTTGGGATACACAATTAGATTGTTTACCTAAAATGGAAACAACACCTTTTATGATAAAGGAGTGACGCAAGCCATGCGAAGTATCCCTTACCCGTTTCGGGATAGTGCCTTTATACTTAACCGAGTTCCAAAGAATAAAGGTTGAATAAATTCCATATTAGATATGGAAGAGGATAATGTCGAATCTATCTTAACCGATGATTTGAAGTTGTCATAAGCAAAGTCAGAAAGGCTTGGATCCTAGTACGACATATGCAATTTTGTGGAATGTCTTAGCAAGTACGCTGGATATTATTTACTTGACCGCAAAGCAAAATGTTTGTCTCCGAACATGTTGTCTTGTAAAGGAAGTCTTTCTTCCAAAAGAAATAGTGGGAGTAAATAAGATCTCAAAAGAGTTTGAGAACCACAAAGATATATTCAACCATTGGAACATAAGCAGACGCCACATAGCGATGAGGTGTAGGGCACTGCTCAATGCACACAAAAGTTCTATAAGTCTGTAGATAACCTCAAGCCTGAAAGGGCTGTAGGTATGTTCATCTTGAAGAATGAATATCTCACGACTTATGAAAGAATGTTTGAAAGGCAAGATTGAGAGATATGGCCAGGAGCCATAATAACTGAATTAGATTCCATCAGTGACAACCAGGTTATGAACCTAGTCTGTCTTACCTAGAGGGAATGTCCCTGTAAGGCTGAGCCCAGTTCTATTCAGACTATGCTTATTGTAACTTCGTATCATGGCTATATGATAGTGTTGAAGACATTGGGCAGAATGCTTGATGTTCATAGACGATGACATGATATGTAAGACCATGAGATCCATTTATGGACTCAAACAAGTTTCTCTAGACGATTTATTTGTTTGATAATCAAAGGAGTTTGATTTAGTCAAAAGACGATGACATGATATGTAAGACCACGAGATCCATTTATGGACTCAAACAAGTTTCTCTAGACGATTCATTTGTTTGATAATCAAAGGAGTTTGATTTAGTCAAAAGAAGGTATATCCCCATGTGCAATATGGATAGTAGGAGTGTGCTACGATTTTTGAGTAAGGTATTGGATATCTCTCTCGAGAATTAATACCCCATGTCACAGTCAATTAATGTTTGGTAGTTCAGGGTCTTTACGAAAGCACTTGGATTAGCAGTTCTTATTTTTGGAAATTAGAATCTATAGTGATAGATTTAACTGCTGTTGGATTATAGTTTACCTATATAAATATGATGCTAAAAGCGTTAAGCATAGATCGCGACGGGGATACTGCTAGCCGGTGTTCTCAGGATCTATGTATGTTAGGACGTTGGTCCTAAAGATAAGGTGAAAGATGATGCTTATGGAAGGTTTCCTTCGCTACTGCGATAGGAACCATCATAAAAGTAATGCCAGATGTTAATAGTCCATGAACCGTCATGAGCAAGTATGAAAGTATATTTGGTGAATGTCGAGAATATCCTTAAACGAGTTAAGGAAGAGTTCGCAGTTTATTGAAACTTGGAAGCGAATAAATATAGTTTTACAGACGTATATCATGAGTCTTATGAAGGCGAGTGGGAGCTATAGTCTTGGTTTGCAGTCACTTTGATTGAGTGATACAGTGAGCTAGAAATGTTCTTAGCTGTGGGTCACTGTAAATTCTACAACTAGGCCAAAACACAGTAGTGCCTTGGAGGCACAGCGGGAGCAGTACATGGATCTAGAAGGTTCATTCTTGAACCTTGTATGGTTCTTCCACCTTTTCTATATAGCTGATATAGTAAGTGGATTCATTGCTTGAAGCAAGGACCGGGGTCTCGTCAGAGATTCGTGTGTGTGTTGAGGCGGTTCCTTTGACTTGGTCATTTAGAACATGCTATGAAGATAGTCCGAGTCCCCATGGATAGTGATCCATTTACAGCTAGGGCTGGTTGCGAGTATTGCATAAAATTCT
Organism: Gentiana macrophylla; assembly: GCA_026214975.1. Classification (NCBI taxonomy): domain Eukaryota; kingdom Viridiplantae; phylum Streptophyta; class Magnoliopsida; order Gentianales; family Gentianaceae; genus Gentiana; species Gentiana macrophylla. The sequence continues at coordinate 99,416,609 of CM047810.1, forward strand.
TGTGTTTCAACTTGGTCTTGTGTGTGCGAGTGATTGGTTTTAGGCCAAGTGGGAGATTGTTGAAATAGTGTCCTAAACCCAATCGGGTTGGACCGGATCCGACCGGGTTGGATCATTTCTACTATTTCTTTATGTTTATACATATATTAAATGACTTTTCTGTTGTCATATATATGTTCTTTTAAAGAACCAATTATGAATTGTTATTTGATAACGTCCTTAGTATTAAACTGTGATAGAGAAACCATGATAGGAAATTATGGTTGATGAGATCTCTAATCACTTTAATAAGTTTGATACTTAAATGTCTCTAGGCTGATGTACTATTAAGCAGGCATTGATAGTATGAGCAAAGCTAGCACGTATTAGATGTCTTCTGTCTTTAGTAGGCGGGGATAGATCTCGTCTATCGAAGTGTAGAGACACTTGGACTGTACGTGGACGTGTATTAGAGAATGCGTACGTTAGACTGACCCACTTACATTAAGTGTCACTCTATGTGGCGGTTGTGTAATTATCCTTAAGACCGGAGTCTTCATGGCATCACGGTGTGGATTGTCATGCTTTGACACTATTGAGGTTTCCCCTAGCCACGGGGCGATCATGCGGTAGTGATTGGGTGTGATACTGAAGCATGCGGAGTATACATGATTGGTCATCCGGGAATCGTGTATCCTATGATTGGGATCGAATATCCGAAATGGCCTTCTTATAAGGAATGTCTTACTCTCGTGAATCTTTGCGAAGTGGGAGTAAATGAGTTACTTCGAGAGAGCATGATATCCAAATTATAAGATACGATGGTTAATGTATCGACACTCGAGATACGATCGTACAGCGATGGGATTGTATGTTACACGTTAACTGTTTCACATGAAATTTAGTAGTCATTGCATTTGACTCTTCCAATGATTGGGGGTCACGGTGTGTTGCTAGACGCTATCCCGTGATCGTTAGGCATGAAGGGCAATTTCGTAAATTGCACTTTGTGTCTACGGCCAACATATTCGGAAGCCTATCGGGTCACACACATATGAACATCTAGCCGGATTAAAATGTGGTTATAGATGATAACCAAATAAGGAAAGTTTAGCTCGACTATAAAGGTTATAGTGGTAAATTAATATGGTAATATTTATTTATTATGAATAAATTAAATACAAGATATTAATAGTATTATATTAATTAAATTATATTCCGGATGCCAATTTATTGGCTAAGGTGACGCAATTTGTGTGTGTATATGATACATTTGGATTGTGCAATTTAATTAATAGTATTACCAAATATATATATATATATATATATATATATATATATATATATATATCCAGTATATGGCGCCTAAATTTGTGTGTGTAATTGACCCACGTAAATGCCAATTGATCAAGTTTCAATGTTTGGATATTAAAATATAAATATAGATTTGTATGTGTTATATATATACACATGTTTAAATTGATTTATGGTAATAAGATAAATATAGTCAATATAAGATATTGACAATATATTGAAAATATTTAATATAAGATATTAAATTAAATGAGATAAATTAGTCAATTATATTTTTCTTATTTTATTAGGAACAAGTTTTCTTCTCCTCCACTCATATTTGGGGCGACACTTTGCCTATAAAAAGGTAGTGGGTGTCAAGCTTTTTTGTACATCAAAATTGCAAGAGCTAATAGTTCTTGTGTAAAATAGAGAGCATCCTGTAGAGATTTGGAGAGGAGAAAATGGCCGGTCTAGCAACCGGAGTTTTCCAATAGCAATCCATGATAGGATTCCGGTGGGCTGTTCGTGTGGATTAGCTGTAGAGACCGAACACTTGGGCGGCTCTATGCAGAACTACTCTCCTTAGACGGTCAAAGCGTCGATCTTTTAGATCAACCAAGGTAACCACCGTCTACTAGCTTATTTGTTTATTGTTTAAACGAAGTCGATCTTGGGTAAAAGGAAATCAAAATTTTGAATTCCGCTGCGTTCCCGCGTAGATTTCCTAATAGTAACTTTGGGTCTGTTTGCGACCTCGTCGTCTGAAGCGACTTGTTCACTAAGGACCGTGCTATTCAAGTGAGCGGCCTCGAAGCAACTTTGGGTCTATTTGTGACCTCGTCGTCTGAAGCGACTTGTTCACTAAGGACCGTGCTATTCAAGCAAGCGGCCTCAAAGCAACTTTGGGTCTATTTGTGACCTTGTTCCAGGCATGGTGATCCAATAGGTCATGTGGTTTGAGTAGTTGAACCGTCAGATCGTGGTTGTGGTTAGCCCTCTCGGTAACCTCAATTACGTGGGCATTGACACCTCTGGTAACCACCCGAGTAGGTACATGGGCATTGATTGACCTCCATAATGATTACGGTTTTCAAATTTCGAAAACCGAATCGACCACGCAAATCTCGACCGTCAGATGGATTGATTCCCGGCCGCACGATCGAAACTCCCTTGCCTATATAAGACTTGCATCCTCCAAACCTCAAACAGTTTTTGTTTTTCTACTTGTTGGACTTATTTTATGTTTTAATGATGAGTGGCAGACTAGCTGTTATAGAGCAAAGGCAAAAAGATGTCTAGATCAAATGTATATGTTTATTAGAGTTTGATCTTTGTATAGGTTTGATGAAACAAGAATTGTAAGGAGGTCAACTGACTTTATCAGCAGACCTGTCTAGGTCAGTAAGGTAACCAGGTCAGTAGACTAGTTAGGAACCTGCTGAAGACTGAAAGTTGAGGGTTCAAACTCAGTTATTGAAGGATAAGGGATCAAAATTAGTATTTAAAGTCAAGGATATGGAATCAGAATTTAAGGAAGTCTGTGATGACCAAAACTGATTACATATACCTTGTGTACAAGGTCTAAATTCCATATGTCAAGTGGTGATTGAAACTTAGTTATAATCAAAATGGTGTACTCTAAATTAACAATCAAAAGTTAGATAGAAGACAGTCAACTGAAGTGTTTTATAACCACAGCAAACTCAAAATAGTTGACTGACATGAAGCTCAACAGACTAATATACACAGGTATCTGCTGAATGTAAATTTTGATTTATTCAAAGGTTACATTGGAAGATGACAAGGATAAGAATGATTTACAAGCCTTGATATTGTCAACAAATCAATGGCCTAGATTAAAAGAATGTTGGAAAGATTCAGAGGATTAACCAATAGATATAAGTCAAAGGGTGGACAGACTGAAAACTGTCAAAAAGTAACTGACAATGTCAGTACTATGTACAGGGACAGATTGCAAGTCAAGATGGGGACAAATCTGAAACGGCTATGTTTGAATTTCAAACATAAGTCACAGGACACCCACCTATAAATAGAAGACTCCTGATTCAGATACAACGGATGAAAAATTGATGAAAAACAACAAACTATCTTAAGCCATCAAGTTTCTGATCAAGAAAATCACCCTGCTGACTTACACTGAACTTAAAGCTACTGATCTAGAAAACTCTTCAAGTGTAACCTTCTATCAAGTTACATCAAGTATACACACTTGAAGATCCAAGCTGCTGATCATTTCATCCTGATCAAACTGCTGACTGTTGAATCATTTACTTGATTCAAACCTTCTTTTACAAGAAACCTGCTGAAGACAGAGAAGCACTTAGGTGTCAAGAACTATTTCTTGTGGTGGAGCTGGTGAAGAGGCAATCCTACCCTTCAAGGACCAGTGGAATACTTTAAAGCAGCAATCCTACCTGTTTCAAATATTCAGTTTGTGAAGCCATAGTTATTGTGAGGGACAAACAGCTTAGGGATTTTTGTAACTGCTACTTCAAAGATCTCTAGTGAATTCCCTCCAACATCATAGGAGAAGAGTGGACTGACAGGATTACACCACCTGGAACCACTATAAAATCTGCCCATTTACTTTCTGCATTTAGTATACTGATCACCTCAACTTACTGAAACTAGCAACTGAATCACACACTTACACAACTGAGTATCTAATACTTTGTATCATATTTCTAACAACAAGTAACAAGGCTTAATATGAATATATTCCGCTGCAACAATTTCAGTAAATATCTACTTTCAAATAGATTCTTGAGTGGTCGTGAGACTCATCGAGCGATCGCCAGACATCGACCTTCTTGAGTTTGTTAACTCCAAAAGTTTTAAGTGTTAAGTTTATTCACCCCACCCCCCTCTAAACTTAACCAAAGCCTTTTCAAGGGACCAACAATTGGTATAGGAGCAGTGCTTCTGTTCTGAAGTAATCCTACTTGTTGTGCTGGTGAAAATACTTTGAAAACTTTTTCAAGTTTCTGATTTTCAAAGCTTTGCATCATGGATAACAACCAGTATGCTAGAACTATGTTGATGTGTTCCTTAGATCTTTTTGACGAGTATAAATGTTGTATGCAGGCTTTTCTAGCTGCAACACATGATGAGATGATGGATGTGCTGACTGATGGACAACTGGAGATCACTAAGTTAATAACTGTGGATGGTCAAACTCAGTATCTTCCAAAAGAAAAAAGAGAGTGAATGCTGAAGATAGAAAAAGAGCAAATCTCAACAATATTTCTATTGATATCATATACAGAACCTTGGATAGCAATATGTACATGAAAGTGAAGGATTGCAAGACTGCAAAGGAACTTTGGGATAAGATACAACTAATCTGTGAAGGCACTGATGCTATCAAGAAAAACAAGATTAGTGTAGCCAAAAAGAAGTTTCAAGATTTCAAAATGAAACCAAATGAAACTATTGAACAAACGGAGTCAAGGTTCAATGCTATCATGGATGAACTCACTCTACTGAATGTAGACTACTCAACAGAGGAAATCAATACAAAAGTCCTAGAAGCCCTACCTGCAAAAGAAGTTTGGGAAATAAAGGTTACTGCCATAGAAGAAATGAGAAGACTACATGAAGAAGACACCTTCAAGTTACTTTCAGATCTCAAAGCTTATGAATTCAGCAAGAAACTTGCACCTGAGACTGAAATGGAAGAACCAAAGACTACTGCATTGGCTGCCACACATCAAGAAGAATTGTAAGGAGCTCAAGATGATCTGCTGGATGAGATGCAAGAGCAAATTTACCTACTGAGCAAGAAAATTAGAATGATGAAAACCGGAAGGGGTTCTCCATGGAATTTCAAAAAGAAATTTAGTGAAAAGAAGTAGGAAGAAACCAAGAAAGACAATGACTACTTGTGCTTTCAATGCAGGAAACCAGGTCACTTCAAACCTGACTGTCCTGAACTAAAATAGAAAAAGGAACCTGATTATCTGTGCTTCAACTGCAAGAAACCTGGACATTTCAGACCTGATTGTCCAGACCTACTGAAGAATAAGAATCAGCAAAGAAGACCTGGCAAGAAAGCAATTATTGCTGATGATGAATCAGGCTATGAAGTTGAATCAGAGAAGGGAAATGAATCTGATTATACTGCACTTCTTACTGATATGGATGATTATGCTTTAATGGAAAACATGGAAGAAACAGAGGAGCTATATAATTATGTATCTATAAATACTCCTGCTGAAAGTGATTGTGAATCAACTTGTGGTTCAAATCCTAAAAATTCTGACAATGAAGAAACTTTGGATGCCATCCTTAATCAACTGAGGAAAATACAATCTGGTTATGAGATTGTGAAGGCTGAAAAAGAAGCTCTTCAAATAGAAGTTGAAAGATTAAAAGCTGAATTAAGAACTCTCAAAGGAAAAGAAAATGATTTTGAGCAAAATCAGCATAAGTCTACTGTACATTCAGTAGCTGCTGAATCTGCTGAACAATCTAGTTCCACTACTGCATTCAAATCTGGAAGGCCTTATGGTGATAGAACAGGCCTTGGATTTGGAACTCAGCAATCTACTAAGAGTGGATCCAGTAAGGTTACTGAACCTAGTACCAGAATTGGTCCTAAGTTTGTACCTGCACAAGATCAAACTCCCAAAAAGGTTACTGAGGCAGTAAAGCCTAATGAGAAGTCTTCAAAGAAACAAAATCAGAAGTCAAAAAGGACATCAGTACCTAACAAAAAGGGTAAATCCAAGGGTAAGACTGCTGCAACTTCTAGACCTGCTGATAGCAGACCTGCTACTAAGTCAGCTGGACCACAAAGGGCAAAAATACAAAATATTCCAGGGATAAGAATCATAAGCCTAAAAATTTTAAACGTTTTAGGGATACTTATCTCATGGGGGAAAGGTAGATTGTTCCCTGCTGATGAAGATTGGAATATTCATGCCCCTACTGCTAAAAACAATAGACATAACCATAATGCTAGGGTAAAACTTCAAAAATGGAATCAGCAGAGGAATTATTCAAGACCTCAGCAGAGACCTCAGCAGACTCCATATTATAGGGCTGCTCCTAACAGACAGCAAACCTATGGTTATGCAGGTGTTTCTAACAATAGAAATCACTTCAAACAGCATAATGTACCAAAAGGCCAGAAAGCATATGTGAATCCTACACAACCAGATGTTAGACCTTATGGAAGTGTAGAATACATGTATGAACAAAAGTATGATACTTTTCAAAGAAGTCCTTATGGAAATATGCCAAGGGTCGTGCTTACCACTGACCACTATGGACCCAAACAGTTTTGGGTACCTAAAATGCACTAACTTTGTTTTTTAGGGTGTCTGGAACTTTGACAGTGGATGTTCCAGACATATAACAAAGAATAAGCACTGTTTGACAAACTTTGTGGCAAATGATGGTCCTAGAGTCAACTTTGGAAACAAGAACACACCAGGATACACAAGAGGATATGGCACACTGGTGAGGAATGGATTAACTATCAGAAATGTTGCATTTGTGGAAGGACTGGACTACAACCTGCTGAGCACTGGACAATTTTGTGACATGGGTTACAAGGTCACTTTTGACAAGGGCTACTGTGTTGTCATTAGTGAAAAAGGTGAACAAGTTGTGTTGGCTGGAAGAAGACAACAAAACATGTATGTTGTGGATTGGTCTCATCATTGTTCCGAGAAACACCGCTCGATTGTGCATACTAAGTCAGAACTGAATTGGTTATGGCATAAGAAGTTGAATCATATAAACTTTGATGACATCAATCAGTTGGTGAAAAAGAAATTGGTAATTGGTTTACCTGAGATCACATTCAAAAAGGATGCTATATGTGATGCTTGTCAGCAAGGTAAACAGACCAAGTCAAGCTTCAAGTCAAAGACAAAACAATCAACAAAAAGAGTTTTAGAGCTGATGCACATGGATTTATTTGGACCAGTAACACCAACAAGTATGACTGGACTGGTAGTTGTGGATGATTATTCAAGATACACTTGGGTAGTATTCATGAACAAGAAAAATGAAACACTTCAAAAGATGCCTGAACTTTTGAAGAGATTGCAAAATGAGAAAAGTTTGACAGCTGTGAAGATCAGATCAGACAAGGGTACTGAATTTCTCAATAAAGTCATAAGAGAATATTGTGAGCAAAATGGTGTGCTGCATCAATTAGCTGCTGCTGGTACACCTCAGCAAAATGGGGTTGCTGAAAGAAGAAATAAAAATTTTAAAGAAGCATGAAGGACTATGATTTGTGAAGCATTATTACCTGAAAGATATTGGGCTGAAGCAGTCAATACAGCATGCTATACACAAAATAGGACCTCAGTGAACAAGAAGCTGCAGAAGACACCTTTTGAGATATGGAATGGAAGAAAACCTAACATATCCTATTTCCGTCCATTTGGAAGCAAATGTTTCATTTTGAATCATAAGGAGCAATTGAAGACTTTCCAACCAAAATCAGATGAAGGAATCTTTTTAGGATACTCTTCTGTCAGCAAGGCATTCAGGGTACTGAATAAAAAGACATTGAAAAGAATCAATACATGTTGTATTTGATGAACCAAAGTTCACTGGTATGGAAGATGATGTTCCAGAACCTGCTAAAAATCCCCAAGTGATTGATCCAGAATGTATTGATGTTTTAGAAAGGATAAACGACTTAAAAATTTCTAACTCTGCCCATACTGAAGAACCTGCTAATAACACTACTGATGCCACAACTGAAGCAGTTCAAGGATCTACTGAACCACCTACTGAAGCTACAGCAGAGCCTACTGAAGACGAAGCTCCTGTAAATCAAACTAACCATGATTTACAATGGTTAAGGGATCACCCTGCTGAGCAAGTGATTGGCAACTTACAACAAGGTGTAAGGACTATAAGACAATTGGAAGCAATGTTTACTTGTTTCCTATCTCAAATGGAGCCTAAAGTTGTTGAAGAAGCAATTTCTGATCTAGATTGGATAATTGCTATGCAAGAAGAATTGAATGAATTTGAAAGAAATCAAGTTTGGACACTAGTGGAAAGGTCTACTCATGCAAATATTATTGGAACAAAATGGGTATACAGAAACAAATTGGATGAATCTGGTACCATTGTAAGGAATAAGGCCAGACTAGTAGCAAAAGGCTATTCTCAAGTTGAAGGAATAGATTTTGATGAAACATATGCCCCAGTTGCAAGATTGGAAGCTATAAGATTATTCTTGGCATATGCTGCTTATAAAAACTTCAAAGTATACCAGATGAATGTTAAGAGTGCATTCTTGAATGGCATTCTAGAAGAATAGGTTTATGTTCAGCAACCTCCTGGTTTTGAAGTTAAAGATCAAGAAGATAAGGTGTACAGACTCAACAAGGCACTTTATGGTTTGAAACAAGAACCAAGAGCATGGTATGAAACTTTATCTCAATTCTTGGTGGACAATGGTTTTACCAAAGGTACCATTTATAAGACTCTTTTCAGAATCAATGAAGGAGACAACACTCTGCTGGTACAGATTTATGTTGATGACATAATTTTTGGTTCTGAAAATGAATTGCTATGTGAAAAATTTGCTAATCTCATGAAAAGCAATTTCCAAATGAGTATGATGGGACAAATGAACTACTTCTTGGGATTACAAGTCAAAGAAATGAAAGATGGAATCTTCATTCATCAAACAAAGTATACCAAGGAGCTACTGAAGAAGTTTTGCATGGAAAACAGAACCAAGGTATCAACTCCTATGAGTACCAAAAATAGATTGGATGAAGATAAAGAAGGTAAAGATGTTGATCAAACTTTATATAGAAGGATGATAGGCAGTCTGATGTACCTCACTGCCAACAGACCTGATATATCCTTTACTGTAGGTGTTTGTGCAAGATTTCAATCAAAACCTAAAGAAAGTCATCTAGCTACAGTCAAAAGGATTCTTAAGTATCTAAAAGAGACCTTGGGAGTAGGGTATGGTATTCAAAAGATGGAAGCTTCACGGTTATATCCTACTCAGATTCTGATTATGCAGGACGCAAGATTGATAGAAAAAGCACCACACGAACTTGTCAGTTGATGGGAAATAGATTGGTTTCCTGGTTCAGTAAGAAACAGAATTCAATATCAACTTCCACTGCTGAGGCTGAATATATTGCTGCTGGAAATGCTGTGCACAAATATTATGGTTAACACAACAATAAAGGGATTATGGAATTAAAGAAAGAGAAATTCCTATAATGTGTGACAACACAAGTGTAATAGCAATCACAGAAAATCCAGTTTTGCACTCAAGAACCAAGAATATTGATGTAAGACATCACTTTATTAGAGATCATTTTGAAAAGAAAGATGTGGTGGTTCTTTACATCCCTACTAAAGATCAACTTGCTGATATTTTCACACAACCATTGGATAGTGAAAGATTTGCTAAGCTAAGAACTGAACTTGGTATCATAAAAGTTGACTGATACTTTAATCAGTAGTGTACTGGAATTCACCAAGGGGATTAGTCTTTGCTATGTTGGGTGAGCTCACTTAGAAAACTAGTCATTGGTATCAACAATTCCATGTACTTATATAAGTTTAGACAGTTGAGCAACACTTGACAGATCAGTCATTGGTATTAAAACTTCACTTTGTATTATCAGTTGGACAAAACTAATCTTGTTGAAGATCAATAGAGTTACCATGTCAGTAGGCTGCTGAGCCATTCTTGTCAGTAGGCTGGTGAAGAACAACTCTACTGAAGAACAAGTTTGTTGAGTTATACGTTACAATACAGTCAAACTTAACTGAAAGTCAACAGTAATTGGATATTATTCTTATCTTATAACAGCGGTTACATTATCCAACGGTTACAACAAGTTATGGAATCAATTGGTGGGACACGTGGCAACATCATATTTCCAACTTTAATCATGGTTAAATGCATAGTACGTGTACAGTGCTTTCTCTGACAGTTACCACCCACCTTCTTCTTCTATATATACAGAGATGATACATACAACTCTCAGATCGATTTCTCCCTAAAAATACACCGTGTGAACACAGATTTGAAATCTTTCTTCTTCATCTTTTTCATCTACAATAGCGGACAAAGATGATATTCACATTGGAACGAGCCAAAGTGTTAGAGGATTCGTTGTTGATGCTAACACTACTGAGCTAGCTATCAACATTGGCAGAAGAATCAGGAGATATGAAGGTTTAGAGGATGTTCTTAATCTAAGATTGGAAAGAATCTCCTACACGAATGTTACAAATTTCTGGAGAAACATTGTGATTAGAGATGATAGAGAGGCATTCACTACCACTGTTAATGCCCAGGAGATTGAGGTTTCTTCAAACCTGCTGGGAGAAGTGTTTGGATTTGGACCTGGTAATAATGCTCCTACCAATCCTGAATCTATGGGGCTTTCAAGATTGAAGATTTTTGATATGATAAAGACCAACAAACCCATTAAATCAACACTGAGCATCAATGTGAAACACATCAAGATGGAGTATAATCTGCTGAGAAAGATTATTGCAAAGAACATTCTGGGATTCAGTGGAAGCCTTGATACATTGTCTGGACCTAAGATTGACCTGCTAATAATCATTTACAAGAGTATAAAGTTTGATTGAGCAGGATTCTTTGTCCAATACATGAAGAAGGTGATTACAGAGGACATAGAAGGGACCAGGAAGTCTAGGACACTACCTTTAGGCTTGATGGTGCAGGCCCTGCTGACCATTTGAGAATTGATGTGGCACCTGAAAAGATCAATAAGTCCAGATATAAAAAGGAAATCAGTTATCTCATCCATGGTTTGGATGATGATGAAGAGTTAGATACTGAAAGGACAGAGAGTGATAATGATGGAGATGATGATGCTGGTGGTGAGCAAGTTAAACAAGTTGCACAACTTGCTGCACCTAAGAAAGCTGCTGGAAAGTGAAAGGCTGCTGATACAAGGAAAATTACTGAGGTGTTAAAGCCTAAGAAGACAAAAGTAAATCAAGTAGACCTCTTTGAATCTCTTGTAGTTCAGATTGAAGATGAGGTCGCTTGAGCTCTCTTGAAGTTGTAAAGAAAGCTCACACAAGAAGTTTTAGAGAGCAGTTAAAAGAAGATTGAAGAAAAAGGAAAGCTTCTAAGAATCTTGAAACTGAACAATCTGCAAAGAGGATGAAGGAAGTTATGACAAAAAGAAATCATGGTAAAGGCAAGGAATTAAGGGTTTTGGAGGCCCAAAAGGCAGCTGAAGGTGTTGTTGAGGAAACAGCTGTACAAATTGAAGAGCCTACTGAGGCTAGAGAGGCTGTTGTTGAACAACAAACTGTTCCTGACCCTATTGTGGAAGCTACAACTCAGGGGGAACAACACACTGCTGCAGACCCTACAGATATACATACAAGTCAGAGGGAACCTAGTGTGGAACAGTTGAAGGTAGTAAGTACAAATGTGCAACTTGAAGAACCTACTGACCTGATTGTATCTGCTATGGATACATTGGCCCAGCTTGTTGAAGTCTTTGAAGGAAAAAAAGCTGAGCAATCTGCACCCAGAAGACCATCAATTCCTTTTGAAAGAAAAGAGAAGAGATCAAGGAAAGAGAAAGTAGATCCTAACATCCAGAAAATTCAGGACTACTTTGCTTGGAAGTTTGGTTTTTATAAAAGACAGAAATCAGCGGCAGAGCAAATGACTGACTTTGAAGAGTGGTCATTTAATAAGTTAGGTGTGGAGAACTTACTTGTTTGATTGATACATCTGAGTTACAAGTAAGGCTGCTGGATCTCATTGAAAGTGAAAAACTGAGTGCAAGCATCAAGATCAATGAACCACACTTTGGACCTGATGATGATGATACATCATCCTCTGATTCTGATGATGATCATCCTTCTTTCCCAGGCCAATCTAGTGGCACTGCCTTGGAAAAACCTACTGAGGATGTAGGACAATGATCTAAAGACACAACTGAAGATTAAGCTGCTGATGCTGACAAGTCTGCTGGGGGCCAGCACACTGATCAGATGGATGAAGATATGGAAGACTTGACCATAGATGATTTGGAAGCCTTTATAAATGATGGAATAAATTTTGGAGATAACAGGCTGGTCAGTATATCTGATACATCACTGGTGGTTGAATCTAATAATCAGCAAACTAAAAATTTGAATGGAGAGATAGTAATTGCACATAGTGAGCCTGACATTAGTTCTGAGGACTCGGCTCAATATCAGGAGTGGTTTGACACTCAGGACACTTTATCTCAAACTGCTGACATTCTACAGAAGATTACTGATGTCAGAGGAGTACTAGAGGAAAACTTGGCTGTTTTTCCTTTTGTTTTTGTTGAAGAAAGGGTCCTGATCACTGAGGAACAAACAGTGATAGGACAAAGATTGGATTTGGTGATGGGCTTGGAGGAATCACCCACACATTCTATTGAAGAGGTGGTTCAAAGTTCTTTGAGTTACAAACAAAGACTGAATATAGGTTAGGAATCGGTGGTTCAGTTGCCGAGGATCGACAAACACCTAGACAAAGTTTGGAACCTTTGATGGGATTGGAGGAATCCCCTGCCAATATTGTAAAAGAGGCTCAGCGTTGTTCGATCATCGAGGCTAAAGCTCATGAAGATAAAGATGGTCGCACAGATGTTGTTAATGATGAGCAATTTCTTTGGACTATGACTTCAGTGATGAGGAATTCCAAATGCCTGAGGAAGAAAAAGTTGCTAGTGAACCTCAACAGGCACATGTACCAATTTTTTAAGAAGAACATGTTTTGGAACCTCAACCTTCTCAAGACCCTATATTGGAAGACATCTTTGAAGATGTGGTTGAAGAAGGTCCTGAACCTGCTGGATGGGATAGGATTTGGGCCATGGTTGTCAGCACACAGAAGGCAAACTATAATGTGGAAGAACCTGCTGATGATGCTGCTAGACAAATGGCTAGAGATGTGGATGGTGCAGTACCAGCACATGTGTTGAATGAATTGAAAGCTATGAGGGATGATATCACACAGCTAAGAGCTCAATTGAATAGATAATAACAAAGATTTGAGGACTTGGTCAATCTGGTGGAAAATAGAGGGAGAACTACTGAAACAGTTGCATCCAACATAACTTCCACTCAGTATTCACTTGCTGACTTGACCAAAGATGTAAGAGGTATAAAACAAAGCAATACACACAGAGATAAATTTTTGAATGAACAATTTGCCTCTCTACACAAGAAGATTGACAAACTTACTGACACATCCAAGTCTGCTGAAGTTCAACCTGCTGCAACACCTCAACCTGCTGTATTGAATCCTAAAGTTACTGAGAGGATCAATCTATTGGAGCAAACATTGGAAGGAAGGATCACTGCAGTTGACACAAGGACATAAATTATGGAAGGTCAACTTGCTAATTTAGTGATCACACAGGAGATTGTTCATGGTCTACTGTCCCGGTTTGTTGATGATGTCAATAAGGGGGAAGAGGGCCTTACAGCAGTAGCAAAGGAAGCTGCAAGGATCGTTGCAAAGAAGAAATGGGAGGATGATACTAATGAGTTCAGGAAACCTGCACCTGGCAGGATTCAGTTGACTGATGACCTCCTGAAGGAATATAAGCAGCTTTACTATAGAAAGAAAAGACCTTACAGCCGTATGGGATATTTTGAGGGTCTGGATTACTTTTTGGGTATGAAGTTCTGGGAAACAAGAGTCAAAGCTATGAGAGCTTATACTAGAGGTGGAAGAGGAGGTAGAGGTGGAAGAGGAGGTAGATTGGGAACTGCTCAATCAGCAAAGAACTCACTGGATGAATTCAAATATTTCTTCTTCCAATATTGATAGCTTGCTCAGTTTTGTCAACATCAACTACGAACCCTCTAACACTTTGGCTCGTTCCAATGTGAATATCACCTTTATCCGCCATTAGAGATTTGAGAAAGATGAAGAAAAAGCTTTGTAAATCTGTGTTCATGCGTGTATTTCCAGAGAAAATCGATTTGAAAATTTGTAAGCAGCTTCTGTGTTTAATGTCTGTATATATAAAGGAAGAAAGTGGGTAGTAACTATCAGGAAAGTACTGTACACGTACTGTAGCATATAACCACGATTAAAGTTGGAGTAAATGTGATGTTGCCACGTGTCCCACTAACTTATTCTATCAGAGTTGTAACCGTTGGATATTTGTAACAGCAGTTATAAAGGATAAGAATAATATCCAATTGTTGACTTTCATTTAAGTTTGACTGTCTTGTAATGTATAACTCAGTAGACTTGTCCTTCAGTAGACTTGTGTCAGCAGCCTACTGATAAGAATGGCTCAGCAGCCTGCTGATAAACTGCTCTGCTGATCTTCATACACACTTGTTTTGTCCAACTGATAATACAAGATGAAGTTTAATACCAATGACTGATCTGTCAAGTGAGCTCACCCAACAGAACAAAGACTGTTAGGAACATTTTATTATGTTTTGATGATGGCCATACCAGCTGTTATAGCAAGCCTGAAATAAGTTAGAACTCTCTGTCTAAGTCTTTACTTAGAGTCTGACATGTTGTATAAGTTGAGTCAGACAAGTATTGTACTAGTGGTAGCACGGCAAAGCAAAAACCAAAAGAATCACATCTTGTGAGACACCATTTTATCATTTGCATTTGCAGTAGGAGTGTGTGCAAGATTTCAAGCACAACCAAAAGAATCACATCTTCTAGCAGCCAAAAGGATAATCAAATACTTGAAAAACACTATAAATGTTGGAATTTGGTATCCAAAAGATGGAGGATTTAAATTGATATCATATTCAGACTCTGACTATGCTGGATGTAAAATAGATAGAAAAGCACCTCTGGAACATGTCAAATGCTAGGAACCAGACTAGTCTCTTGGTTCAGCAAAAAGCAAAACTCCATATCTACATCAACAATTTGAAGCGAATATATATAGCAGGTAGGTAGTCTTTGTGCTCAAGTACTTTGGATAAGACAACGACTAAGGGACTATGGAATGGAAGAGAAAACAATTCCAATCATGTGTGATAACACAAGTGCAATATCTATTATCGAAAATCGAGATTGCATTCGAGAACAAAACACATTGATGTGAGACACCATTTTTTTATCGAGACCATGTTGAAAAGGAGATGTCATCCTAAAATACATACCTCATCGAAGATCAATCTGGGTGACATCTTCACTAAACCACTCGGTTATGAAAGATTTAGTATGTTAAGAATCGAGTTAGGAATGATTGAAATTGACTAAGTATCAAGGAGCGCCAACCTGGAGTAATCGGCTAAGTGACTTCATCAATCGGTACAACCTTTGCCGTTACAGGAGGTGTGTAGCAGGCAAGGCATCGGGTATCCAAAGTGAAGGTAACTTAACTGATTGTTAGGAACAGTTAAATGGAGCAGCTCAATGAAGAACGCATTTGATCGGCTAAGTGACTAGCCAATGCACTTCACCGAAATAAAGACTTGGATAAATTAAAAGTGTGAACAAAATCAATTCTGATTACACGTGGAGAATAAGGCAATTATGGAGGATTATTCTGTGAAAGATTACACACGTGGAGATCAATTTATGATCATGGAGGTAATTGTATTATTTTTCGAATTGAAAACTCCTCGATTCCCGGGCTCTATCATTACTTACCTCAAACCACTCCCCCATTACGCTTGAATATCGCAATTCACATACACAAAATCACGCCATGATGTCACAAAATCCTTCCATATTCAAACCACGTTCACACTACCCAAATCACACTATATAAACCAGACTTAAATATTTTCAGAAATCTTTACGCTCTCTTGCAAATTACAAACCCTACTCTTGTTTCTCTCTATTGCAAACTTAAGTTCATTTTCAAACCCCCTCTCCTCTTCAACAATGGCATCATCTTCCTCAATCACCCAAGCTGGGTATGAAAAATCGATTGCCACTGGTTCATTCTTCCAAGCAGAACACTACCTGAAACTGTGCGGAAATGACGAGCATGCCAAACGGTTGGCAGCAGGCTGTGAAAATCTAAATTTATCAACCTTTCTCAATCCTGCAATAACCGAGGTGTGCTATGAAAATCTCATATCCTTCTGGAAATCTGCACAATACGTATCTGGGCTCCTTGCTAAAGAAGGTGACGAGTGGGAAGCGGACAAGATCGTTGCATCTGTCAACGGCAAAGAAGTGGTGATCACAGAAAAGGTAATTCGAAAACATCTCAAACTTTCAAATAAAGGTCAAGCAAAAGTAACATTGGTATCAAAAAACTTGGATGATTTCTAGGCAACTATCGCCAAAACGGCAAACCCAGGATCTAAAAAAGTCAACTGTCTGAGATCTGCATTGAAGAAACCATTCAATGAATTTAGTGCCCTAATTGGCAAAATCATTGAAGGAAAGTTGGGCGCAAATAATGCCATGACAGAAATTAGAATGCGGCTAATGGGAATCATTTACAACAATCTACAATTCAATTGGGCAAAATACTTCTTTCTGTGAATCAAAGACCAAATCCAAGGGGAAGTAAAAGCGGAAAAGAAGGGGATAAAAGAGGGAAAGACAAAGAAAGGCCAATTCTGGGTGAAAAAGTCATATGGGATTCAGTTACACTATCTAATGCAATGTCTTAAAGTCCCTACTGTTCAACTCCACAAACTGCATGAATCCAAAGTCATGTTTACCTATATTAAACAACAAAAGAAGACAGGAGACGGAAAAAGGAAGAAATCCACACAAATCACTACCAGTCAAAGAAAGAAGCAAAAGGTTCAGCGAAATCTGGACAAGACAGACTTTGGAAAATTAATTGATGAAGATACAGAGGAAGAGGATTCTGAAACTGAGGTGGAGCAACAGGAAGAAGAGAATGACAGTGAGGATGCACAACATCCTAATAGGGAAGATACTGAAGATGATGAGGCATCTCCAGAAGAAGCTGCACAATTGTCTGCAAACGATATAGATGATCGAATTGCAGATTATCTTGAGTGGAAGGAGGGGGATTCTAGAAAACAACTTCAAGACTCAGACCGCATGCTTGCTGAAGAAGCATGGCTATTTAATTTTCTAGGAATCACAACTCTGGTAGGTGTACTTGATGAATCGCCTCTATGGGACTTGGTTGATGCAGCCAAGACAAAACTGCCCCAGGCCTCCGGAAGACAGAGTGATGACTCAGATGATGATCATGATGATGATCATGATGATAATGATGATAATTATGGTGATTTTGGTAAAGACAGAGAAGAGGATGCTCCAGTACCAGATGCAATTGATGATACAACTCTTCTCCGTACATTCTTGAAACCACAAGCATCCAACAAGTCCTCAACTCCGGCAAAGACAGCCACTCAACCACCGATCGTGAATGTTCCGGTGATAACACACACATTGTGGACATTTGGTTCATTCCACGCCACACCAGTCAAAGCAACCCCCGGCACAGAGATAGGGGGAACTACAGCTCAAGCAACTCCAGCATACACATCTACCCAAATTCTTGACGATTTGGAAATTGGTGCAGATGTCACTCAACATCAAGACAAGGCACAGCAAACAGATCCAGAACCAGCTGACATAAGGCTCAAACTCTCTCAGCTGGCCACTGGCATTACCAATGAAACTTTTGAGAAAGCAGCAGACCTGCTGGCTGAAGAATTGGAGCAGCAAGCCATGTATCTCAGATCCATGACTTCAACATTTAATGACAAAAGCTCCTCCATTGAACACAAGTTTCAGGCCATTGCATAGTACATTGATGCACAAAACATTGTGGTTCAACAACAGGGAAATCTGATGAAGCAGCTTAATATCAATATCACCAACAATCTTGCAGGGCTCAGACAACATATTTCCCAAGAAAATGAATCAATGGCAGTGGCCTTTGGCACTAAACATCGTAGTGTGAATGAGAAACTGAATGATCATCACCACAGATTCACAACTATTGAATCAAAGCTTGACTCTCTGATCGGCACGGCAGAGGCCACAAATAGCATCTTACTCCAGCAAAGGGATGATGCTGCCAAAAAGAGGGAAAATCGGGATAAGCCTGAACCTGAAGGATCAACAATCAGACCCCAAAATTTTACTGAAGAACAACTGAGAGCAAGAGACAGAGAAATAAGGATCAGAAATGAAGCAGAAGAACAGCAAAGAAGAGTCAGAGAAGAAAGAGAAAAGGCCCTAAAGGAACCCTGCATTGGATTTCCTCATCCTATGCAAAGAAGAGATGATGATAGAGACAGATCCGGCAGAAAGCAAAGGCCTGGATCTAGTCAGCAAAGAGGATCAGCTAGTCAACACAAACTCAAAGACGGAGGAAACACTCAAGCAGAGGCAAAGCAGCAGCTCGAGATATCTTGGGAACACAGAACTTACATCTGGTCACCAAAGCAAAGCGAGAATATGATGATGAGATATCTTTGGACCATGTAAGAGAATTTTTCAGAGTACATGAAGGACTTTATCCTCACTCCTCACAAGATGAAGCTTGGGCTGATTGGCTAAGCTATCAGGATGAAAGGATGAGAACTGATATGGCCAAACTCTACAATGAAGTCAAAAGAGAGTTTGCACTTCTCAAACAAACCAACAACAAACCAAGCTCAGCCATACCACTATCGCAAAAGGACCCGAAGACTTGCCCAGCTGAACAACAAGAAGAATTCAAATATATGGCAAAATTCTTCAATCCTATGGGAAGAGTGGAGAAACAGGAGCAGTGGAGTCTCTACAAAAGCCTCAAGTTTGCAGATTCACATATTGCTGAGGCTAGGGAAAGACTTGGAAAATATTTTGGAGAACCTAAGGCAAATGAGACCATGCCTGATTTCAACATACTTTTTGCCAAAAGAGTTTTTCAGGGTGCATCTGAATACACAGCTTTGGCTTACTGGAAGTGGAAGTTTCCAGAAATTGATTGGAAAGACATTGAAGAGGTTCAGACTACAAAGTTCAAGAGGTACAAGGCTGAATTAAGCAAAATGTAGTTTGTAACATTTGAATAAAGTTTTAGAACTTATTGCCCTATG
Source organism: Gentiana macrophylla (assembly GCA_026214975.1). Taxonomy (NCBI): domain Eukaryota; kingdom Viridiplantae; phylum Streptophyta; class Magnoliopsida; order Gentianales; family Gentianaceae; genus Gentiana; species Gentiana macrophylla. The sequence goes on from CM047810.1 coordinate 99,435,917, forward strand.
ATGGATGAATAAAATTGCTGAATTTGTGTTCTGTTGTTTATTATGAAAATTTTGATTACTTATATTCAGGCTTATGAGGGTTTTGGCATCATCAAAAAGGGGGAAATTGTTAGGAACATTTTATTATGTTTTGATGATGGCCATACCAGCTGTTATAGCAAGCCTGAAATAAGTTAGAACTCTCTGTATAAGTCTTTACTTAGAGTCTGACATGTTGTATAAGTTGAGTCAGACAAGTATTGTACTAGTGGTAGGACGGCAAAGCAAAAACAGATATTCGGCAGAGTGAAGCCAGCCAAGCACCAGCAGAGAAGCAATGCCAAGACATTAAAGGTCGACTTGTAACCAAGGAAGTCTGTGATGACCTTGGACAAGTCTAAGTTATACTACAAGCGATGTACATTAATATTCAAATATGGTGTACACTGATCTCACCCCAATCAAAGATCAGTGAAGTACAAAGATTCTCCTCAAACAGAAACAAAGAAGAAAACAAATTGAATCGGCAAAGCGGCACTCACTTTCGGGCCGAGTAAAGACGAAACGGTGAAGGAAAAGCTAAAACGGCTAAGTCAGAAGGATCACTCGACCGTTCTAAAAACGGCGAAGTATCACTTACCAGATCAGATTTAGTATACGTTGAAGATTCAGAAGATCATGCATTAAATGCACAATCAATAGAGGTTCAATCAAGGACGGATTTTCTGCTATACGTTTGAAGAAAGAATCCGATCACTGAAATCAAGGAGAATGCAATTATAGTTGAAAAAAACATAAAAATCAAGTAAAAACTCTGTCAATTTGAAAAGCCTTCTCTCTGAACTTAAAAGGAAACATCTAGTGATCAACTCAGATATCAGAGCTACAAAGTCATACTTGGGGCTGAGTTTGATCAACCAAGTGTGTGAATCACATTCACATCAAATCGAAGCAAATCGAATCGAGAGGCAATCTGAGAAGGAGTTGAATCTGTGATAGCTGTTGAAGGATTTTGATCTCAAGGAGCAGCAAGGAAGACTGAATTACTGAAACTGTTGCAGTCAAGGAGTGGTAGTCTTGTAGATTGTGAAACTTGGGAAGCCAAGGACAATCATACTATTGTATCTGTGAAAACAATAGTGAATTCCTCTGATCATCACAGGAGAAGAGTGGATTAAGGGATTACACCACCCTGAACCACTATAAGCCTTGTGTCAATTTAATTTCTGCAATTTACTTTACAGCATTTATTTAATTTGCCTACACCATAACTTAATTCTATGATTGTCTAAACTGTTTTGAAAACAACATAGTAAGAAGGGATTTATCCGCTGCCCAAAAGCTTTTGAATAAAAGAAAAGTTTTTGAAACTCCACTATAGTCATTCACCCCCCCTCTGACTATAGTTTCACCCTTCTCTGGGACCAACAAACACCAATCCCCTTGGCAACTTCATTTGCTCAATTGTCCAAACTTCTTAAATTACATGGAATTGTTGATACCAATGACTAGTCTGCTAAGTGAGCTCACCCAACATAGCATAGACTAATCCCCTTGGTGAATTCCAGTACACTGCTGATTATCAGTATCTCAGTCAAGTTTTATGATGCCAAGTTCAGTCCTTAACTTAGAAAATCTTTCACTATCCAATGGTTTTGTGAATATATCAGCAAGTTGATCTTCAGTAGGGATGTAAATAACCACCACATCTTTCTTTTCAACATGATCTCTTATAAAATAATGTCTTACATCAATATGTTTGGTTCTTGAATGCAAAATAGGATTTTCTGTGATTGCAATTGCACTTGTATTGTCACACATTATAGGAATTTCTCTTTCTTCAATTCATAATCCCTTAATTGTTGTCTTAACCATAGTATTAGTGCACAGCAACTTCCAGCAGCAATATATTCAACTTCAGTAGTGGAAGTTGATAGTGAATTCTGTTTCTTACTGAACCAGGAAACCAGTCTATTCCCATCAACTGACAGGTTCCTGTGGTGCTTTTTCTATCAATCTTGCATCCTGCATAATCAGAATCTGAGTAGGATATGACTTTGAAGCTTCCATCTTTTGAATACCATATCCCTACTCCCAAAGTATCTTTTAGATACTTGAGAATCCTTTTGACTGCAGCTAAATGACTTTCTTTAGGTTTAGATTGAAATATTGCACAAACACCTACAGCAAAGGATATATCAGGTCTGCTGGAAGTGAGGTACAACAGACTGCCTATCATTCTTCTGTATAAAGTCTGATCAACATCTTTGCCTTCTTTATCTTCATCCAATCTATTGTTGGTACACATTGGAGTTGATACCTTGGTGCTATTTTCCATGCCAAATTTCTTCAGTAGCTCCTTGGTATACTTAGTTTGATGAATGAAGATTCCATCTTTCATTTGTTTGATTTGTAATCCCATAAAGTAGTTCATTTCTCCCATCATGCTCATTTGGAACTTGCTTTTCATGAGATTAGCAAACTTTTCACATAGCAATTCATTTTCAGAACCAAAAATTATGTCATCAACATAAATCTGTACCAACAGGGTGCTGTCCCCTTCATTGATTCTGTTAGGAACATTTTATTATGTTTTGATGATAGCCATACCAGCTGTTATAGCAAGCCTAAAATAAGTTAGAATTCTCTGTATAAGTCCTTACTTAGAGTTTGACATGTTGTATAAGTTGAGTCAGACAAGTATTGTACTAGTTGGTAGGACGGCAAAGCAAAAACAGATATTCGGCAGAGTGAATCCAGCCAAGCACCAGCAGAGAAGCAATGCAGACACTAAAGGTCTGACTTGTAACCAAGAAAGTCTGTGATGACCTTGGACAAGTCTAAGTCATACTACAAGTGAAGTATATTAATATTTAAATATGGTGTACACTGATCTCACCCCAATCTAAGATCAGTGAAGTACAAAGATTCTTCCTCAATCAAGCAAAGAAGAAAAGCGTGAACCGGCAAAGTAAACTTACTTTGGGTGAGTAAAGACGTAAACGGTAAAGGAAAAGCTAAACGGCTAAGACAGAAGGTTCACTTGACCGTTCTGAAAACGGCGAAGGAACACTTACCAGATCAGATTTAATATACGTTGATGTTTCAGAAGATCATGCATTAAATGAACAATCATTAGAGGATCAATCAAGGACGGATTTTCTGCTATACGTTTGAAGAAAGAATCCGATCACTGAAATCAAGGGGAATACAATTAAGGGGGAATCAAGAATGAAATCAAGGATTATTCTCTCATTAATATATCCAACGGACGGAATTTCAAAAACCAAAGTTATTCAAGGCTATAAATAGAAGGCATTGACAGAAAAAGAATACAACGATTCAAAAAAAAAGCAGAAACTCTGTCAATTTGAAAAGCCTTCTATCTGAACTTACAACGATATATCCAGTGATCAACTCAAGTATCAGAAATACAAAGTCATATTCAGAACTGAGATTGATCAAGCAAGTGTGTGAATCACATTCACATCAAATCAAGCAAATCGAATCGAGAGGCAACCGAGAAGGAGTTGAATCTGTGATATTTGTTGAAGGATTTTGATCTCAAAGAAGCGACAAAAAGAAGACCGAATCATCAAGTCATTGCGATCAAGGAGTGATAGTCTTGTAGATTGTGAAGCTTGGGAAGCCAAGGACAATCATACTATTGTATCTGTGAAAACAATAGTGAATTCCTCCAATCATCACAGGAGAAGAGTGGATTGAGGGATTACACCACCCTGAACCACTATAAGCCTTGTGTCAATTTAATTTCTGTAATTTACTTTACAGCATTTATTTATTTAGCCTACATCATAACTTATATCCGTGGATCGCTACACCGATTTGAAAACAAAGTAGTAAGAAGGGACTTATCCACTGCCCAAAAGCTTTTAAATAAGAGAAAAGTTTTTGAAACTCCACTATAGTCATTCACCCCCCCTCTGACTATAGTTTCACCCTTCTCTGGGACCAACAATTGGTATCGGAGCAGTGTTCCTAGTATCAGAACCTGTTCAGATCTAATTTCTGGTAACAAGGAGATCACATATTTTCAAAGTAGTTTTCAAATCTGAGTTTTTCATACACTTACATTTATATCTTCAATTGCACTGATGGATTCCTCAAACTTCTTGTCAAAAGTACATGTTTTTAATGTTAATAATTTTGATGAATATAAAATAAGAATGCTATCTCATCTTGCAGCAACTCATAAAGAGATGATGGATGTAATTAATGATGGACCAATCACAATCACTACTGTGGTAGGCACAGGAGCAGATCAAGGAAAGGAAATTGACAAACCTAAAAAGGATTGGACCAAGGATGACAGGAGAAGAGCAAATCTGGACTATGTTGCAAAAGACATGATCTTGAAGACCCTAGACAGCAACATGTTCATGAGAATTAAAGACTGCAAAACACCAAAGGAGATGTGGGACAAGCTATCATTGATAAATGAAGGATCTGAAGCAGTTAAAGAAAACAAATTATCTCATTTGCAAAAGCGAAATTTGAGAACTTTAAAATGAAGACTGGTGAATCCATTGATCAAATGGACAACAGATTCTCAAGCATCATCAATGAATTACAACAGCTTGGACACATATATCCCCAGAAAGAAGTATGCTTGAAGATATTGAGAGGACTACCTGAAAGATGGAAGATTATAACATCAGTAATCAGAGGAACAACAAATCTTGCAAGCACTGACACTCTGACACTGATGTCCCAATTAAAAGCTCATGAATTCGAATTAAACGGCAAAGATGGTGCTCCGGCAGAGACACACAAAATCACTGCATTAGATGCACCTCAGCAAAGTAACTTTGCTGAATGCATCAGCAAAGAGACACAAGAACTAAAAGAACAGGTAGCTTTATTAGTTAAACGTTTTGACAGGTTTAAAAAGAAGCCATTCAAAGGAAATTCAACATCAAACAAAAAGTCAAGCTCAAACAGAGACTTGAAGAAGAAAGATGATGAATACAGATGTTTCAACTGCAATAAGAGAGGTCACTTCAAGGTGATTGTCCCAAGACAATGACAAAGAAGATGAAAAGAAGAAATACTGAGAGCATCCGAAAAGAAAGAGCAAGAAAGCGGTTAAAGCGTAATCCAAAGTGAAAAGCATGAAGAATCATCTGATAATGACTCAGATGATAGTGATGAAGAAGACAGCTCAGAAAATGAAAAGGCATGCCTATGCCTCATGACCAAAGAATTGAATAAAGACAAAAGTGATAGCTCTGACACTGAGGAAATAAGCCTATGCTTAATGGCTAAAGAATCAGATAAAACTGAGGTAACATCTAGTTTCTGTTCTTCATCTAATGCATCCACATCTAATATTGCACAATCCTCTAGTCTCCCATTAGATACAGCTGACCTAGTCCAAAATCTCAAGACTAAATTTGATGAAATTGAAAAGAATCATGAAATTCTGGAAAAGGAATGCAAGTATCTAAGAAAAGAGAATAAGAGGTTAAAGAAAGAACTGGATGAAGCAAAGGCTGAATTAACTAGTAAGGAGACCCACTTAAATGATCAACAAAAGCGGATGATCATGCATCCGTTACTAAAAGATCGATTAAGAAAATCTCCTCACCAGTGAAGGTATCCACTGCACCACTAAAAGCACCAGCTTACAAACCCCCAAAAAGGTTTGGATCCAGATCTGGTCTTGGCTACAACAGTCAGGATGAAAGTAGGAATAATGGTAAATATCATTCTAAATTCAGGACCACTAGTGGACCAAAATTTAGAAAAGGCGGAATCAGGGTTCCAGCAGATCATCTGTTCGGTGAAGTCAAAACCCAGTGTAGTGAAACAGCAAACTAAATCCTCATTCCAGTCAATCAAGAACTACAGCCATCTGAAAGGAAAAGGCAGACTCTATCCTTCAGAGGATGATTGGAATGTTGTACCTCCAAAATACAAAAGGAAACCATTCCACAAAATGCATCATGTGTTTAAGAAAATCAACTGCATTCTAGACACATTAAGCAAGAAAGGTTTCACAACTTGCATATTGGAAAGTGAAGAAGGATGTAAATGCACCAAAAGGTGGAGAAAAGTATCGAATATCTTCAAGAAAATACTAGAAGCTATTCTCGCCATGCCTTACACATATGAAGTTGATGACTTCAATTATCCAAAAAGAAGACCTTTTGGATACACCCTTGGTATGGAAGGCATGATTGCTAACAGGTATGGACCCAAACAGTGTTGGGTACCTAAATTTAATTAATCTGTTTTGTAGGATGACTGGTACATAGGCAAAGTGGATGTTCAGACACATGATGACAGAAACAAGAAATGGCTCACTGATTTCAAAGCTTTTGATGGACCCAAAGTCACATTTGGAGGTAAAGAAAACCCTGGCAAGATTAAGGGAAGGCACTATACTCAAGAACAATCTAAAGATTCAAAATGTGGCATATGTCAAGGGACTTAACTTCAACTGATGAGCATCGGTCATTCTGTGACAAAGGCTACAATGTGCACTTGACAAAGAAGGATGCAAAGTAATTCACAGTCAAACCAACACAGTAGTTCTTGCAGGTAGAAGACAAGACAACATGTATGTGGTGGACTGGAGAACAGCCAAGGCAGAGACATGTCTACTTGTCAAGAATAAACAATCAACAAGCTGGATTTGGCACAGAAGATTAAATCACCTGAATTTCAAGACCATCAACAAACTATCAAGAAGCAAGTTAGTTGAAGGCCTGCCAGAGATCACATTCAAGAAAGAGAGTCTATGTGATGCTTGTCAAAAAGGAAAACAAATAAAAAGCTCATTCAAGTCAAAGCCTCATCAATCTACAACAAGAGTTCTACATCTATTGCACATGGACCTGTTTGGACCAGTCACACCAGTAAGTGTGAGTGGTAAGAAATACACTCTTGTAGTGGTGGATGACTTCTCAAAGTACACCTGGACCATTTTCATGAACAAGAAGAAAGAAACACTCAAGAAGCTGCCAGATTTGCTGAGAAGACTCCAAAATGAAAAAGAGCTAAAGATTATCAAGATCAGATCAGATAGAGGCACTGAATTTCTAAATGAAATTATCAGAACCTATTGTGAAGAAAATGGAGTGTTACATCAACTTTCTGCAGCAGGAACTCCACAACAAAATGGTGTAGCAGAAAGAAGAAACAGAACCATCAAGGAAGCAGTCAGGACAATGATAGCAGAAGCATGCTTACCAAAGAGATTTTGGGCTGAAGCAGCAAACACAGCATGCCATACACAAAACAGATCAATCATCAACAAACATCATGAAAAAACTCCATATGAAATATGGAATGGTAGAAAACCCAATATCTCATATTTTCATATGTTTGGATCAAAATGTTTTGTCTTAAACAGAATCACATTGATACCTTTGATGAGAAGGCTGATGAAGCAATCTTCATGGGATACTCAGACACCAGCAAAGCATTTAGAGTACTCAATAAAAGAACTTTGGTGATTGAAGAATCAATACATGTGGTTTTTTATGAACCAAATACAAATGGTGAAGATCTTCAAGATCAAGAAGAGAAAGCACCACAGAGAGAAATATATACAAATGCAACCATACCAACTACTATCCTGAATCATCATTTTAAAGATCAAGAGGAGCCACATATCAATACAACAAATGAAGCACCTGAAGTTGAAGTTCATGCTCAGCATGAAGGTATGGAAGCACCAAGTGAAGATCAACTTCAACCAGATCTAAATTGGCTAAGAGACCATCCTGAAGAACAAGTCATTGGAGATATTCACACAGAGTCGAACGGAAGACAAGCTGGAGCACATGCTAACTTGCTTTCTATCACAAGTGGAACCCAAGACCATAGATGATGCAATCCAAGATGCAGATTGGATCACAACCATGCAAGAAGAACTAAATGAATTTGAAATAAATGAAGTCTGGAACTTGTTGACAGACCTGAAATGGCCAACATCATTGGTGCAAAATGGGTATTCAGGAACAAGATGGATGAGCAAGGAACTGTTGTCAGAAACAAAGCTAGGCTAGTTGCAAAAGGCTATTCCCAAGCTGAAGGAATAGATTATGATGAAACATTTGCACCGAGAGCAAGATTGGAAGCAATCGACTCTTTCTAGCATTTCTTTGCACACAAAGACTTCAAAGTCTATCAAATGGATGTAAAGAGTGCATTCCTAAATGGACTTTTGGAAGAAGAAGTTTATGTAGAACAACCCCCTGGTTTTCAAATTAAAGGAAAAGAAGACAAAGTATACAAACTCAAGAAGGCCCTCTATGGCCTCAAACAGGCACCTAGAGCCTAGTATGAAACACTATCACAATTTCTGATCAAGAATGGATTCAACAAAGGAACTATTGACAAGACTCTATTCAAAGCTGGAGGAAGGAGCAAGCACATTCTTTGGTATAAATCTATGTTGATGACATAATCTTTGGATCGAGAGGATGAAAAAGTTGTGTGAGAAATTTGCAAACCTAATGAAGAGCAAATTTCAGATGAGCATGATGGGAGAATTAAACTACTTCCTTGGCCTTCAAGTAAAGCAAATGAAGGATGGCATTTTCATTTGTCAAGCCAAGTATACAAGAGATTTGATACACAAGTATGGCATGGATACAAGTGGCACAGCAGACACACCAATGTGTGCCAGAGTCATACTTGGAAAAGATGAAGGAGGAAAAGATGTTGATCAGAAAATGTATAGAGGAATTATTGGATCATTATTATACTTAACTGCAAGCAGACCTGACATAGCATTTGCAGTAGGAGTGTGTGCAAGATTTCAAGCTCAACCAAAAGAATCACATCTTCTAGCAGCTAAAAGGATAATCAAATACTTGAAAAACACTATAAATGTTGGTATTTGGTATCCAAAAGATGGAGGATTTACATTGATATCATATTCAGACTCGACTATCGTTGGATGCAAAATAGATAGAAAAAGCACCTCTGGTACATGCCAAATGCTAGGGACCAGACTAGTCTCTTGGTTCAGTAAAAAGCAAAACTCCATATCTACATCAACAGCCGAAGCAGAATATATAGCAGCAGGTAGCTGTTGTGCACAAGTACTTTGGATAAGACAACAGCTATGGGACTATGGAGTGGAAGAGAAAATAATTCCAATCATGTGTGATAATACAAGTGCAATATCTATTACAGAAAATCCAGTATTGCATTCAAGAACAAAGCACATAGATGTGAGGCATCATTTTATCAGAGACCATGTTGAAAAGAGGGATGTCATCCTAAAACACATACCCACTGAAGATCAATTGGCTGACATCTTCACTAAACCACTCAGTTATGAAAGATTCAGTAAACTAAGAACTGAGTTAGGAATGATTGAAATTGAATAAGTATCAAAAAGCGGCTAGCTCGCAGAATCGGCTAAGTGACTTCATTAAGCGGTACGACCTTTGCCGTTACGGGGAGATGCGACAAGTAAGGGCATGGTATCCATGAAGGTAACTTAAGCGATTGTTAGGAAGCAGATTACATGGAGCGGCTCGATGAAGAACCTATTGGAACGGTTAAGTGACCAGCGAAGGCACTTCACCGAAATAAAGACTTGGACAAATTAAAAGTGTGAACAAAATCAATTCTGATTACACGTGGCGAATAAAGAAATTATGGAGGATTATTCTGTACACACGTGGCGATCTACTTATGATCATGGAGGTATTTATATTATTTTTCGAATTATAAACTCCTCGATTCCCGGGCTCTATCATTACTTGCCTCAAACCACACCCCCATTCCACTCGAATATCGCGATTTTCATACACAAAATCACGCCATTTTGCCACAAAATCCTTCCATATTCAAAACCACGTTCACACTATAAAAACAAGACTTAGAGATTTTCAGAAATCTTTACGCTTTCTTGCCAATTACAAACCCTACTCTTGTTTCTATTGCAAACTCAAGATCATTGTCAAAACTTCTCTCCCTTTCAAAAATGGCATCATCCTCCTCAAACACCCAAGCTGGATATGAAAAATCGATTGCCACGGGATCCTTCTTTCAAGAAGAACACTACTGAAAGCGTGTGGAAATGACGAAGATGTTAAACGATTAGCAAAGCAGTCGCAAAATCCTAAAAAGCGGTATCGAGAGAAGGTCATGGGTTGAATCCCGGCAACGACGATTCGTGGTAAACCACGGTTGAGTGGGTAGCAGTCTTTGGGGGAGATTGTTGGGTATCTGACACTCGCCCGCCTTGTGCGTTCAACCCATGGCGGCGTGAAGGTGTGGTATAAGGAAATAAAGTAGCACCTTTACTAACACCAATTGGTTTTAGTACAACGGTAAGCGCTTGTTGCAATGAAGTAAAAGCAGCAAACAAGGGGACAAAAGAAGGAAAGACAAAGAAAGGACAATTCTGGGTGAAAAAATCATATGGCATTCAGTTACACTACTTGTTGCAATGTCTCAAAGTCCCCACAGTACAACTCCACAAACTGCATGAATCCAAAGTCATGTTTACTTATGTTAAACAACAACAGAAGGCAGGGGAAGGGAAGAGGAAGAAATCCACACGCAGCACCACCAGTCAAAGAAAGAAACAAAAGATTCAGCGAAGTCTGGAAAAGACAGACTTTGGACAACTGATTGATGAAGAAGAAGAGGAAGAAGGTTCTGACACTGAAGCAGAACAACAAGAAGAAGAAATCAGTGAGGATGAACAGCATCCTACTAAATAAAACACTGGAGAAGATGAGAAATCATCTCCAGAAGGAGCTGTACAATTGTCTGCAAACGATATAGATGATCGAATTGCAGAATATCTTGAGTGGAAGGAAGGAAATTCTAAACAACAGCTTCAAGACTCAGATCGCATGCTCGCTGAAGAAGCATGGCTATTTGACTTTCTGGGAATCACAACTCTGGTAGGTGTACTTGACGAATCACCTCTATGGGAAATGGTTGTTGCCGCCAAGGCAAGGCAAACCGCCCTGCATCTACGGGAGACAAAGTAACGACTCGAGAAGATGATGAAGATGATCCTGATCGGGATGATGGTGATGATCATGATGACAATGATGATAATGATCATGATCAGGATGATGATGATGATCTTGGTCAAGATAAAGAGGAGGACTCCCCTGCACCAGATGCAATTGATGACACTACTCTTCTCCGTACATTTTTGAAACCACAAGCCTCCGGCAAGCCTACAACTCCGGCAAAGACATCCACTCAACCGATGTCATCAACGTTCAAACTAACAAAGACAAACATTGTGGACCTTTGGTTCACCGCCGCCACGCTTGATCAAAGCAACCCCCGGCACAGAGATAGGGGGAACTGCAGCTCAAGCAACTCCAGCATATACATCTACCCAAATTCTTGACGATTTGGAAACTGGGACAGATGTCACTCAACATCAAAACAAGGGGCAGCAAACAGAACCAGAACCAGCTGACACAAGGCACAAACTCTCTCAGCTGGCAACTGGCATTATAAATGAAACTTTTGAGAAAGCAGCATACCTGCTGGCTGAAGAATTGGAGCAGCAAGCCATGTATCTCAGATCCATGACTTCAGCATTTAATGACAAAAGTTCCTCAATTGAACACAAGTTTCAGGCCATTGTAGAGTACATTGATGCACAAAACATTGTGGTTCAACAACAGGGAAGTCTGATGAAGCAGCTTAATATCAATATCACCAACAATCTTGCAGGGCTCAGACAGCATATTTCCCAAGAAAATGAATCAATGGCAGTGGCCTTTGGCACTAAATTTCGTAGTGTGAATGAGAAACTGAACGATCATCACCACAGATTCACATCTATTGAATCAAAGCTTGACTCTCTGATCGGCACGGCAGAGGCCACAAATAGCATCTTACTCCAGCAAAGGGATGATGCTGCCAAAAAGGGGGAAAATCGGGATAAGCCTGAAATTGAAGGATCAACAATCAGACCCCCAAATTTTACTGAAGAACAACTGAGAGCAAGAGACAGAGAAATAAGAATCAGAAATGAAGCAGAAGAACAGCAAAGAAGAGTCAGAGAAGAAAAAGAAAAGGCCCTAAAGGAACCCTGCATTGGATTTCCTCATCCTATGCAAAGAAGAGATGATGATAGAGACAGATCCGGCAGACAACTAAGGCCTGGATCTAGTCAGCAAAGAGGATCAGCCAGTCAACAAAGCTCAAGACACGGAGAGAAAAGACCAAAGAGAGGCAAAGCAGCAGCTCCAGATATACTGAGGAGCACAGGACTTACACTGGTCACCAAAGAAAAGCAGAATATGATGCAGATGTACTGGACCATGTAGGAGAATTTTTCAGAGTACAGGAAGGACTTTATCCTCACCTCTCACAGATGAAGCTTGGGCTGATTGGCTAAACTATCAGGATGAAAGGATGAGAACTGATATGGCCAAACTCTACAATGAAGTCAAAAGGGAGTTTGCACTTCTCAAACAAACCAACAACAAACCAAGCTCAGCCATACCATTATCAAAGAAAAGGACCGTAAGACTTGCCAACCTGAACAACAAGAAGAATTCAAATATATGGCAAAATTCTTCAATCCTATTGGAAGATTGGAGAAACAGGAGCAGTGGAGTCTCTACAAAAGCCTCAAGTTCGCAGATTCACATATTGCTGAGGCTAGAGAAAGACTTGAAAAATATTTTGAAGAACCTAAGGCAAATGAGACCATGCTCGATTTCAATGAGACTTTTTGCCAAAAGAGTTTTTAGGGTATATCCGAATACACGACTTTGGCTTCTCTGGAAGTGGAAGTTTCCAGAAATTGATTGGAAAGACATTGAAGAGGTTCAGACTACAAAGTTCAAGAGGTACAAGGCTGAATTAAGCAAAATATAGTCTGTAACATTTGAATAAAGTTTTAGAACTTATTGCTCTATGATGGATGAATAAAATTACTGAATTTGTGTTCTGTTCCTTATTATGAAAATTTTGATTACTTATGTTCAGGTTTATGAGGGTTTTGGCATCATCAAAAAGGGGGAAATTGTTAGGAACATTTTATTATGTTTTGATGATAGCCATACCAGCTGTTATAGCAAGCCTGAAATAAGTTAGAATTCTCTGTATAAGTCCTTACTTAGAGTCTGACATGTTGTATAAGTTGAGTCAGACAAGTATTGTACTAGTTGGTATGACAGCAAAGCAAAAACAGATATCGGCAGAGTGAAGCCAGCCAAGCACCAGCAGAGAAGCAATGCAGACATTAAAGGTCTGACTTCTAACCAAGGAAGTCTATGATGACCTTGGACAAGTCTAAGTCATACTACAAGTGAAGTATATTAATATTTAAATATGGTGTACACTGATCTCACCCCAATCTAAGATCAGTGAAGTACAAAGATTCTTCCTCAACTGAAGCAAAGAAGAAAACTGTGAACCGGCAAAGTAAACTTACTTTCGGCTGAGTAAAGACGAAACGGTAAAGGAAAAGCTAAAACGGCTAAGACAGAAGGTTCACTTGACCGTTCTGAAAACGGCGAAGGAACACTTACCAGATCAGATTTAATATACGTTGATGTTTCAGAAGATCATGCATTAAATGCACAATCATTAGAGGATCAATCAAGGACGGATTTTCTGCTATACGTTTGAAGAAAGAATCCGATCACTGAAATCAAGGGGAATACAATTAAGGGGGAATCAAGAATGAAATCAAGGATTATTCTCTCATTAATATAGCCAACGGACGGAATTTCAAAAACCAAAGTTATTCAAGGCTATAAATAGAAGGCATTGACAGAAAAAGAATACAACGATTCAAAAAAAAATAGCAGAAACTCTGTCAATTTGAAAAGCCTTATATCTGAACTTACAAAGATATATTCAGTGATCAACTCAAGTATCAGAAATACAAAGTCATATTCAGAACTGAGATTGATCAAGCAAGTGTGTGAATCACATTCACATCAAACTGAAGCAACTGAATCAGAGGCAATCTGAGAAGGAGTTGAATCTGTGATAACTGTTGAAGGATTTTGATCTCAAAGAGCAGCAAAAAAAAAAGATCAATCATCAAGTATTATGAGTCAAGGAGTGATAGTCTTGTAGATTGTGAAGCTTGGGAAGCCAAGGACAATCATACTATTGTATCTGTGAAAACAATAGTGAATTCCTCCAATCATCACAGGAGAAGAGTGGATTAAGGGATTACACCACCATGAACCACTATAAGCCTTGTGTCAATTTAATTTCTGCAATTTACTTTACAGCATTTATTTATTTAGCCTACATCATAACTTATATCTGTATTTGTCTACACCGATTTGAAAACAACGTAGTAAGAAGGGACTTATCTCACGCCCAAAAGCTTTTAAATAAGAGAAAAGTTTTTGAAACTCCACTATAGTCATTCACCCCACCCCCCCCTCTCTGACTATAGTTTCACCCTTCTCTGGGACCAACAGATTCTGAAAAGAGTCTTGTCAATGGTACCTTTGGTAAAACCATTGTCCACCGAGAATTGAGATAAGGTTTCATACCAAGCTCTTGGTGCTTGCTTCAAACCATAAAGGGCCTTGTTAAGTCTGTACACTTTATCTCCTTGATCTTTAACTTAAAAACCAGGAGGTTGCTGAACATAAACCTCTTCTTCCAGTATGCCATTTTAGAATGCACTTTTAACATCCATCTGGTATACTTTGAAGTTTTTATAAGCAGTATGTGCCAAGAATAATCTTATGGCCTTCAATCTTGCAACTGGAGCATATGTCTCATCAAAGTCTATTCCTTCAGCTTGAGAATAGCCCTTTGCTACTAGTCTGGCCTTATTCCTTACAATGGAGATTCATCCAATTTGTTTATGTATAACCATTTAGTTCCAATTATATTTGCATGACTAAGCCTTTCCACTAGTGTCCAAACTTGATTTCTTTCAAACTCATACGATTGCATAGCAATTATCCAATTTGGATCAGATATAGCTTCTTCAACAACTTTAGGCTCCATTTGAGATAGAAAACAAGTAAACATTGCTTCCAATTGTCTTCTAGTCCTTACACCTTGTTGTATGTTGCCAATTACTTGTTCAGCGGGGTGGTCTTTCAACCATTGTAAATCATGATTTGTTTGATTTACAGGAGTTTCATCTTGATGAAGCTCTCTTTGTTGCTTGATGGGGTTCAACGGAACCTTGAACCGCCTGGCTTGTTGCATCAAGAGTGTTACCAAAGATGTTCTTTTAGCAAAGGGGAGACGAAACTTTTAAGTCATTTATCCTTTCCAAAACATCAACACATTCTAGATTAGTGACTTGGAGATTTTCAGCATGTTCTGAAACTTCATCTTCCATTCCAGTAAACTTTGGTTCATCAAATACGACATGTATTGATTCTTCATGTTTCAATGTCCTTTTATTCAGTACCCTGAATGCCTTGCTGACAGAAGAATATCCTAAAAAGATTCCTTCATCTGATTTTGGTTGGAATGTCTTCAATTGCTCCGTATGATTCAAAATAAAACATTTGATTCCAAATGGATGGAAATAAGATATATTTGGTTTTCTTCCATTCCATATCTCATAAGGTGTCTTCAGCAGCTTCTCGTTCACTCAGGTTATAGCATGTTGTGTTGATTGCTTCAGCCCAATATCTTTCAGGTAATAATGCTTCACAAATCATAGTCCTTCCTGCTTCTTTCAAGGTTCTGTTTCTTCTCTCAAAGAACCCCATTTTCTTCGAGGTGTACCAAAGAAATGCTAATTGATGCAAAGACACCATTTTGCTCACAATATTCTCTTATGAATTTATTGAGAAACTCAGTACCCTTGTCTGATCTGATCTTCACTACTGTCAAACTTTTCTCATTTTGCAATCTCTTCAACAGTTCAGGCATCCTTTGAAGTGTATCACTTTTCTTGTTCATGAATACTACCCAAGTGTATCTTGAATAATCATCCACAAATACCAGAGTATACTTCTTCCATGTTACACTTGTAGGTGTTACTGGTCCAAATAAATCCATGTGCATTAGCTCCAAAACTCTTTTTGTTGATTGCTTAGTCTTTGACTTGAAGCTTGACTTGGTTGTTTACCTTGCGGACAAGCATCACATATAGCATCCTTTTTGAATGTGATCTCTGGTAAACCAATCACCAACTTCTTTTTCACTAACTGATTGATATCATCAAAGTTGAGATGATTCAACTTCTTATGCCACAACTAATTCAGTTCTGACTTTGTATGCACAATTAGGCATGTTTCTGGAACAGCAGTAGACCAATCCACAACATACATGTTTTGTTGTCTTCTACCAGCCAACACAACTTGTTCACCTCATTCACTAATGACAATACAGTTGCCTTTATCAAAAGTGACCTTGTAGCCCATGTCACAAAATTGTCTAGTGCTCAGTAGGTTGTAGTCCAGTCATTCCACAAATGTAACATTCCTGATAGTTAATCCATTCCTCACCAGTGTACCATAACCGTTTGTGTATCCTGGTGTATTCTTGTTTCCAAAATTGACTCTTGGACCATTCTTTGCCACATAGTTTGTCAAACAGTGCTTGTTCTTTGTCATATGTCTGGAACATCCACTGTCAAAGTACCAGACACCCTACAAAACAAAGTTAATGTATTTTAGGTACCCAAAACTGTTTGGGTCCATAGTGGTCAGTGGTAAGCATGACCATTGGTAGATTTCCATAAGGTCTTCTTCGAAAAGCATTGCACTTTTGTTCATATATGTATCCTACATTTCCATAAGATCTAACATTTGGTTGTGTAGGATTCACATATGCTTTCTGGCCTTTTGGTACATAATGTTGTTTGAAGTGATTTCTATTATTGGAAGCACTAGCATAACCATAGGTTTGCTATCTGTTAGGAGCAGCCCTGTAATATGAGGTCTGCTGAGGTCCCTGCTGAGGTCTTGAGTAAGTCCTCTGCTGATTCCTCTGCTGAGGTTTTACCCTAGCATTATGGTTATAACTATTGTTTCTAGCAGTAGGGTTAGGAATATTCCAATCATCATCAGTAGGGAACAATCTATCTTTCCCCCTAAGATAAGTATCCCTAGAATGATTAACATTTTTAGGTTTAGGATTCTTATCCTTGGGATATTTCTGATTTTTGCCCTTTTATGGTCCAGCAGACTTAGCAGCAAGTCTGCTATCAGTAGGTCTAGAAGGTCCATCAGTCCTACTTTTGGATTTACCCTTTTTGGTAGGTACTGTTGACCTTTTTGACTTCTGATTTAGCTTTCTTGAAGACTTCTCAGTAGGCTTTACTGCCTTAGTAACCTTTTTGGGAGTTGGATCTTGTGCAGGTACAAACTTAGGACCAATTATGGTACTAGGTTCAGTAACCTTACTAGATCCACTCTTAGTAGATTGCTGAGTTCCAAATCCAAGGCCTGTTCTATCACCATAGGCTTTCCAGGTTTGAATGCAGTAGCGGAACTAGATTGTTCAGCAGATTCAGCAGCTACTGAGTGTACAGCAGACTTATGTTGATTCTGTTCAACATCCTTTTCCTTTCCTTTGAGGGTTCTTAATTCAGCTTTTAATCTTTCAACTTATGCTTGAAGAGTTTCTTTTTCAACCTTCACAATCTCATAACCAGATTGTATTTTCCTCAGTTGATTAAGGATGGCATCCAAAGTTTCTTCATTGTCAGAATTTTTAGGATTTGAACCACAAGTTGATTCACAATCACTTTCAGCAGGAGTATTTATAGATACTGAATTGTATACCTCCTCAGTCTATTTCATATTTGCCATTAAATCATAATCATCCATATCATCAACAAGTGTAGTGTCATCAGATTCATTTCCTTTTTCTGATTCAACTTCATAGCCTGATTCATCATCAGCAACCATTGCTTTCTTGCCAAGTCTTCTTTGCTGATTCTTGTTCTTCAGTAGGTCTGGACAATCAGGTCTGAAATATCCAGGTTTCTTGCAGTTGAAGCATGAGATAATCAGTTCCTTTTTCGCATTTTAGATCCGGGACAATCCAGTTTGAAGTGTCATGGTTTCTTGCAATGAAAACACAAATAATCATTATCTTTCTTGGATTCTTCCTTCTTCTTTTCACTTGATTTCTTTGTGAAATTCCTTGGAGAATCCCTTCCTGTTTTCATCATTCTGATTTTCTTGCTCGGTAGGGTAATTTGCTCTTGCATCTCATCCAGTGGATCATCTTGATCACCTGATGGTTCTTCTTTATGTGCAGCAGTAAATGCAATAGTCTTTGGTTCTTCTTTTTCAGTCTCAGGAACAAGTTTCTTACTGAATTCATATGCTTTGAGATCTGAAAACAATTTGAAGGTGTCTTCTTCATGTAGACTCCTGGATTCTTATATGGTAGTAACCTTCATCTCCCAAACCTCTTTTGCAGGTAGGGCTTTTAAGCTTGTATTGATCTCTTCTTTTGTATAGATCACATTCAGTAGGGTGAGTTCATCCATGATAGCATTGAATCTTGACTCCATTTGCTCAAAGGTTTCATTTGATTTCATCTTGAAATCTTGGAATTTTCTTTTGGCTACACTGACTTTGTTTTCTTTATAGCATCAGTGCCTTCACAGATAAGTTGCAATTTTTCCCAAAGTTCCTTTGCAGTCTTGAAATCTTTCACTTTCATGTACATATTGCTATCCAAAGTTCTGTATATGATATCAATAGCAATATTGTTGAGGTTTGCTCTTATTCTATCTTCAGCACCCCACTCTCTTGGAACATACTGAGTTTCACTACCCACAGTTATGGCTTTAGTGATCTCCAGTGGTCCATCAGTCAGCACATCCATCATCTCATCATGTGTTGCAGCTAGATAAGACTGCATACGACGTTTATACTCATCAAAATGATCTAAGGAACACATCAACATAGTCCTAGCATACTGGTTGTTATCCATGATGCAAAGCTTTGAAAATTAGAAACTTGTAAAAGTTTTCAAAGTATTTTCACAAGGACAACAAGTAGGATTACTTCAGAACAGAAGCACGGCTCTGATACCAATTGTTGGTCCCTTGAAAAGGCTTTGGTTAAGTTTAGAGGGGGGTGAATAAACTTAACACTTAAAACATTTTGGAGTTAACAAACTCAAGAAGGTCAAGAGCTTTCTTGACTTCTCAGAGTCCGATGACCACTCGATAAAGAATCGACTATTGATATTACTAAATCATTACTGATGGAATATATTTAGTTTAAGCCTTGTTACTTGTTGTTAAAAGATGATACTAAGTATTAGATACTCAGCAGTGTAAGTGTGTGATTTAGTTGCTAGTTTCAGTAAGTTGATGTGATCGGTGTACTAAATGCAGAAAGTAAGTAGGCAATTTTATAGTGGTTCTAGGTGGTGTAATCCTGTCGGTCCACTCTTCTCCTGTGATGTTGGAGGAAATTCACTAGAGATCTTTGAGGTTACAGTTACAGAAATCCCTAAGATGTCTGTCCTTCACCAATAGCTATGGCTTCACAAACTGAATAATTGAAACATGTAGGATTGTTGCTTCAAAGTATTCCAATGGTCCTTGAAGGGTAAGATTGCCTCTTCACCAGCTCCACCATAAACAATAGTTCTTGACACCTAAGTGCTTCTCTGTCTTCAGCAGGTTTCTTGTAAAAGAAAGTTTGAATCAAGTGAATGATTCAACGGTCAGCAGCTTGATCAGGATGAAATGATCAGCAGCTTGATGTCTTCAAGTGTGTGTACTTGTTGTAACTTGATAGCAGATTACACTTGAAGAATTTTCTGGATCAATAGCTTTAAGCTCTATGTATGTCAGTATGGTGATTTTCTTGATAAGAAACTTGATAGCTTGGAGTTGATTATTTCTTTTTCATCACTTGTATCTAAATCAGAAGTCTTCTATTTATAAGTGAGAATCCTGTGACTTATGTTTGAAATTCAAACATAGCCGTTTCATATTTTGTCCCCATCTTGACTTGCTCTCTGTCTCTGTTTATAGTACTGACACTGTCAGTTTGCTTTCTGTCATTTTCCAGTCTGTCCACCCTTTGACTTGTGTCCATTGGTTAATCCTATGAATCTTTCCAACGTTCTTTTAATCTTGGCCATTGATTTGTTTACAATATCAAGGTTTGTAATCCATTCTTATCCTTGTAATCTTCCAATGTAACCTTGATTAAATCGAGATTTATACTCAGCAGATATCTGACTTATTTTAGTTTGCTAAAGTACATATCTGTCAGCTGGATAAAGTCTGTTGTGTCTATGAAACACTTTATCTGCCTACTTTTCATCTAAATTTTTATTATGAAGTTAGAGTATACCATTTTGATTATAACTAAGTTCCAATCACCACTTAATCATATGGAACTTAGACCTTGTACATAAGGAATATGCAATCAGTTTAGGTCATCACAGAATTCCCTAAATTCTGATTCCATATCCTTGACTTTAAATACTAAGTTTGATCCATTAGCCTTCAATCACTGAGTTTGAACCCTCAGCCTTCAGTCTTCAGCAGGTTCCTAACTAGTCTACTGACCTAGATAGGTCTGCTGATAAAGTCAGCTGACCTAATTACAATGCTTGTTTGATCAAACCTATACAAAGATCAAACTCTAATAAACCTATACATTTGATCTAGACATCTTTTTGCCTTTGCTCTGTAACAGCTAGCCTGGCACTCATCATTAAAACTTAAAATAAGTCCAGCAGATGCCATGTTCCCTGATCCGGCACCGTGACGTAAAAAGATTCAGAAAGAGGTGGCCCGCGCTCAAGGAACCAGTACCAGTGCGACCAGAGAAAAAGAGGTGTCTGATGTTGAAGATCAGGCCGCCGAACCTAGCTCTAGTGGCGCCGCTGAGCATGATGAGGCATTTATTGAGGATGCCGCTAATCATGAGCTGATGGGCTCGAGCGAGGATGAGAACGTGCCCTTACCGCGTAAGTCCGTCTGGGAGCTCCTTAAGAAGCCTAAAAGGAAAAGGGACCCCAAACCGACGACTGTTGGTGAAGCAGCGGCGAAGGCAAAAAACCCAAAACCCAATAATCCGGAAGCGTTAAGGGAGTTTACTCTTCTGGCCGTGTATGAGAAGGCTCTGGAGAAGGAGTGGGTGATGCTTTGTGACAGTGAAGAGCTCAACAAACTTCTCCGCCGTCGATATAAGATTGACACAAATGTCTACAGGTTTTCTTTATTTGATTATTCGAAAGAGGTGGATAAGTTTAAACCCGAAGATCACGAGGATTATGTTTGTGCCCGTCGTCCGGATGATACCCCAATCCTTCACTTTGATCATTTCTATGCGGGGCTCAGACCCCCATTTGACCCATTTTTTGTCAAGATTTGCGAGCTGACGAGGGCTCTACCCACCGATTTTGCGATTGGGGCCGTTATTCAGATTATGGCCTTCATTGTTATGTGTCGGACGATGAAGATAGAGCACACCCTTACTCTGCTGGGTCAATTCCACTTATTTTGTACGACGGGCCTTTCGAGGCAGATATATTTGATGACCAAGACGCCTCGCTTGCTATTCTTGGTACTAAATAAAATCCACAGATGGCAAGAGCGGGTGCTGAAGGTGGAATCCAAAGTTGGTTGGCCATTTCCTAAGGCCGCACAGCGCAAAGGAAAGCCCGCCCTTTCACTTGGAGAGCCCCTAGTTTCTGAGCATCGATTCGTTCAAGGGCTCTTGGCCCTTATAAATTCTGATGGGGTCGAGCCCTCTTTGAGAAATGTGGCTTGGGTCGATCATCTTGATGTGGCCCTTCCCCTCACGTGCATGGCTAGGCTAGCGGGTCCGGGTAAAGCGGAAGCCCTAGTGGTCATAGAACCGGAGGAATGCGACCCCGACTGGATAGGAGAGTGTCACTTGGGTAAATTCTTTCCCTACGAGTGCCCTGTATGTGGAGGCGATCCTACGAGAAGACCGTCTTGTAATTTTCTTTCGTTGCTTTTTATTTCGTAACTTTATATGCTGTATTGTTTTGCTCCTTTTTTGACCTGTTTCTAACGAACTCTTTTGTAGGCATGGACGCTAACGAACGCCGAGCTCAAAGACAAAGGCTCAACGATGAGAATGCCAAAACTCGACATACGACTCTAAAATAGGTTTTGGGGAAGATACCACATACCGTGGATGCCTATCATTGATGAGACATACGACCCCACTCAGCTTTCGGCGGCGCCCATAGGTGCGAGAGCTCAAGCCAGGTGGGCGAGGCTCAAAAGAGATCACAAGCTGAAGTACCTGTAAAAGAGCTTCAGGGCCCCAAGCGGTCTAGAGCTGAGAAGACCAAGACTGCTGGTGGAGCTGAGAAAGGCTCTGACCGTCCCGACAAGGGACCTGCTGACAAATGCTCTCTGCGGCCAGAAGTTTCTACTGAAGAGGTCGCGGAGGAGACGGGGGCGCTGCCCACGGGGACCCTTCCCCAAGGTTATAAAAAGAAGGAGGATGTTTGGCTGGATGCTGATTTTATCCAAGGCCTTGACATGACGAGGGCAAAACAGATCAGGGAGGCAATTGCCGATGTCATTCCCTTGGGCCGTCTTGCCTGGAGTTCAAATAGAGATTGGTAGGGGATCACTACTCACATCGTGGTTCGGGACGATGCCCCCACCAAAGATGAGGTCGCTGAGCTCAAAGATCTTTCCGGCCAGTTTGGGATCACAGCCTCTATGGTGAGCTTTTTATTTCTGACCTCGTATTTTTTCTAACTTTGCTTTTCTGGCGGTCTTACTCTCTTTTCTTTCAGCTTGGAACTCGTATTAACAAGGCTATTGAGGCCGCTAAGAAACGTAAGGCCGAGCTTAGGAAAGCGACTATGGCTCTTGGGGCCTCGGATAAGGCTAGGGTCGCTGCTGAGGACAAGAGTGCGGACGCCTTGACTGAGGTAGATCGCATGAAGAAGGCCATGCTTGAGAGCGCTAGGCTGGACGCTAAGCTGCAGTAGAAAGTGGCGATTCTGAAAGACGAAGCCCATAAATCTGCTGAAGGGTTGTCGGCCGCACAGGAGGAGATTGCGAGTTTAAAAGAGCAACTTGCTGCCGCAAATAAGGCTACTAAGGAGGCGGGTCCTGCGGCCATTGTTGTCCATAAGCGTTCTGATGAGTTTTTCGACTATTTGAAGGCGAGCTTTGACAAAGGCTTCAACCATCTCGCTCGCTGCCTTTGGGCATATCATGGTAGAGAGTCGATCATTTTTGAGGAAATGCTCCGGTGGGCAAACATGTCCCAGTGAAGTCCTGATTTGTTGGCCCTTCATCCAGATATTCCTTATGCTCGCTGCCTGCGGATCACATTACCTCATCCAGTTAATCCTATTAACTTTGCCATTTTGAAGAATCCTCCTACTGATGCGAGCGCCCAACCAGGCGATGATTACATTGACACTCCCCCTGGCTAAACTTAAAGATCTTATGCCTTCTTTTTGAAATATTTTCCTGCGGTCTTGTAATAATTCAACTTTGCTTCTGATTTGGATTATTTCGACGTTTTCTTTTGATGTTATTGTCATAACTTTAGCTTTTATTTTCCGCACTTTTATTTGTGGCCATGTTTGGCTTGTTAAACTTGATTTGTGGCCGCAATTGGCCCCCTGATTTATGCCCTGCACTTGTTTTCTTTGATTTATCTCTTGTACCTTGTATGTGTGCGGCCCCCTTTATTTGGGCGAGGTCAAGATAGCTCGTGAAAATAATAGAACCGATGAAATGTACTTGCTGTGGAAAAGCAATCAAAATTTCCGCCTGCGGCCCCCTGTATTTTGACGAGGTTGATATAGCTCTCTTAAAATACTAGGTCTTGTAAATTTGAAAAATCGATCATGCGGCCCCCTTGTTTTACGCCAAACTCTAATAAGTTGGGGCGAAACAAATATCCTGCACGCGGCCCCCTTGTTGGAGACGAGGTACGTTGTCCGTGGTGTGTTTGTGGAGTTTCGAAATTTTTCACTCTATGGCCCCCTAAGTTTATGGCGAGCTAGAAATATTGGGCTTGCCCGAAACTTGAAGGTTAGTTGACTGGACAGGACGAACCTTTCTTGACTGTTGTGCTTCTGAAGAAAGCTAAAGCTGTTGGTCCCTTGGAAAGGCTAACACAAGTTTCGAGGGGGGTGAATAAACTTGTCACAAAAAACTTTCCCAAAACTGAAAGTACCCCAGGAACTGAGTTTTTACTAAACTCAAACTGAACTAATAGACTGATGCTCAGTTCAGTTTTGTTCCTATCCTTTAATCTTGCATAGGAGTTAGCTAATTCAGTTTTGCTGATGCTAGAACTGAACTGACTTGTAGCGGATAAGATCAAGCCTTTTGTGCAATAGATGTGTCAATAAAGATCTAATCCTCCTATGTATCAGTTATGTGCTGACTCAGTGTCTAATGTTTGCTGAGTAAAGTAATAATAATGTCATAATTAAAGCAATCATAGCACAAATATAAATGCGTAAAGTAAATCAACACAGAGTTTGTTTATGGAAGTTCCGGGTGGTGTAATCCTGTACGTCTCCCCTTCTCCTGTGGTGTAGGACGTATCACTAGAATCTTGAGATAACTGTTACAAAATCCTAGCCCAATGACAGTCCTTCACGACACCCTAGTTTCGCTGTCTACACATAATGAAGAAAGGTAAGATTGCTCCCTTCACTCTGCACACTGATCCTTCGGAGGTGGAATGACTCCTTCACCAGCTCACCACACAAACACAGTCCGCAGACTGCACCTTTAGCTGTGGCAACTGAGTTGTAACCGTATGAGGAAAGGTAGAGTTGCTCTCCTCAAACTATGCACAGCCAACCCTTTTTACACAAAGGTTAGGTTTAGAATTAATCAAGAGATTAATTCAGTGAGCTGTCTGCTTCTTCTGGATATGGCATTGTAGCTCCAAGATGCCTTCTTCCCCCTTAATGGGTTACTGAATATTTCTTCATAATCTTCAAGGCAATTTCGTTGGCTTCCCCTATTTTTATATATGAAATCTGATTTTCTGGATCTGGATCCTTAGATATATGCTTTATAAAACTTGTCCAAGATCTATTCTATCACGCACTTCCTTCTGAGTATTTATAGGGATGATGTAACGGTCAAATAAATCTTATAGCCGTTACATCTATCTTTTAGCCAACGTTCATGTGTACGACCTTTTGTCGTTTTGTTATTTCAAATTCAATAAGGCCTTAACTCAGTTCTCTACTCTTCTTCAAAACTGAGTATCTCATATTCTTGACATCTGACTTCAATTGACTAAGTCGGAGTACACCATTCAGTTTCTTCTTTTTCTGGTAACTGATAGTCTTTGTCCTTAAGATTATTCAGCTTTACATGATCTATAGTTCAGTTTCAGGTCACCTGATCGGCTAAAACTGGGTCCAATCTTACCGGCAGTGTACCGGGTCGAATTGTAGTCTAGTCTGGTGAATCAAGATCGTATCCCTCAGGGAAATGAAAATGTAATTCAAAATGTGGTTAAACACCAATTAGCTATTATTATCTTGATCTAAGTCGCAGTCCTTACCAATTAGAGTTATTAATATGATACTAATGCGGTAATTAAGTGGATATTTATATAGATATATAGATACCAATATAATTAATATATATAGTTATATAATAAGAACTAACCAAGACAATATTATTGAACTATGATCTCTTTTAGTTTACTGGATGTGATCAAACTTCATGTTTTAAGGTGTTTATTGATTATGTGAAACGGTATACTCCTCAGCTAACAAATTCCCCTCATACGAGTGCACGAATTTGTTCTATGCCTCCTCCTTGGTAAAACCGCAATTAAACCTAATGATTTGACATGATAATCTCTCGAGTATAAATATTCTATCCCTAGATAAGAAAGAGGGTTCCGTTTGTCAGACGGCCAATTTTACCTTCCAGTCTTTCTACCCTTTTCTCATACCCTAACGTCTCTGGTCAGTTCATGATTAGGTTATGTCTCTGTCCATACTGGTTAATTACGTCAATACAGACTGTCAATTAGTTCAAGTAGAAAAAGATCATCATATTCAATTTTTAGTCAAATTTTTAACATAGTCATCATCCATTTCCCTAAAAGAGAAACATATTTCAATTACATGTCTTGGCTAGTTGTATAATTAGCCTACATATATTATTACTATTATATAAAATTGTACATAAACAACAAACATAATAACCTTAGAATATTACCGATTACAATTGTTGAAGTGGGTTTTGTCCTCTGAATGTAACAATATTGATGAAATCAACAACCTTCGATAATTATTCTAACTATTACAACGATACTAATACTATTTTTATGGCAGAATGCCTACTGAAATAATATTTACAGAGAGTAGATAAGAAAATATATATAATGATAGAGATATATATATTGGTACCCTTTTTCTCTTCTTATAAATGACACTATTTATAGGCTGAGTATTCTGGTCCGGCGTACGCCCAGACTGATCCGGCGTGCGCCGGATTAACCGAATTTGAGTACATTGTGTCAGACGCATGTGGAGTAACATGGGTTAATCATAAAAATAATCCGGCGTGAACCGGCTTCCTCTGGCCTGCGCCGGATTTGTCAAATATCAGCCACTTGATCAGAATTTTATGTTTTTCGATTCCGATTCTTCTACTTTGTATCACATAATACCTGTATAATTCAAAAAACAGCAAAACCACAGGTAAATCTGATAACAAAAGTTATAATTTGTATTACGTTATTTATTTGTAGTATTAGATTTTTATAAGTTATTTTACTATCTTTTAAGATATTTAGATAAAATTAATCAATAATATGTATAAAATGTTATAAATTTCAGTTATAAATTTAACATATATCTACTACTCCCCACTTAGCTTTTGATCGTCCTCGAGCAAAATAAGCGATGATAATAAATAAAAATTCATAATGCAAACAATATAGTTTATCTAGATTAAATTTCTAATTTAGTAACGTATGCTGTCAATATTATAATTATATTAATTTTTTTCTATCTAAGATCATTAAGAGGACGAAAAGTGTGTATAACTTAATAAATTACTTATAAAATATTATCTAAATGAAATTCTACTTGAATTACTTAATAATAAAAATAAAATATTTAGAATAACTTTATAATCGCCACTATACGAATTATCGGAATCAAGGACTAGGTCAAGTAGTTGGCAAATTGGCTTATAATGTTTAGGCTCAGGGTAGTTGGCTAATCGAAAGGATAATAAAGGAAAAATCAAAAGGGATAGAAGCAAGTCGTACGTACTTACACCTTCAACTTTTTGATCAAAAATTATCTCGATTAGTAATATCTTGAACAGACTTAATTTTTTTTTTTTTAACAAACATAATATTATGCCAACAATCATGATTTTTGTAGAAATGCTCATCCGGATACACATCTCAACTTTTGCCATTTGTATTGCATCGACTCTTTTATTTCGATGTTGTCACCGCTATCCATAAGTATATACTGAACTTGCGGGATTCCAAGGAAATGTAGACCAAATTAAGTTAAGGGTCGGTTTTATCTAGTTAATCATAATGGCTAATTTCGAGTGAGGTCTTGATCACTCTACAAGGCTGAGGTGGGGACAAAAATTGGAAATCATGTTCGGGTAGGCTATTTGTCTCTAGTTAGTCAAAGTTATGCCAAAAATCGTCATCCCTAATCCGATTCCAATTTCATACTTGTTTTGAAAAGAAAATTATTCTAAAATTTAATTATAAATTATAAGTAACTTTTGTCTAATTTCATAAAAAAAAATATTTCATAATATTTATCTAGATATACATACTTAAATTCTTGTTAAAATCTAAAATAGATAAATAATATAGAAATAATATATCAAGATTACTTTGCTTAATTAAAATTTTATTCTATCAAAATATATCATTTTTATTATAATAATTATATATTATTTCATTTATTTTCTTAAGAATAATTAAACTAAGTGTATATGTATTTGATATATTAATTTCCTTTTATTTACTAACCTAACTCTACTCCCCACCTGCGAACTGGCATTGTCCCGATGATAAGTGAGTAAAAAGTTGGGTAGAAAATAAAAGGAATCTTTTTAAGTAAGGTGATGCGAGTTGTTTGTGAATTAGTTGTTTAGAAAGAAAATTTATATAGAAAACCATAATAGTTTAAAAAAACAAACATTAATATTACATAAAGACATAATTAAACAAACTTACGAATCAACTTAAACAATTTAAACGAAACTTAAACTTAAAATATCTTATTCCATCAACTAAACAAACCACTTAAACTCCTGCCATTGCACACAGATGAAATTACTCCTCTAATCTTCTGCTGTAGATGAACCACGTGGTACATCCACTGGGAGCAAACCTAGAAGAGGTTGACGAGAAGGAAAGATCTCATCCGATGCAGTTTCTGGAACTCCAGCAAAACGGACATAGATTCTAGAGATCAATGACGCATATGGCATCGGTTGACGAAAATTTCGTCTACCGAGTGCAAAGTTGATGGCCGTCTTGTGGATCAGGACTCCCCAATCAATAATACCTCCAATTGTAATAGCATAAAGCAGCAACATCTCATCATCAGAAACCTCTGAAAAATCCAAAGTTGGAAAAACTCGTGAATTAATAAAATGTTTCCAGGTTCGAAGATGAGGAAGCAGAGCTGAAGTGGATACATCACGATCACGGTTGTAATTTGGAAAGAGAATTTGGAAAGCTTCGGCACACTTATCAATAACACCATGAACAGTGTCCAAATTCCACTGTGATTCGTAATGACTATTTGGGGTAGTTTGGACAGGGGGTATTTGAAAAGCTTGATTAATGATAAAAGGAGTGAATGGTACAATACAACCACGAATACGCACAAAACGTGTAGACTTTACAGAAATAGATTCTGACAGAGCTGCATAAAATTCTCGGACTAGAGTGACATTGACCTTGCCTCTTGGTGTACGAACGAAACGGTCCCATCCACCTCCTTCGATACGCAGAAATCCCCACTGGTTTATTTTCCGAAAATTAAGACCCTTTTCAAGCAAAATGGGGGATTGACTAAAGTTAGATAAATAACGGTCTTGAGCTGTTTGGTTCGGATAATCATTAGGATTGAAAAATAAGGGTTGAGAATCCGGGGTTTCAGCATTTGGGTATAACGGGGGAGAGTAACTGTTAACTGACGGAGAAGAATGATTGGACATTTTGTACCGTACTTAAATAGACAGTAGGTGAAAGAGAAGAAGGTGTGCCACTTTAGGAATGTAAGGGGTGCTATTTATAGGTAAAAATTCGAGCAGAAGAAGAAAAGATTGGTTTTGGGCCATAAATAGATTTTCCGGCGTAAACCGGAATGTTCCGGCCTACACCGGAATTTATTTAATTCCTGCCGAATTGAATACCCTATATATAGGCAGTCATGTCGGTGATAACCCGGCGTGAACCGGAAGGTACCCGGCGTACGCCGGACTTTACTGTTCACGAACAGAGTCTAAATTGTGTGTACATGGCCAAAAAAAAATTTAAAATCAAACATAATAAAAGACATTACTCATATAAAATCAAAATGTTATAAAATTGTTACCAAACAAATTATTACGCACTTGGGAAATTATGAAAAAGTGCACTAACCACTGAGTGCTGCAACAAAACGTCAACGTAAGATACTAGTACCGAATTAACACATAAAACGAAATAGTTATAATAGTACAAATGTTTTTTAAATGAAAAAAAGTTTAATCAGTTCATTCAAAATCTTCAAAATTCATGTCGTGAGGTGGATGTGGCATGGACTGAGTCGATACTGCTTCAAAGTCGGGGGCTGAAGTCGTGGTATAGAATGGATCTTGCGAGCGCATGTTGGACATAGTAACCGAACTCTCGAAACCAAGCGATCCAAAACCTGTAGTAATAATTTGAGACCAAGCGTAAATCGCAAATCTCAAGCAAAGAAATTGTGACACTGGGAACATACCACCTGACATACTATATTGGCCCGAAGTTGTCTGAGTGTAAGAGTGAAAGGTAGGAGGCGAGGGAATCGGCTGAACCCAAGCAGGTAAAGTATAGGGGTGTGCCTGGCACTGAGGCAGATCGTCAGAAATTTGCTCATAAGCGGGGTCTAGACCTCTCATAAAAGCTCGCTGTCCTCGGACTCCAACTCTAATATAATCTGCCCACTGCCTAACTCGCTCAAATCCTAACACCATATTAGCCTGACCTCGACTAATTGCACTGAGAATGGCGTCAGATTGGTCATTCCTAGAAGAGGAACCGAATAGGGGTGGGATTCGAGTACGAGGGGTTGCTGACGCTGCTGACGATTAGGATCGTTATAATCAAGTCTGCCAGCAGGACACGGAGCAAGTCTAGGACCTATTATTGGGGTATCAGCATAGACGATTCTGTCAGCGGGTAGGACTGGGACTCTCGCCATTAGGCACAACGCATAAATAAGATTTGGAAATGGCATATTTCCTTGCGGAATGCGGGCATGAGCAAAATACCAAACCTTAGTAAAGATCAATTTTCCTAGATTGACTGGAACGTCATTAACTATCGCCCAAGCAGTAACTACATCATCTCTTCCATAAGCACTAACATGCGTGGATGGACTGACATTATAGCCCAGAAACTGCTTAATGGCTCTAACATCTTTGATACAACCCCCGTACTGAAACCTATTATCAACCCAAGTTGCAGCTGGATCAAAGGCTTGTTGAGCTTCATAAGCCTTTGATTGCAAAACACTAGGTTGAATCAAACCCCAAATAGAATAAAAATCTTCTTCCTCAGGAACCTCAGGAATGGCATAAAAAGCATTAATGACTGCTGGTGTAAATGGAACGGTAACCGTTCTAAGAGAAACAGATGTCAAAGGGCCATCCTCTACAGGCTCATAAGCAGCAATAACCGAATAAAATTCAGAAACCAATGTGGCATTTACATGGTCAACACGCTCGTGGGCAATTTCCTACCACCCTCTACTCTCAAAAATTGCCTTCAATTCAGGTCCTAAGGCAGTAAAATATATGCCACGTTCTAGCAATACTGAACATCTCGAAAAAATACCTATCAAAAGCGGCTACGGCAGCAGGACTAGCAGTGTTTCTAAAGGATATAGCCTCTTCTTCCGGTGTTAGAGGCCTAGGCTCATGCACAGGTACTACAGGTGGTAGGTCAGATTTTCTTTTCTTAGTACCCTTTTTACGAGATGATGATTCAGCCATCTACGAATGTGGTATCAACAACAACACAAATAATGAAATTAACAACTAATTAACGTTGATAATAATTAAAACAAATAATTAAAATGATATAAGAAAATTATAAAAATAATAAATATTTATATTAGATGATTACCTGAATGTGTGAGGGATGTAGAAAAGTAGGTGGGTGGCCGGAGAAAATGTCAATTCACCAGAGTTGTGTGTTGAAGGAGGACTTATGGCAAAAAACAAAAGCTTAATTAAGTTTAATATATGAAATTATAGTGATTGTGGTACAGGAGGTAAAGAAATTAAAGAAATTGGAAGAGAAAAGAGGTAAGTTATGGTGTGGAGAGTTGGGGGAAAACAGGAGAGGGACGGCGCTGTGAAAAATTTGGAAGAAGAAGAAGAAGAAAAGAAAGAAAGAACCCGTAGGGTTATGTGTATTTAAGTCCGGCGTGGGCCGGTCAAGTCCGGTCTACGCCGGAGTATTAAAATCCGTTTTTTTTTTTAATAATAAAAAATAAAACTTAATCTAATTCTACTCCTATCATCCTTAAATCTTCAAGATTTCTATAATAACGGTCCATCAACCTTTCTCCCAGAAATGAAGCATTTGAATTCTCTCTTTGTTGTCCATCGGGATTTTCGGATAACCACCTAGTCGTTCCCATCTTAATTACCTTCAAACATTCATCTTGGGATTTGGTTGTGCTGTCTCCACATTTTCCATTATGTTCACTTTTCCCACAGATTCTACATCTCATTAGAAATCTTGCCCTTCTCTTTATAGCACTTCTCGATTTTCCATTACAAAGATCTCTTTCTCTGATTTTTCTTATCAGCTCCTTGTTTAAATTAAAAACTAAGGCTTCTATTCTAAAGGCAACATCTTTATCTAAACCTAATTTTAAAAGTAAAATAAAAACTTCTATTCTATCTATAAAAGGCATTCCAGTTCTTTAATGTCTATCCGGTAAAAGACGAAACTAATTAAATTGCATATGAAAAAGTGATTTAAAAAGATAGTACCCGTAATCGGCTGAGTTTAGAATTCCGGCTTCCTTAATCCGTTGGAGGGTCATTAAGGTACATAACCTCTCTAGTTAGAGGTATTCCTTCTTCTTTTACAAATAATTTCACTCTATGGCCATTGGCTATAAAAGTCGTGTACCCATCAGTTAATTCTACAGCTCCTGACTTGTAGATTTTTGTTACATCATATGGACCTGTCCATCTTGATTTAAGCTTACCTAGAAACCACTTCAAACGTGAATTATATAAGAGTACTCGATCACCTACATGAAACTCACGACGATAGATCCTCTTATCATGGAAAGATTTCATGCGTTCCTTGTAAATTCGAGCGTTTTCATAAGCATCGAGACGAAACTCATCCAGTTCTGTTAACTGAAGTAATCTATAATCACCAACAGCCTTTGGATCAAAATTTAAAAATTTAATAGCCCAAAAGGCTCGGTGTTCTAATTCAACAGGGAGATGACAAGATTTACCAAAAACTAATTTATAGGGGGAATAACCAATTGGTGTTTTAAAGGATGTTCTATATGCCCATAATGCATCATCTAGTCTTTCTGCCCAGTTTTTATGATTTGACTCAATAGTTTTTTCCACGATCCTTTTTATTTCTCTATTAGATACTTCTACTTGTCCACTAGTTTGTGGATGATATGGTGTACCAAGTTTATGTTTTACACCATACTTCTCAATTATTTTTGTAAATGGACGGTTGCAAAAATGTGATCCTCGGTCACTAATGATAGCCCTAGGAGTGCCAAATCTCGTGAATATATTCTTTTTAAGGAATTTTAACACTACCCTAGAATCATTAGTGGGAAGAGCTTCAGCCTCTACCCATTTGGATACATAATCGACCATCACTAAGATGAACTTCTTACCGAATGATGGGGGAAAAGGGCCCATAAAATCAATACCCCATACATCAAACAATTCACACTCCAAAATAGGTTGGAGAGGCATCTCGTGTTTTTTAGAAATATTTCCCCATTTTTGGCATGATTCACAAAACCGTGCATAGTGGTGTGCATCTTTATATAGAGTAGGCCAGTAAAACCCACATTGCAAGACTTTGTAAGCGGTTTTCCACCCTTCATGGTGGCCTCCAGCCTCACGATCATGGCAAAAGGATAGTATACTTAAAATCTCATCATTGGGCACACATTTCCTAATTATGCCATCCGAACATTTTCGAAAAAGATCCGGGTTTTCCCAATAGTAAAATTTTAGATCATAAAAGAACTTCTTTTTCTGTTGCCATGTCCAATGAGATTGAATATACTCACAGGTAAAGTAATTAACAATTACCGGACCATGGCGAGCTCTCCTTGGATATATTACCAGTTTTAACAAGTTGCATTCTTGGAGGAGCATCAACCATGAGGAGTTGTTCATCTGGAAATGAATCTTTGATCTCTTGTCTTCCTCCTTTTCCTTCTTCACACTCCATACGACTCAAATGGTCTACCACTACGTTCTCACTGCCCTTTTTATCTTTAATTTCAATGTCAGACTCTTGAAGTAACAGAATCCATCTAAGAAGACGAGGCTTTGCATCTTTCTTTTTTAACAAGTATTTTAATGCTGAATGATCAGTATAAACAATTACTTTAGAACCAATGAGATACGATCGAAATTTGTCTAAAGCAAAGTTCTGACCAATGATTCTTTTTCGTGGTGGCGAGTTAAGTTAATTTGTGTTTAAAGTATGGGATGCATAGTAGATTGCCTTAAGTACTTTGTTATGGCGTTGACCTAGAACAGCTCCAACTGTTAGATCACTTGCATCGCACATAAGTTCAAATGGTAAGTTCCAGTCTGGTGCCACTAGCACTGGTGCTGTTACCAATTGGGCCTTCAAAGCTTCAAATGCTTCCATACATTTGTCATCAAACTTAAATGGTACTTCTTTTTCAAGCAAACGATTGAGAGGTTTCGCTATGCATGAAAAATATGCAATAAATCTTCTATAGAAACCAGCATGTCCAAGAAATCCTCTCAGAGTTTTCAGATTTACTGGTGGAGGTAACTTTTTAATTACTTCAACTTTGGCTTTATCTACCTCAACACCTTCTTCAGAAATTCGATGACCTAAAACAATACCATCTGATACCATTAGATGACACTTTTCCCAATTTAAAACTAAGTTTGTGTCTTCACAGCGTTTAAGCACACGTTCTAAGTGTAGGAGACATTCTTCAAAAGAATCTTCAAAAACGCTAAAGTCATCCATAAAGATTTCCAAAAACTTTTCTACCATATCTGAAAATATTGCCATCATGCATCTCTGAAACGTAGCTGGTGCGTTACATAATCCAAACGGCATTCTTTTATAAGCAAAAGTTCCATATGGACAAGTGAAAGTCGTTTTCTCTCTATCTCCTGCTGCAATAAATATCTGTAAATAACCTGAATAACCATCCAAGAAACAATAAAATTTATGTCCACTTAACCGTTCTAACATCTGTACGATGAACGGAAGTGGATGATGGACTTTCTTAGTGTGCTCATTCAGTTTGCGGAAATCGATGCACATTCGATATCCTGTGACTTCCCTTGTTGGAATCCATTCATGTTTATCATTTTCCTTTATCGTGAATCTGCCTTTTTTTGGTACTACTTGGGTGGGACTTACCCATTCGCTGTCGGATATGGGAAAGCTTATCCCCATCTCTAGTAACTTAATAACCTCTTTCTTGATTACTTGTTGCATATTCGGGTTGAGGCGGCGTTGTGGTTGGATACACGGTTTGGCTCCTTCATTCAAGATGATCTTGTGTACACAAATCTCAGGACTTATTCCTTGAATATCCGCCACTGTCCATCCAAACGCTTTCTTATGTTGTCTTAACATTCTTAACAGTTGATCTTCCTGTGACTTGGTTAATGATGATGAAACAATAACAGGAAGCAAATTATCAGTTTCAAGAAAGGCATACTTGAGATTCGAAGGAGAGGTTTTAATTCCAGATTCATTGGTTGCTCTTCTACCGAAGGTTTCAATACTGGGCCATCCAGTTCTAAATCCAAATAACGATGCCATGGCCGTTTCTCAAAAGAACTTCCGGTGCCGAGATAAAAAATGATTTCTTTCATTTCTTGGTTGTCTCCTTCATAGATAGATAAGGCTAAACATTCTTCGAGCTTATCTTCAAAATTTTGAGATTCAGCATAGTTTATATACATAGAATATATACTTTCTATGAATGAACACGATTCTAGTGATTTGTATGGATGTTTCATAGCCTTAAAGATATTAAAGGTGACTTCATCTTCATTGACTCTTAAAATTAATTCACCTTTTTGGACATCAATAAGAGTTCTTCCTGTAGCTAGAAATGGTCGACCTAGAATAAGAGGTGCTGAAAATCCTTCTTCCATCTCCATGACTACAAAGTCAACTGGAAAGTAAAACTTATCTATCTTAACCAATACATCTTCTATGACTCCTTTAGGACGTTTAATAGATCTATCTGCCATCTGGAGAGTCATCTCGGTGTTTTTAAGTTTTCCTATTCCAAGTTTCCTATAATCCTCATAAGACATAAGATTAATGCTAGCTCCGAGATCACAGAGTACCTTTTTAAACAAAAAAACCCCCAATCTCACATGGGATGGTAAAACTACCTGGGTCTTTTAGTTTAGGATGAAACTTGTGTCAGAATATCGCTGGAACATTCCTCATTAAATGATGTTCTCATATTCTTCTAAACGTTTTTGGTTTGAGAGAATATCCTTAAGAAACTTGCCATAAGTAGGCATATTGATTAGTGCTTCAATGATGCGGAATATTGACATTCGGTGACGAAATGTATCAAGGAAAGCGTGCATACTTTTTATCCATTTTCAACTTTTTAATTTGATCTCTGGGTGGGTAAGGTAAAGATTCAAGGTCAATAAATTTATGGTTTGGAGTCATGCCTTCCTTACCTTTTTCCTTAGATGGTGATGCTTCCTTAAATGTTTGAGCATTTGGTGGTCGCCATATGTCATGATCCTGCACTATCTTCTTTGAAGTTTGTCCAAAATTCTTCTTTACTTGTTCTGTTGGGGTGTTGCTACTCCCTACTTGGGTATACTATCGAGAACTTCATCCTTCCTGACATGTTCATTGAATAAGGTCCGTAGATCGCTAGCCCTAGGATTTTTCAGTATTCTCGGGACTTTGATCCATTCCTCTTCTTCTATTTCGGTTTCAACATGATTATTACGACTTAAGAAATCATCAATGATTTCTTCTTCCTCTTTACTGAATTCTGGTTCGTCCTTGCTTTCTAAGTCCTTTTCGAATTTATCATCCAAATCATCTTATACTTCATTGTTTCCGGAGTTTTCTACTCCGTTACTTCCACATATCTTTCTGCTTCGGGTAATAACAGCATTCACCTCTCTCGGGTTTCTTTCAGTATTACTAGGTAATCCTCCCGGATGTCTACTGTTCTTTCGTTCTCCTTCTCTACTCAAGTGATCTTCCATATTTCGTACCGATGGCTCTATAGTTCTCATTCTCGTGTCATGTCCACTCATGGATGTTTTCAAAGTACTCATATCCTTAGTGACTGTTCCTATAGAAGTCATCATGGTTTCCATATTCTGAGCTTGGGTGGACATTACACCCATCATATTTTCCATTAATTTTTCCCACTTATCAACTCCTTTTACGGGCTGAGTTGAGCTTTGAGTAACTGGTATACTTTGCGTGGTGTGTCATGTGGGTATAATCTGGGTGGTGATTGATGGTTTTGATCTGAAGAATTTCCCTGGTAACTCTGGTTTTGACTATTAGTATTATACGAGCTTTTGTATTGAGTTGGATAGGGTGGTTGTCCTTGCTTACTTGGGTTTTCAGACCAACGAAAGGTAGGATGGTCTCTTCTAATGGCATTGAATGAGTTTGATTAGGCATTATTCAAATTCCTATGCTGTTGCAAAAAACTTACTTCTTCCCTCGAGTATTCTTCGGATTCTTCTATTTTTGTCATTATTTCTCATACCATCATTCGAATATTCATTTGACAATTTTTCTTCTGAGCCAGAATTCTTGTTCCCTTGTAAGCCATCAAACTTTCTATTAAGATTTTCCAAGTGTGCTAAAACTTCTGAGTTTGATGTAGATTCACCTACAAACGCTACTTTCCTCGTACTAGAACCGGTTTCCCACATTCGGTTATTCTTAGAAATTTTTCAATAGCATCGTAGACAAGTTGTGCTTCACTCATCATTAAAGAGCCCCCACATGCATGATCAACATCAGCACGTGAATCCTTCCTTAATTTACGATAGAAAAGCTGAATTTGCATGTCAAGAGAGTAACCATGATCGGGACAAGCTCTTAACAATTTTTTAAATCTTTCCCATGCATTTCCAAGTGTTTCCTCGGATCCTTGTCTAAAATTAGCAATTTCGACCTTCAATTCCAAATTCCTACCTGGAGTGATATATTGTTTTAGAAACTCAGTTTGAATGTCGTGCCAGCTTGTCAACGAATGATGTGGGAGCGACATAAACCAGTCTCTTGCCCTTCCTTTTAAAGAAAAAGGAAACATTGACATTCTTGTCAATTCACGATGAACACCTTGGCTTTTGGCAGTGTTACACAATTCTTCAAAAAGATATAGGTGATGATGCGGATCTTCGTCATCTTCACCAAGAAATTGAGCTCTTGTGTCAATCAGACCAAAAAGATGGGATTTTATTTCCAAGTTATTTGCTCCATCATTGGGTAAACGAATTGGATTGTTAGTTTCATTTCTTCTCAAGGTCTGATCACAAATTGGCCTTGGGTTTGGTGGGTTATTATTATGATGATTATTCTGATTTCGGTTCTGGTTATTCCGATTATTGGGATTCTGGTTGTTGGGATGTGGTGGTGGTGGAAGATTTTGTAATGGTGGATTAGGATTATTGGGGTTTTGTCCATGTCCTTGGGCATGAGCAAGCCCTTGTTCA
This sequence comes from Gentiana macrophylla, assembly GCA_026214975.1. Lineage (NCBI taxonomy): Eukaryota > Viridiplantae > Streptophyta > Magnoliopsida > Gentianales > Gentianaceae > Gentiana > Gentiana macrophylla. Next base: position 99,473,997 of record CM047810.1, read on the forward strand.
GGTGGTGTTTCTTCACTAGCCTCGGCCATTCCCGTACCTCGAGTTGATGATTCCTGGGGCGAGATGTCTCTAAGATGTCCTTGGCTGGTTTGGCCACGTCTATTTTCTCCTCTTAACTGCCTTTCGTAAGTATTTATATCGGGCTTATAAGGAGTAAGTGGGGCCTTACCGCTTCGGGTCATCAACTACAAAATTGGAAAACAACACGAAAATAATATAAAAAAAACGTGGCTACTTACCAATGAGGTAAGTACCAAAGAAACAAAAGTAGAAATGAGATTAAGAAAAGTGTTGACTTATTCTCAAGAATTTTGAGCTAATGCAAGTAGTAACCATAGACATAATGAATTAACGTCGCTTCCCTGGCAACGGCGCCAAAAACTTGATCGGCTAAAACTGGGTCCAATCTTACCGGCAGTGTACCGGGTCGAATTGTAGTCTAGTCTGGTGAATCAAGATCGTATCCCTCAAGGAAATGAAAATGTAATTCAAAATGTGGTTAAACACCAATTAGCTATTATTATCTTGATCAAAGTCACAGTCCTTACCAATTAGAGTTATTAATATGATACTAATGCGGTAATTAAGTAGATATTTATATAGATATATAGATACCAATATAATTAATATATATAGTTATATAATAAGAACTAACCAAGACAATATTATTGAACTATGATCTCTTTTAGTTTACTGGATGTGATCAAACTTCCTGTTTTAAGGTGTTTATTGATTATGTGAAACGGTATACTCCTCAGCTAACAAATTCCCCTCATACGAGTGCACGAATTTGTTCTATGCCTCCTCCTTGGTAAAACCGCAATTAAACCTAATGATTTGACATGATAATCTCTCGAGTATAAATATTCTATCCCTAGATAAGAAAGAGGGTTCCGTTTGTCAGACGGCCAATTTTACCTTCCAGTCTTTCTACCTTTTTCTCATACCCTAACGTCTCTGGTCAGTTCATGATTAGGTTATGTCTCTGTCCATACTGGTTAATTACGTCAATACAGACTGTCAATTAGTTCAAGTAGAAAAAGATTCATCATATTCAATTTTTAATCAAATTTTTAACATAGTCATCATCCATTTCCCTAAAAGAGAAACATATTTCAATTACATGTCTTGGCTAGTTGTATAATTAGCCTACATACATTATTACTATTATATAAAATTGTACATAAACAACAAACATAATAACCTTAGAATATTACCGATTACAATTGTTGAAGTGAGCTTTGTCCTCTGAATGTAACAATATTGATGAAATCAACAACCTTCGATAATTATTCTAACTATTACAACGATACTAATACTATTTTTATGGCAGAATGCCTAATGAAATAATATTTACAGAGAGTAGATAAGAAAATATATATAATGATAGAGATATATATATTGGTACCCTTTTTCTCTTCTCATAAATGAGACTATTTATAGGCTGAGTATTCTGGTCCGGCGTGCGCCGAGACTGATCCGGCGTGCGCCGGATTAACCGAATTTGAGTACATTGTGTCAGACGCATGTGGAGTAACATGGGTTAATCATAAAAATAATCCGGCGTGAACCGGCTTCCTCCGGCCTGCGCCGGATTTGTCAAATATCAGCCACTTGATCAGAATTTTATGTTTTTCGATTCCGATTCTTCTACTTTGTATCACATAATACCTGCATAATTCAAAAAACAACAAAACCACAGGTAAATCTGATAACAAAAGTTATAATTTGTATTACGTTATTTATTTGTAGTATTAGATTTTTATAAGTTATTTTACTATCTTTTAAGATATTTAGATAAAATTAATCAATAATATGTATAAAATGTTATAAATTTCAGTTATAAATTTAACATATATCATCACCACAGACTTGCCTGAATCCTGACTTATAGTCATGACTTAATCAGCTGAGTTTGCCACCTCAATTCTTCAGTCTTCAATAACTGAGTCTGTGTCCCTCAGTTCTTCAATCTTCTAGATAAGACAACTGAGTCTGTGTCCCTCAGCGAACTTATCTTCTTCAGTTTTCTCATAGATGAGTCTGATCCCTCAGTTCTCCATATGTATACTCAGTTTGCTTGTTGTGACTCAGTTGTTCGCCTATTTCCTATCTACTACAATGCTTATCTGAAACAACCTATACAAAGTTCAGACTCTAGATAGAACTTATACATTTTTCTCTAGACTATTTCTTGCTTCTTCTTTCATTATGCACTATAATAGTTAGTTATGACTTCATCATCATGGGTTTTAAGTGATCTTACTATGTACGTACGTGACAAATCATCATCAAAACACAGATATTATTTCCAACAAGAGCTATGAGCTGATTGGACAGCTCACTGCCAGGCTTTTGACCACCGGGGAATGCACGGTCGGCATAGCCTTGAATCTCGCGATGATAACTATCAAGCGTTAAATGTGTCCTTTGAATTTCGAATTTTTCGGATAAAACCGCGTGAACCTTGACCGTCAGATCTTGTCGATCATGGCCATTTGTCTCCCTCGCTCTTGCTATTAGAAGGGGGGGTAAACCGGCTTTCCCTTCATTCCTACCTTGAACAAATCTTTGAGTGAATCTTTGAGTGATTATGTCTTTCCGAACCGGAGAGGGTAGTGCAGTCTGAGTGTGTAAGGCCCGCCCTATGCACGATGTTTCTCATTTCTTCCGTTCTGCTTCTCCTACTGCCAAAGATCATTTCTGGCGTTACTTTGATGTTGTGAATCTGGTGAGGGAGAGAGGTTTGAATGAAGACAAGGTTGATGGCGATGGCTCTTTGCTCCGGGTTCGGCTTTCTGGGTGGCTAGACTTTGTTTCTCCACCCACGACGCCCTTCAACCTTACTATGGTGAGGGAATTTTATTCTGTTTTGTCGGAGATTTCTCCTGAGGAGGTTGTTAACTCTATTCCTCTTCGGGGCGCTTACGTTACTTGTACCCTGGAAGCCACAAATGGGGCTCTTCGTATTGCTGCTGTTGATCCCATTGCTCGTTATGAGGTCGCCTGGAATCTTGAGGATGAGGACAACAGATAAATCCTCCTGCGACACCCAACTCGTAGGCTTTTTCTCAATCATCATTGCCCACACACATTAGGCTATGTGTCTGAACTGTCTCATGGTAATCGAGAATGGAAAAGGTTCATTAACTCATGAGATCTTCCATCTATGGATTTTGAGGTCGTTACTGAGGCTGAGGCTTTTCTTCTGCATGTCATTCGCGACCCTGAGGTGGACATTGACTAGGGGATTCTGATTCATCGTGAGGCGATCAAATTTGCCGTCGCAATGGACCCTGATCTCCGTATTCCTTTCGGGTCACTGATCTCTTATCTATGTACCAACATATCTAGGGTGCCGACTCATCCGTTGGACCGTTGTGGATTTGCGTGAAGGGTTTCGAAAATTTCCTTAGCGGCCCCCTTGTTCTTGGTTAAGCTAGCGAGTTTAGTAGCTCGTATGTTTACCAAGAACAGAATGGTCATCCTCTACTGTAGGTGATTGCGGTTTCCTCATTTCATATGCTTGTCAAAATGTGTTTCTTTGCATAAAGTAGATGCGGATTACATGTAATATCTTTTTAAGTTGTCGGCGTGCCAGGGCCTGTTGTATTCGCGACCTTGATTGTCACTTAACACGTAAGTTCCTTTCTTAATTATTCTCACGACCCGTACTGGGCCCTTCCAGTTTTCGGACAGCTTTCCCTTTTTTTCCTCGTGGCCAATGGCCTGTCTTTTACGCAAAAAGTAATCTCCCACGGCAAATAATGATTGCGAATGTGCTTGTCGTGGTGACGCTTGGCCGCTTGCTTGCAGTTGAGCAAATGGCTATACGAATTGATCCGCCGCTCTTCTGCCAGATCAAGGTCGAGTTGCCTTGTCAACGGATTTTTGGCCTCGCTAAAATGTGCGATCCTAAGGCTTGGTAGGGCCATTTCCACTGGGGTCATAGCCTCCGACCCGTAGGTCAAAGCAAAAGGAGTTTCCCCTGTAGTTATTTTTCACGACGTTCTAAGTGCCCATAAGGCCCCTGGAAAATGATCCGGCCACTTTCCTGCTTTTTCATCCAAACTCTTCTTCAGCGCCCTTAGCACCTGTTTGTTTGCATTTTTAGCCTGACCGTTTCCCTGTGGGTAGCACACTGATGATTGCCAATGCTTGACATTATTCTCTCTACAGAATGCATCGAATTCCTCACGGAACTGCGGTCCGTGATCCGACAGTATTACCCTGGGGACGCCGAATCGGGTCCAGACTTGATCGAGCAGGAAGTAGATGATATCTTTGGTATTGATTTTGACCAAGGCTTTGGCCTCGATCCATTTGGTGAAGTAATTGACGGCGACCACAACGTATTCGCATCCTGAATGACCCCTCTTAAGCGGTCCGATGAGGTCAATGGCCCACATGTCGGCCAAGCGGCGACGACAATGCTTTGTTCGACAGCTGGTAGCCTGGGAATGTCTGTGAATTTCTGGCATTTATCGCACTTTCTGGCATATACCCAGGCGTCCTCTGTGAGCTTCGGCTAGTAGAAATTTTTGAACAAGGGTGCGGCTAGCCGGATGGCCACCGCACATCCCCTCGTGCAGCTCTATGAGAATTCCTTCAACTTCCTCAGGTCGCACACATCGTAACAAAGGTTTGGAGAAAGACCTTCGATATAAAATGTTGTCTAAAACGGTGTATCTGGAGGCTCATCTGACCAGGGCTTTAGCCTCCTTTGGATTATTGGGAAGGGCCCCTGAATCAATATAGGCCCTTATGATGTTGATCCAACATGGATTAGTGGGTTGGAAATTCATGACCTCGACCTTGTCGATGGCGGGTCCGGACAGATGTTCCACCATGATCGATGGGTTGCTAATTTCGTCGTCTCTAGTTAACTTGGACAAGTAATCTGCTCTGTGATTTCCCTCTTGAGGGATGTTGGTGAACTTGCAGTATTTGAAGCTGCCTTCGAGCTTTCTGACGAGATCAATGTATTTCTCTAAGATTTCGCAATGGATGCCGAATGATCCTGTTACTTGATTGACCACCAACTGTGAATCGCAAAATACCTCCACATTTTCGACTTTCAAGGCCCTGGCGAGCTTAAGTCCGGCGATGACCGCCTCGTATTCTGCTTGATTATTTGATGCAGTGAAGTCAAATCTCAAGGCGTTTTCGATTTCCTCCGAGGTGCCTGGCTCCAATAAGATAATCCCACCGCCGCAACCCTTATGACTGGCGGCGCCATCGACATAAAGCTGCCAACAGTGACTTGGCCTCTGGGGCTCATCCGCTGTGGTCGCTATCATGACCTCATTTTATTTCGACACGGGCTGTTCCAACTGTTCATTAAAGCTTGTTTCCGCTATGAAGTCAGGTAAGGCTTGGGCTTTGATAGCTCTTCGAGGCTCGTACCGGATGTCGAACTCAGTGAGCTCGATGGCCCATCGCAGCAAGTGTCCAGACAAGTCTGGCTTGTGAAGGCCTTGGCGCAGTGGGGCGTCTGACAGTACTATAATGGAGTGTGACGAAAAGTAGGCCCTTAATTTTCGGGCGGCTATGACAACACAGTAGGCTAATTTTTCAATATTAAAATAGCGACTCTCTACTAGACTGAGAGCTTTAGAGACATAATAGATGGTCTTTTGAAGTGTGCCCTCTTCCTTAATAAGTGCTGCGGCAATAGTCCGATCTGAGGCCGCTATGTACAGGAGCAAAACATCTCCGGTCACTGGGCTGGTCAGCAACGGCAGGCTTGAAAGATAAGCTTTGAGCTCCTTGAAGGCCTGTGAGCATTCCCCCGTCCATGCAAAGGTTTTTTTTTCTTTGAGGATTTTGAAGAAGGGTAGGCTCTTTTCCGCAGATTTCGAAATGAATCTTCCCAGAGCTATTATCCTTCCATTCAGCCGCTGTACCTCTTTGATTGTCGTAGGCTCACACATGTTGACGAGGGCCTCTATCTTTTCAGGGTTTGCTTCGATCCCTCTTTGGCTCACCATGAAGCCCAGAACCTTTCCAGCCTGAACCCCAAAAGTGCATTTGGCGGGGTTTAACTTCATCGAGTGCTTTCTTACGTTCATAAATGTTTTGCGAATGTCCACCAGGTGGTCCTGGCGACTTGATTTCACGACCATATCATCGATGTAAGCCTCCATGTTCTTGCCTATTTGCGAGCTGAAAACTCTGTTCACCATCCTTTGATATGTTGAGGCTGTATTCTTCAGACCGAATGGCATCATCTCATATTAGTAGAGCCCGCTGGCGGCCCTGAAGGCGGTCAGCTCTTTGTCATCGTTGGCCATCTTCACCTGATGATAGCCTGAATAGGCGTCCAGAAAACTTAGCATCTCGAAACCCGCGATCCCATCCACCAGTTTGTCAATTTGTGGCAGCGCGTAGGGATCCTTAGTATAGGCTTTGTTTAGATCGGTGAAGACCACACACATCCGCCACTTTCCGTTGTGTTTTTCACCATTACAACGTTCTAACCAAGTCGGGTATTGTAGCTCCTTGATTTTTCCTGCTGCCAGAAGCTTTTCGACCTCACCCTTTATCGCGACCTTTTTTTCTTTAGAGAATTGGTGTGCCCTCTATTGGACCAGCCTGAAGTTGGGGTCAACGCTTAAGTAGTGAAGCGCAACCTCCGACTCCACACCCCTCATATCAACCTCCCAGGCGAATGCGTCTATGTTTTCCTTTAGGAGCTCAATCAGCTCCTCTCTTTCCTTCTCGGTGGTCTGCGACCCTATCTTTACCTTCTGATCGGGGTACCTGCTATTTATGATGACCTCGACTAGCTCGCCTTCAGTTGTAAAGTCAGGTTGATCTCGGACCTGCAGTGTTTCAACCTCTACGGCCCTATCTGGGACTTCTTTTACCATGGCGATCTGGTCTGCAGCCGTATTGAACCACTCCACTCGGGGTCTCTTGGAATCGGCCCTGTTCTTTGTCATATATTCGAGAAAAAAATCTGGGCCGGCTAGTGGCGACCCCAATTTCGTCTTCCACATGAAACTTGACCCGTTGGTGCGGAACCGATACCACCATTTGGATTTTTTTTCATGGCCGGAATCCACAGAATCATGTTATAGTAAGAGGGGAGGTCAATGACCAAGAAAGTAATTACCTCAGTCTGGCAGGGTTCATAGTCGCCCAGAGTGATGTTGAGGTCGATTGTGCCTTTGACCCGCACCGTATCATTGGTAAAGCTCTCTAGCACTCCGAGGTAAGGTTTTAACTTGGCCTCTCCGAATCCGATCTGTTTTAGACAGTCAAAATAAATGACGTCGCGGCCGGACCCGGTGTCGACCATCACTCTGTTGACGCCATGCTTATCGTTTACCCCGACCTTTAGAATGAGGGGTATTTCCATTGGACCGTCGAGTGTGGTGAGCTCGCTTTTAGTAAATATAATTCCTTTCTCAGTTTCCTCCAACACTATCTGTTTGTCAAAACCGCGTGGTGTATCTGTGATTTCAGTTGGCTATTGCTGGGGAGGCTCCCATGGATAACTTGAACCTCCTTCTGATAAACGCGGGGTTGGCACCCTTGGTTGGTGCCGGTGTTTCCCTCGCGCTTGTACTTGGTTGCGGGTCCTTCTCGGATTAGCCTTTCTATTTCCCTTCTTAGGGTGAAGCATTCATCAGTGATATGACCGTGATCTTTACGATAGTCACAGTATTTCGATTTGTCGCGGCTATCAGGGTCGCCCCTCATACGTTTGGGCTTATCAAAATGCTCGCGGATCTCGAACAGTATATGGGATGCTTTTGTATTGAGCGGCGTGAAATTATCCTCACTGAGCTTATACGGCCTCTTGGCCTCACGATCATGACTCACGTCCCTACCCTTTTCTTTCTTGCGATCATCTCTATGATCCTCCCTCTGAGACTGTCTCGGATTTTATAGCAAAGAAAAACAAACAAGTAATAAAATAAATCCGGTTTACCCCAAGTGCAGGGATCGTAGTATAGCGATTAAAAACCGAGTCGATCCACGAGGAATCGGGGTTGGTCTAGTTCTTAATTTTTGAAAGTTTGTCACGGAAAATAAAACAAAAGTAATTAAAAGCGAAAGCAAATAAGCTGGACAGAGGTTGTCAATCCAAAGCCGGAAAGATAATTACGAACCGAGCTAACTAAGTTGTTTCTATTTTATACTAAAACTAAAATAAACTCACTACGGTTAATATGATGAAAACGAAGCAAAACAGCACAAACGATTTTTCTCAATTAATTTAACAACGAACAAGCAATGATCCACCGATTCCCGCAACCCTCAATTTCGACTCTAGATTATCTTGTGGTGATTTAACGAAAATTGTGATTCACCTATCGAAGGTATGAACTCCTAATCTCTTAGAAAAGTTCTTTATCAATCTTTTATCTTTCGATTTTAAAGATTAACGCTTTCATAACAAAGGTGTGAAATCTCTCAATTTCGCAATCTAGATATTCAACCTAACAACTCTCGTTATTTTTAGGTTAAAAATCCAATCTTTACTATGGTGATCTAAGTTTAACTACTTACTCGTCAAACGTTAAACATCAAACAACAACCATCTCTCGATATAAATTGCATAACAACAATCAAAACATAGAAAAGATACAATTTTTATTAAAACTTACAAGATAATCCAAATTCGAAATCGAGATGTTGCTAAGAATCGGTGTCATGAGACTGCATTAAACGTCCAACGCGCTTTTAATTTCTCATCATCGTTTGATTGCTTAAAATCATTTTATATTTCAAGTGTTGATTCATAGGCCGTATTCTCGAGAATTTATATATAAGATAGTATATATATTTTGGTACATAGATATATAGATATAGATATAGATATATACGTATAGAGATATATAGATATATATATTTAGCTACACATATAGTTAATATATATAAATCTATAAATATATATATAGATAGATAGCTAGATAGCTATATATATATATATATATATATATATATATATATATATCTAGATACTATAAAGAAAAAATAAAAATAAAGAAGACAAGAAAAATAAAATGCAAAAGAAAAGAAATTAGATATGTATATATATATATTCTAGTACTACAACAAAATAAAAGCAAGAAAGTAAAGAAATGGCCGAAAAGCAAAAGGCAGCTCTTTTCTGTTGAGATGCGTCCTATTTATAGAGTAGTGAGGAAGGCCGGACTGGTCCGGGAAAATGCCGGACTGGGCCGGACTAATCATTGCGTTCATCCCCCCTGATCATCTAATTTACGGATATAAATTATATATTTTGGAATAAAACTTAAAATTCATATCTTGAGTTGTAGACCTCCAAAATTGCAAACGAAATGCCAAAATTACGGTCTCGAGAAACTCTACAACTTTCATGAAGGACTCTTCTTCAGAAAACGTCTTCTTGAGTACCTCGTGTTCCTCCGAGCGTTTTGCGACATTTTTTACGAAATTGAATCAATTAGCCACTTGACCACCATTTGAGTTGTAGGAGTCCGATTGACTTGATTCAAAATCCATTGGAAAGCTTTCTTGAAGATATACAACTTTTATTAAGGAAACTTCTTCAGAAAATGTCGTTTTGATGAGCCATTTCCATTACGTGTCGTTTTCGACATTTTCTTGTCTGAATCGATTAACCACTTGACCATAACTTGAGTTGTAGAACTCCAATTTACGTGATTCAAAGTGCGTTGGAAATCTAATGTCAAGATCTACAACTTTCATTAAGAAGTCATCCCCTGAAAATGCCTCTAAGCTAGGTCAAATCTCCGTCGAAAATATGTAACGATTTAAGTACTCGGAAAAAACGACCCTTTCGAACTCGTAAGCTTGTGGCACCTTCTTCTAACCCTCTAAACACATCTTTTAGACTCAAAACATGTCGATTACGTGGAATCTTGGTCAATGTATAATCCACGCAATGAACCACCAAAATACCAAACGTAAATCCGACCACGACACTCCGGTTACTAAACCGGTACAAAAACTAAGTAAAAACACATAAAAACACGATATATTCTATAAGACTTACTATTTATATAATTAGATAAAACCTATAAATTAATGACTTGATTTGATACATAAATGCTCAAAATGGTATCAAAAGTGGGGTGAAATGTTATAATAATAACGATGAATTTTTCCGTCATCACAAACCCCCACTTAGCTTTTGGTCGTCCTCGAGCAAAACAAGTGATAAAACAAAATGAATGAGGACAAAATTCACTTAAAAGATAAGATATAAAGGACAAACCGGATAATACAACCGATCGAATCATAACCACACGTTAACCTTAATATATATGTATAACAGAGTGTGTGTGACAAGCCTTTTCAATTTCCACTATCCTCTCTTGAATAATTCAAGCAATACACACGAATATCCATTCAGGCGATCCTAATGACTTTCCTACGTAAAAGCGAGAATGATTCCACACAAAGTCCTCTCGTGTACTTATTAGGATAATCCCTAAAGCATATCATTCGGTTTATCTGGGATAGTCGGAAGATAACTAAGTTTTCAACCATGCTTAATTCATTCCAAGCAATAGGATGTTTCGTGATAACACCCTAGTGGACTTAATTTCACATGTGTAGCATATGCCTTCATTCGGCAATAGGATGTTTCGTGATAACACCCTATTTGGACTACTATCATCAGCGATCGAGAGCTTTTTAAACCTCATAGTGGTATAGGACGTTTCGTGATAACGCATACTACCGCACTCAAATCATTGGTAGCTACAACCGACATATATATAGTTCATCTTAATTTGGTATTTTTCTTTTCATTCCACTTAACTTATATCCTTTCTATCACATTCAAAACCTTGGATATTCACAAGTACACGTTCAAAAGTTAGGTACTAAGTTCTTGCAACTATCTACAGAATAACCACTAGGATCTTGAATGGATACAGTTTAAAATTTTTGCTTCAATATGAAAGGCTTACGTGAACAATGAATTCATGTTACACAAATAAATTTGGGGTTAAAATGCACTTACGGATCACATTAGTTATACATATCAAATTGATCATTATATCTTCAAATCCATGAAATATATACCTTATACAATTCATTCTAATCAACTCATTTATGCTCGAAAAAGATCCAAAAACTAAGGCTTTAAACACTTACTGCCATTTCTAAACCAACCAGACTCTACCCCCCACTTACGATTTTGCATTATTATCAGAGTGTAAATGAGATAGAGAGGAAGACTTAGCTTATAAACCAGGCAGAAAGATGCTATCGAATCCCGTAACAGCCATGAGAAAGCACGATCCGAATCCCTATACCAAAACAAAAAAACAACCAACACAAAGCAAACACGGGACATGGTCCTCGTGCCAAAACATCGAATAGGGATATGGGAATAATAAGAAAATGGCCCTGTCACGTCAGAAAATTCGATAGGCAATATATATATGGTTACTCTCCTAAAAGCTTTAGATGGAAAAATAACCCACACGGGTAAAGCACAGAACATCTAAGCATATATGTATCATAGAGAATATCACATGAGCAAATATCATAGTCAAGTCATAAATTCATGTTGGAAACAGAGTAGATCATAAAATGAAATGTGTGAAAGAGTATTGAGTCTTTTATACCCGGATCCTCAAGGTTAAATCATTCTAACAACCTAAGTCCAAGAAATGATGTATGTGAATGTTTTCTTTGTTATACCTCGGGATTTTCGGATAACCACCTAATCGTTCCCTCTTTAATGATATTCAAACATTCATCCGGGACTTAGTTGTGCTTAGTGTAAATTTTCCATACAGATTCTACATTTCATTAAGACTAATCTTTATCCAAATTATTATTATTATTATTATATATAACTAGATATCTAGGATGCCCCCTAGTGGCGCTTTTGTTTTATGTCGTTGGCTCGACAAAACTTTCATTCAACCCGGGTCAGGCCATTTAACTTTCCTCCCGGCCATTACATCGTGTAAGCTCTGATTGTTGGTGTGGGTGCAAAACAAAGATCTAACACATGGGGTCAAGTTTCGATTGCTTTCCAAACACTTTTAATCCTCCCCATTGTAGACTTCTTCTTTTTCAGCTTTCTCTTCAACTGTGCCTCCCTTTTAAGTTCTTCCATATCCCAACTACCAGCCATAACTTCCTCTAATGAACCACTGCCGTCATCCTCAGAAAACAAGTCGGGTGAAAATTCATCAAACTCAGTGACTTCAGTTATACCACACCCGAGGATGTCGAGGAAATGAACAATCAAAGGTTTCTCTTTGGTTTGTCCTATATAATGCTTGCACCTTTGACCATTCACTCTGAACGGCTGGTCACCATGACCTCTTAGTTCTAAAACACCTCCAGGAATAATTTGAAGAATTTCAAAGGGGCCGGACCAACGCGTCCTCAACTTTCCAGGAAACAGATGCAACCTGGAATTATAAAGTAAGACTTGCTCCCCAACTTGAAATTCTCGCGCTTGATTTTAGCATCATGAAGGAGTTTCATTCTGTCCTTGCTAATCCTGGCACTCTCGTAGGCCCGGAGTCTAAACTCATCCAATTCATGCAACTGCATCAGTCGATGTTCACCACATGACTGGGCATTAAAGTTCAAGAACTTAATGGCCCAATATGCTTTATGCTCTAATTCGACTGGCAAGTGGCAGGGTTTTCCATATACCATCGATAGGGTGATGTACCCGTGGGGTCTTATAGGCGATTCGGTATGCCCATAGCACATCATCCGATTTGAGACTCAATCCTTTCTATATTTCATTTACAACTTTTTCCAGGATCTTCTTTAAACTCGATTACTTTCTCTCGACCGCCACTAGTCATAGGGTGATATGGTGTGCCAATTTTGTGCCGGACACCATATTTCTCAAGGACTTTTTCTAGTGGCTGTTGCGAAAGTCGTTCCTTCATCACCGATTAAGGCACGGGGACATCCAAATCTCACGAAGATATTTTTCTTGAGAAAGTTCATGACCGTTTTGTGGTCATTTGCGAGAAGTGGCTTGAGCCTCCACCCATTTTGATCGTAGTCAACGCAGACTAAGATGTATTTGTTTCCACGGGAAGATGGAAACGGGCCCATAAAATCAATACCCCACACATCAAAGACCTCACATTCTAAAATGGGCTTTAATGGCATGTCAAAACGCCTAGTTAGAGCACCGGTTCGTTGGCACCTATCACAAGCCTTGCGCGAAGGCTTCGAATCCTTGAAGATCGTGGGCCAATAGAAACCGGTGAAAGATTTTAGCAGCGGTTTTCCAGGGACCAAAGTGACCACCGGTGAGGTCCACTGTGGCATTGTTTAATGATATCACGTTGCTCGATTCAGAACACATCTTCTTAACAATCCGTCCTTACAGATTTTAAAGAGGTAAGGTTCATCCCACACGAAGGTTTTCAAATCGAGAGAAAAATTTCTTCTTCTCACGATATGAAAATTCGGATTTAAATACTCGGGAATGCGGTAGTTGGCGATAGAGGCAAACCATGGAACATCCGGAGTGCACTCGTCTATATGCATAACATGCTCAGAGGAAAGTAAAGGTCTATATCATCGGCTTTCTCTCTTCCTCATTCAAACATCCTTGAAACATGATCGGCTACTACGTTCTCACCGCTCTTTTGTCCTTAATCAAGCGTCAAACTCTTGCAGGATCAGTATCCAACGTAGTAAGCGCGGTTTAGCATCTTTCTTTGTCATGAGATATCGCGAAAGCGGCGTGATCGATCCACACACGATAATTGCGACTCCAACAAGTAACTACGAAACTTGTCCATAGCGAAGACTACGCCAATAATTCCTTTTCCGTAGTGGTGTAGTTAACTTGAGTAGGGTTTTAGTGTGTGATTGGCGTAAGATATAGGTTGGAATTTCCCCTTTATTCGTTGTCCTAAGGCGCACAACAAAGCATAGTTGGATGCATCACACATAAGTTCGAAGGGTAGATTCCAGTCAGGAGAGATAAGAATCGGTGCAGAAATCAATTGATTTTTAAGCTCCTTAAACGCTTGCTTGCAACTATCATCAAAATTAAAAACGACGTCTTCTCTAAGTAAAGTAGAAAGGGGCTTGGCTATCTTGGAAAAGTCCTTAATGAATCTCCTATAAAAACCGACATGTCCAAGAAAGCCTCGAACTTCACGCACATTTCTAGGAAAATTCATCTTCTCTATAGCTTCCACTTTTGCCCTATCTACTTCCATTCCTCTTTCTGATATCTTGTGGCCAAGAACTATTCCTTCGCCTACCATAAAATGGCATTTTTCCCGATTTAGGACTAAGTTCTTTCCACACTTTGGCGGGATAACACTTGATCGAGATTAGCAAGGCAGTGATCAAAGGATTGACCAAAGGCGAGAAATCGTCCATGAATATCTCCATACACTTTTCAACAAGCCCATCAAAGATTGCCAGCATACATCTTTGGAATGTAGCTGGGGCATTGCAAAGACCGAATGGCATTCGCCTGTAAGCGAATGTACCATAAGGGCAAGTGAAAGTGGTCTTTTCTTGGTCGGATGGGTTCTATGGGTATCCGGAAATATCACGAATATCCATCAAGGAAACATGAGAATGCATGTCCGCCAGACGTTCTAACATCTCGGTCAATGAGCGGAAGGGAAATGATCTTTCATCGTGACTTCATTAAGTTTTCGTAGTCATCTGGACTCTATAACCGATTACTAGTCTCAATGCTATTTCTTCACCCTTTTCATTCTTCTCGATAGTAATTCCTCCTTTCTTAGGAACTACTTGAGTAGGGACACCCATTCCTTTGTCAACAATTGCAAAAATAATACCCATGTCCAAAAGCTTGATAATCTCTTTCTTAATCACTTCTTGCATGTGAGGTTGAGCCTCCTCTGGGCCTGTCTAACACACTTAGCACCCTCTTGCTTTTGATCTTGTGCATGCATATGTCGGGAGATATCCTCTAATGTCTCCCACTTGCCAACCGAAAGCCTTTTCATTCTTCCTTAACACATTCAACAACTTCATTTCTTCTAACCGGGATAACTTGGCAGAGATAATTAAAGGAAGCTTGTCACCTTCTCTCAAGAAAAGCGTATTTTGGTCTTGAGGCAAAGGCTTGATGCAAATCCGCAGTGGTGGTTCTTAAACTAGATTTAAGCTCCCCACTTTTCAACTCAACATCACTGAGTTTACTCGGTGGTCCCTCTCGCCAAAGCTTCACCATTCAACGAACCTCATCATCAACTTGACCCTAATTGTTCTAGATTCACCCAACCATGATTATTCAGATTCTCCACTAATCGCTCATATTCAGTCTCAACAGCCATGACTTGCTTTTCCATATAGTCGTTAAAGTCATCTGACATGTCCTCAATGGAGAAGCCTGTTGGAAAATCAGAGGGTCTCTGAATAGCTTTAGAGACATTGTAGCTCACCTCACGATCACCAACTCGTATAGTCACTTTGCCACCATCACAATCAATAAGGGCTCTGGTCAGTAGAAAGAAAAGATGCCGAGTATTAAAGGAACATTCTCATCATTCTTGATGTTCAGGACGTACCAGATCAAGCGGGAAAGTGAATCTATCAATTTGAACTAAAACATCCTTTAATATCCCAAAGACTTTCTTGGAAGATTTATCGTAATTGAAGATTCATGGTTGTGGGTTCTAAAAGATTATCTAAACAAAGTCTGTTTACAAGCAGACAATGGCATCAGACTAATGGATGCACCTAGGTCACATAAAGAATTTGGGAAGACTAAACCTCCCATCAACAACGTGAGCACAAATTTCCTGTGGTCACCCTCTTGATTGGCAACTCATCATAACCAATCACAGAGCGAGTTCTCACCAATTAAGCTGATCCATGTCTTGAGCTTCTTTTGGAGGACACAACATCCTTGATGAACTTTGTATACTTAGGCATCTCAACTAAAACATCGATAATGGAAGATTTACGAGTATTCTTAAGAAGATTAAGCACTTTTCATACTTTTTGTCTTCATGCAATGAGATGTTATTTTTTAGGTGGAAATGGAAGTTTCTTTAAATCATTCTCGTAAAACACTTGCTTTGAGGATGAACTAATGACTTTATCTTCCAAATCTTTCCACCTCACCACCTTCTCACCTTTCTTGCCGGTCGGGGATCGGCCACGACTTCCACTAAACTCTTCATTTCTCGGGGATCACCACCGAGTACTATCATCTAGAACCGGGGCATGGATGTGCGACTTCCCTCTCCTGCCTCATCATTGGCAGGAGGGGTTAGTGGTTTCCCTGGTTCGGGGAACCACTAAGTTGAGTGCCCGATCTTAAATTCATAGCACTGGCCTCTTCTTTACCATAGGGAATTGTGGGAACTAGATCAGTGCATTGACTTTGATTTAACTCGGTCTGAGCCACTTGACCACCTTTGGGGTTCTTCTCTGTGAAGTCGGGTAATCGCTCTTAGGAAGGTCAGAAGCTTTTGGTCGACTACTTGCCCGGTTTGCCTTTCAAGATTCTTGATTGAACTGAGAAGGAATTGGAAATTATTATTCTGCTCCTTCTGATAGGAATCCAATTTAGTGTCAAGATTACTAGATTGAGAGGGGCCTTGAGAATTCTGAAAGTTTTGTGGGAAAGATTGGATATACCGACTTTGAAACATAGGATTTGGATTGTTCGGCCAGTTCTGGTTGAACCTCTGATTTTGATTAGGAAAATTCATATTATGGTTACGATTGAAGTTCGGATTTTGATTAAAACCCTGGTTTTGAAAATTGCTTTGGCCGAGAGGCGATTGTTGAATCTTTGATTTTTCTTTGGCCGTTGAAAGCATTAATTTCGGCGATTCGTCCACCCATGGGGACGAAAACGAAGCGGTATGCCCACATTATCACATGTCCGACATGTGATCGGAGTGAACTCGTCACGATTCGGACAAGTATTGACTTGATACGCAGGATGGAAAAAAGCGACACTCGACCAACCAAGTGGCGGTGACAACAACTTTCACGAGAATAGAACTTGTGAGTTACGAGGAAATGACCGGTTACGATTCGTAGGATTAGAGGATATTTTGAGAGCTTCCACTGCTTTGTTGCAAAGCATGGCGATCCGATTTTGCATATTCACCTCCTCGATCCTAGGTGGAGGAGGTGTGTCGGATAGCGTGAGATGAAGGCGTAGTTGTACTTGGAAATATCTTCAAATAACTCGCCATCCTCTTGAGCGTTTTCTTAAAAATGCCCTCCCGATGAACTATTGACCATACCCTTGGTGAGCTCGGTCGATCCACTCGAAGAAAGTGTTGACTTGCCCTGCAAGTCTCAGACCATGATGAGGGCATTTCCAGAGAGAGCCTTAAATCTCTTCCAAGCATCAAAGAAAGATTCATTTTCCTTTTGGAAAAATGTGAAGATTTCACTCAAGCAACTGCTACATTTTGGATGGTGGAAAATATTGACTCAAGAACTCGTGCTCGAGTGCGGCCAGTTGTTATCGACTCGGCGAGCGAGAGAGTTGTACCACTCTTTCGCTTCCCTCTCAAGGAAAGCGGGAACAATTTCAATTTAATTGCATCCTCATTAACCCCTTGTATGCGAGTTGTACCACATATTTCTAAAAATGTGTGTACGTGAGTGTGAGGATTCTCGATTGAAAACCATGAAAGATAGATCGTGTTGCATCATTTGAATAAGACCTGGTTTAAGTTCAAAGGTTGTCGCAGTAATATTTGGTAAAATGACGGTGGGTTGACTCGACTTCACCAGGCATGGCATAGTCACCAACGTGCGTCTTTCATTCATGACCATGATAAAGATTTCTTCAATCTCCTCTCGCTAAATGTCGTTCGAAATCTTGATCGGCCGTGTTCCCCCTTGTCGGGAAGAGCCGAAGGACGGACTCTTCTTCGTCTGTTTGGTCGACTATGGTTCGTTCGAGGTCGAGGGTGTAAAGCGGTGGACCTTTCGACTCGAGTTTGCATAAACGTAACAGGCAGAACCAAAAGTCGTCCGTACAATTTTTTTTTTTTTTTTTTTATAACACTCGGTCGACCGAGTATCGTGGTTCGATCGACGAGCGAAAATTATTTTTTTTTTTTTTTTATTTTTTTTTTTTATTATTTTTTTATTTTTTATGTTATGTAAACAGAGAAACCGAGAGCACACCGCTCACGAAAAATCAAAAAGCGAAACGGAAAAATTAATAAAACTAGACAACCGTACGGCTCCCCGGCAATGGCGCCAAAAACTTGTCTCGGATTTTATAGCAAGAAAAACAAACAAGTAATAAAATAAATCCGGTTTACCCTAAGTGAGGATCGTAGTATAGCGATTAAAAACCGAGTCGATCCACAGGAATCGGGTTGGTCTAGTTCTTAATTTTTGAAAGTTTGTCACGGAAAATAAAACAAAGCAGAATTAAAACGAAAGCAAATAACCTGACGAGAGGTTGTCAATCCAAAGCAGGAAAGATAATTACGAACCGAGCTAACTAAGTTGTTTCTATTTTATACTAAAACTAAAATAAACTCACTACGGTTAATATGATGAAAACGAAGCAAAAAAAGACAAACGATTTTTCTCAATTAATTTAACAACGAACAAGCAATGATCCACCGATTCCCGCAACCTCAATTTCGACTCTAGATTATCTTGTGGTGATTTAACGAAAATTGTGATTCACCTATCGAAGGTATGAACTCCTAATCTCTTAGAAAAGTTCGCCTATCAATCTTTTATCTTTCGATTTTAAAGATTAACGCTTTCATAACAAAGGTGTGAAATCTCTCAATTTTCGCAATCTAGATATTCAACCTAACAAACTCGTTATTTTTAGGTTAAAAATCCAATCTTTACTATGGTGATCTAAGTTTAACTACGACTCGTCAAACGTTAAACATCAAACAACAACCATCTCTCGATATAAATTGCATAACAACAATCAAAACATAGAAAAGATACAATTTTTATTAAAACTTACAAGATAATCCAAATTAAATCGAGATGTTGCTAAGAATCGGTGTCACAAGGCTTGTTCCAACGCGTTTTTATTTCTCATCATCGTTTGATTGCTTAAAATCATTTTATATTTCAAGTGTTGATTCATAAGGCAGTATTCTCCGAGAATTTATATATAAGATAGTATATATATTTTGGTACATATATATATAGATATAGATATAGATATATACGTATAGAGATATATAGATATATATATTTAGCTACACATATAGTTAATATATATAAATCTATAAATATATATATAGATAGATAGCTAGATAGCTATATATATATATATATATATATATATATATATATATATATATATATATCTAGATACTATAAAGAAAAATAAAAATAAAGAAGACAAGAAAATAAAATGCAAAAGAAAAGAAATTAGATATGTATATATATATATTCTAGTACTACAACAAAATAAAAGCAAGAAAGTAAAGAAATGGCCGAAAAGCAAAAGGCAGCTCTTTTCTGTTGAGATGCGTCCTATTTATAGAGTAGTGAGGAAGGCCGGACTGGTCCGGGAAAATGCCGGACTGGGCCGGACTAATCATTGCGTTCATCCCCCCTGATCATCTAATTTACGGATATAAATTATATATTTTGGAATAAAACTTCTAAAATTCATATCTTGAGTTGTAGACCTCCAAAAATTGCAAACGAAATGCCAAAATTACGGTCTCGAGAAACTCTACAACTTTCATGAAGGACTCTTCTTCAGAAAACGTCTTCTTGAGTACCTCGTGTTCCTCCGAGCGTTTTGCGACATTTTTACTTAAATTGAATCAATTAGCCACTTGACCACCATTTGAGTTGTAGGAGTCCGATTGACTTGATTCAAAATCCATTGGAAAGCTTTCTTGAAGATATACAACTTTTATTAAGGAAACTTCTTCAGAAAATGTCGTTTTGATGAGCCATTTCCATTACGTGTCGTTTTACGACATTTTACTGATACGAATCGATTAACCACTTGACCATAACTTGAGTTGTAGAACTCCAATTTACGTGATTCAAAGTGCGTTGGAAATCTAATGTCAAGATCTACAACTTTCATTAAGAAGTCATCCCCTGAAAATGCCTCTAAGCTAGGTCAAATCTCCGTCGAAAATATGTAACGATTTAAGTACTCAGGAAAAAAACGACCCTTTCGAACTCGTAAGCTTGTGGCACCTTCTTCTAACCCTCTAAACACATCTTTTAGACTCAAAACATGTCGTTACGTGGAATCTTGGTCAATGTATAATCCTGCAATGAACCACCAAAATACCAAACGTAAATCCGACCACGACTCTCGATTCTTAAACGGTACAAAAACTAGTAAAAACACATAAAAACACGATATATTCTATAAGACTTACTATTTATATAATTAGATAAAACCTATAAATTAATGACTTGATTTGATACATAAATGCTCAAAATGGTATCAAAAGTGGGGTGAAATGTTATAATAATAACAGTGAATTTTTCCGTCATCAGAGACTGCTGCTCCGGTTTAGGTTTTGCTTTCCTCGAAGACGGCGCTTCACTCACCCCCATCATCCTAGCCCTTTCCAGCATTTCTCTAAGACCCGCTTTAGGGGGCCGTAGGTTAAATTCGATCTTCATCGGACCTTTGGCGATCCCGGTGAGGAAACACGTTATGACAGCATCGTCGGGGATATTTCTAGTCTGATCATACACTCTGATGAATCGCTCATAATATTCCTTTCCGGACTCGTGTCCTCCCATGCGAACCTCGCACAGATCCTCAATGGTCTTCTTCGGCCTGCTCGCCGATTCAAACTCCTTAACGAACTTTTCATATAGATCCTCCCAACTTTCAACTGAGCCACGAGGGATCCCGCAAACCCTGGAGGCAGCCCTATCCTGCATGCTACCAACTAAGGAGATGCAGCAGCCGGACTTATTTTGGGTTGCTAAGGTGATGCGGCCTTGGAAGGCAGTGAGCCAGTCATTTGGACAAGAGTTCCCATTGTAATAGTTATAACTAGGGTAGCTAACCTTTTCCTTGGTGGTGGGCAATGCTCGGTGATTTTTTTAGTGAGCACATCGATCCCGGAGATTGGTGCGACTTTTTTAGAGGTCCTCGACCTTTTTAGTTCAGCGAGCTCTTTCTTCATTATCTCCATTTGCTCGGTCAAAAAGGGATCGAACCTGGGTCGTGACAGGGTTTGTGCCTCAGCTCGCTCCTCCCTACGCTCCGATTCCGTATGATCCTGCAATCCCTCTTGTCGGGCTCTTTTTTCTCTTTAATCGCGCGGGTGTCCTGCGCATTCCTTTCTTCTTGTCTGGGGGGTACCTCTCTTCCTGAAAGGATAAGACGACTTAAGGCCGGGGCCCTGTCCTTCTCACCTAACCTTTTAAAAATCTGACCCTCTTTCTACTGTCTTTTCTTTCTGAACATCAAGACCAGGCCGGATCGAGGCTTGTGCGACCTCTTTCCTCTGTCCTTTATGACCCGATGATTGGACATTTTCTTCGGCCTCAATCCCATGGATCTGACTCTGACGACCTTTGTCTTGGGCCGCAGGGTTGATTTCATTCCTGGGAGGATACGGGGGTCGGATCAACATTGGGGCCTGACCCTTTGCCACCAGGCGAGAGTTAGTTCGGTACATTGTTTCAGCATACCTCGCGTACTCCCTCATCTCTGCAACCTCAGGGTCCTGGAAAACAGATCCTTTCCAGGGCCGACCTTTGGCTTTGTTGTGACCTAACTGGCTCCCTATGAGCCCCCTTTAGATCCGCGACAACCTCCCTCAATTTAGTTTTTTGATTCAAGACGTTTCGGGCATCTCCGGTGGCCAAGCCGTCCTTTTGCGACCCACCTGCCTCCGCAGTGGGATTGTCGAATGTTTCTCCCCCGCCCTCCACTCGGGCCTGATACTGGGTGCCATCTTTTCCCGGGGTTTGTGGAGGTAGTTGTCCCTTGCTCCCTACCATCGCTGAGATAAGATATGCTGGTGGAGACGCTACCGACTCTGACAGCTCCTTTCTGACACACTTAGCTACTTTGTACTTTCTTTTTGACTTTTATGGCTTAGATCGAAGATTTTTTGGGTGAGCCGGAGGGAGATCTTTTAGATAGTGATAAATCAGGTGACGTGGCGTCTGGAAATATGGTTTTCATAGGTGAAGCGGTGATGATCCAAATGCGAGAAAACCCTAAAAACTCTAGATAACCCTTTTTTGGTAAGTCGACATATATGTTATTAAGGTAAAAGGGGTTACCTTTTGAAAGTATTCTTCACTGTGGGAAGAAAACTAAGGCGGTTTGGGGGTTTTTCTGGTAAAATAGTGGGATGGACACGAGCACAACTCTCTTTGCAACCTTTTCTTTATGGTGAGACGAACACAGGGATATTTGAACCTGTCCGGACTCAATGGATCGATGAATATGCTCCTTTCCTCCGCTGGATGAGGGTGCTCAGCCGATGGTTTTACGCCGGAGAGGCTGAGAGCTTGCTATTGTAGGGGGTTTCCCGGTAACGAAGCCAATTGATAATGCTTGAGATTATCACGGAGGCTCAGCGGTGTATATTTAATATATATCTGGCTTATTTGATAGTGAATATATGGATGTTAGCCGGCGGTGCACGGCGGCGAACGGAAGGAGTATTAGAGAGTGGATATTTCTGCAGAGCTTTGGCATGCTTTCTAGTAGAATTATGAATATCTCTTTATGATTACACAAGCTCTCCTTTTATAGGCGGACGAAGCTTAGGAGCTAAGTAAAGATGGGTGTTACAAGATAGCTTAATGCTTAAGTGAACTTAGTAGCTAAGCAAACTAAATATCTTGATGGCAAGTGGGTTGAATATCTCGGCGGCGCCCTCACAGGATCGCGTGGGTCGCCAACCTCGTCACCCTGCCTTACTCTTGCTCTCTGCTGCTTCCCATTAAGTCTTGTGCGGCCTCTTATGGACCTATCATCCAAGATTGCGGGTCAGCCCCCCTGAGCCGGTAGCGACCTCGTAGGCTCTATAGGCTCTGGGTGGGGACCGACTACAGCGACCTCACCTTGGTTGTCGTCGCCGACGCCATGGCCGCGGGCCTTTATCCGACTTGGTGGTTCAGATAGGCTATTTCCGGGACCCAAAGGTGGCGATATCACTTGGACACATCAATCTATAGCAACAACTTTTTATCATTAATATTATAAAAGAGTCATTATTGTATTTATTTAAATATATTTATCAGAAGAAAACACTTATAGGAAAAACACATTGACTAAGAATATCTAACAGTGATTATTATCTTTGATGGAGTAAATTAATTAGGGATCATAAGGAAACACTTAGAGGGAAAACACACTTTTGCGTGTTCTTTTTTGATTTAAAATAAATTAGGGACACATATTTAACTGTGATAATATCTTTGATGGAATAAATTAATTAGGGATCAAAAAGAAACACATAGAGGGAAAACACATTTTCACGTGTTCTTTTTAATAAATAAATTATGGACACTTACGGTAAAAACGTAGGCACTTTTAGTATCTTTCGATATCTATAAGTTGGACAATGATCAGTGAATTAAGTTTGATAATGATCTATCAATACATTTTCGTCTATATCAACAAATCTATCAATACTATAATAAAAGAGTCATTATTGTATTTATAAATAAATTAGGGACACTTACGGAAATCACGTAGGCACTTTTAGTATCTTTAAATATCTATAAGTTGGACAATGATCGATAAATTAAGTTTGATAATGATCTATCAACACATTTTCATCTATATCAACAAATCTATCAATACTATAATAAAAGAGTCATTATTGTATTTAATGAAATATATTCATCAGAAGGAAACAATTAAAGGGAAAGCCGTTGACAATGAATATATAACCATGATTATTATCTTTGATAAAATAAATTAATAAGGGACAAGAAGGAAACACTTAGAGGGAAAACGCATTGTAACAAGTAGCTCACGAGTAGCCCAGCTCAGTCTCAGTTTTTATTATTGATAACAAAGATTAATCCCCTTGTTATGATGGGATGATTAGTCTCGAATAATATTTTTTTTATTATGAAAAATAATTTTAAATATAAATTTAGAAATTTAATTAATTAAATAATTATTTAATCAAACTCGATTAAGCTCACGAGCTACTCGATTAATATATTTTAAAACTCGAGATCGACTCGGTTAATTGTTCGAGTAGCTCGACTCGAGCTCGAACTCGAAAAAACCGAATCGATTCGATCTCTCTTACGAGTCAAATCACAGAAGAAATTTCATGAAAGAAATCTTAAAATTTCATTTACAAATACTCTACTAGAGGTTATAATAACTATATTATTGATATGCCTTTATTACCTTTGGAACTTCTATTATTGCTACAATCCACCATTACTGCAGTTTTTTAATCTTGTTTAAGTTAATGTTTTCTTCATTAAAAAAAAGTGGTTTTAATATGCTATCATTAAACATCAAAAAAATAAAAAATAAAATAAAAAATAAAATAAAATAATTGCTATCATTAGCAGATAAGTAAAAGATAAGGACAATTATGGAGGAAAGATAAAAGTAATAAAGCTTTGTTATCCTTGTTGGGAATATCTTTTCACACAAATTTTTATCTTACCACACAGATTTTTTTTTCCAATTTTGCCCTTATTTTTTTTTATTTTACGCGTGCTCATTCTGACCAAAGTTTGGTCAGAATATGACACATTATCCATACTGAAATATGGTCAGAATATACGTTTTGAGAGTCCACACTGGTTGATTCTGACCATATTTTAGGTAGAATGTTTGAAGTTTTCCAAACTCATACATAGTCAGAGCATCATTCTAACCAATATTAAGTCCGGAATACTCTACACATTCAGACTATAATTGGGTCAGGATAACAAAAACAATATAAGAGTACCATTATTGATTCTGACTGAATTTCAGACAGAATATTAAAAGTTTTTTGTACTCAATTTTAGTCAGAATGTCTTTCTGACCGGTATTGAGTATGAAACACATTCAAAATTCTGACTAGAATAAAATCAGTATAATGATCGTATTCTGACTCAAATTAGTCGAATGGCATTTGTGTGAATTCGAATGTAAAATGGCGAGAATAGTATATATTTTCCGGACTCATTTACGGTCAGAATGGCAGGCGTGTGGAATATCCAAACGAAGCCCACTCTCGACTTTTGAAAAGTATAAAATAACATTTGTGTGAAAAGATAGTCTCTTTTTGTTCGCTGGGTATTGAAAGTCAAATGTTTGGACCTACACGTGACTTACCTACCTCCTTTACCCATTTTTTATATTTCTCTTGTCTTCCTTTTGTTACCTACCTTCCCCATTAATATTTGGGAAAATTCTTACCTTCGCTTTTGTTTTCCCACTGTACTCCTTGTGAAATTTTGTCCTATGTTTTGTTAATAATAATGGTTAAAGAATTTCACAAAAGGGGACGTTAATAATAATGGTTAAAGAATTTCACAAAAGGGCACTATGCTTTGTACGGTTTGATATTGTGTATGATCTAAATAAAGCATCATCTAATCATGTAGTTTGGTCAATTGGTAAATGATTTGAGGATGTCTAGATAGGTCACCGGATTAGTTGAACCAGTTGGTTCCGGACAGTAGGGGCTTTGTGCAAAAAAAAAAAAAGTTAAAAAAAAAATAAAATAAAGTATCAACTGGTAGTCACAAATTTTAAAATGGTCTAGAACAATATGATTTAATGTTTAATGACAAATAGAACCCCCATCGTATTTTTTAGGGGGAAGGGGCCATAAGGACAAAAAAATTGATAAATGGGTCTACAAGGACAAAAGTAACATTTTCATGATTATAAAGGACAAAAATCACAAATGTTACTTTAAAAATGTTACTTCATATTTTAATGTTACTTTGTATTTCACAATTGTTACTTCATATTTACTTTATTTCACATATGTTACTTCATAAATGTTACTTCATAAATGTTACTTTTGTCCTTATTAAATTACAATGTCCTTCTATCCCCTTTTTTGATAATTTTGTCCTTCTGGACAAAAAACTATATTTATTAATTACCTCCCTTTCTAAAAATTTGTTTTTTAATTGGTGGAACAATTATGATACGGTGATCTAGATTAATTATGAAACTAATGTATTGTGATTAAAGATTTGTGATGGGCTAATGTTATATTTATTATTTATGATATTATTATGTAGACATTTAGTGTATAACTAAACCGTAATTGTTGTAAATAAAAGGATCGTTTTCCATAAAAAAACATAAATAAAAGGATCGTTTTTTTTAAAAAAAAAAATTATAAAAGGATTGTTTTCAAAAAAAAAAAAAAAAAAAAAAAAAAAAAAAAAAGATCGTTTTCAAAACAAAAACAAAAAAACCGTAATTATTGGGGGATTTTGATATCTATTTCAGGTGAACATTAGAATATTAAACTTGGTACAGATAATATGTTTAGGAGCTGTGGATAAACAAGTCAGGATGGCCGAGTG
The DNA here is from genome assembly GCA_026214975.1 of Gentiana macrophylla. NCBI lineage: Eukaryota > Viridiplantae > Streptophyta > Magnoliopsida > Gentianales > Gentianaceae > Gentiana > Gentiana macrophylla. Next base: position 99,500,439 of record CM047810.1, read on the forward strand.
GTCTCTTGAATGTTTATTGGCAGTAGTAATATTTTACTTAGTAGTCATTTTAATTGACTGGAAGAAATTAAAAGTCGTTTGGTCATTTCTTAGCCAGTCCAGTTGATATTCCTCTCACTTTCCACGCAACAAAAGAAATTAGTAAAAGATTGCACTGATTCCTCTTTTTGACTCGACAAGTCATTTTTCATTGTTTTTTCCAATTTATGTTGACATTTCTTTAGTTTTAATCCTCCAATGGCGGAGGAGGCTGGATTTGGGGAACTTCGATATTGGAGGAAATGGACAATGTGGTTGATGCAAAAAAATATGGGCAAGGTTGCAAAATCCTTCTTTTAACTTGGCCTAATTTAGGGATTCCTTTTGAAATTCTCCCACCAAAATCATTTTTCCCAGAGTCACTTCAACAAAATACAACTGAACCCTTGCCATTTTAACCTTATCCATGTTGGAGATAATTGGGCCTGAAAGCCCAATAACATTTATTACGTCGTTAATAAACGGCCTACTTCGGAGTTCATATCGGATAAGCCTCGTTAAAATTTATCGAGAGCTTAAAGTGTCATTGAAATCTACGTAACACGTAGATAATGACGGGTCTTTGAATCACTTGATTTGGACATCAGGTGAATTAGAAATTATTACTCAAAGTAGGAGGTGTAACTAGACCTGGCCAAACGAAACCGTAACCGCCGGTTGGCCGGTTGGGGGCCGGTTGGGGATTTTTAGAACCGAAACCGGACCGGAACCGGTTGAAACCGGCCGGAACCGGCGGTTGAACCGGCCCAACGGCTATAATTGCAACAGCTATTTTTTTTTTTAACTCCCAAACACCGCAAAAAAATCCTATAAATACTACACCATTCCATTTCAAAAATCCTACACTAATCACATCTCAATTCTTACATATTCTACTCATTTCTTACATCTTCTACTCATTTCTTTGATTATGAAGTTTGTTTAGTTGTAAAAACAACAATCAAATTTACTTTACGATACCGATTTTTGAAGTTGTTCTGATTTAATCGTTACTTCAATACGGTTTTAGTTATAAGTAAATTTGATTTTGTATTTTATTCAACTAATTTTTTTACAAGTGTATACTTAAAACCGACTCAAAAAACTTATAAAAAAATATATAAAATACTTTAAAAACACAATAATAAAAATAACTATAAAAATCTTTACAACAAACTATAAAAGACTAAAAAATAAACAATAAGAACGACGTCTTTTGATTTTTTATATATTATTGTCATAAACACGATTACATATAAAAGATAAATGTAACCGAATTAATCGGCAAGTAAGTCAAAAAAATAACACAATTTTTCAAAATAACATAATTGTCATGTAAATAAAATAACACAATATTAATATTATATTTAAAACCGAATAGAAAATTATTTATAAAAAAATATATATTACATTCGTTTTAGTAATTATAGTGAAAATAATAATAATCTGTTATTGTAGTGAAAATAATAAGTATTATATGAAAATGAAAAAAGAAAAAAAATTTATGAAATTTTAAAACCGTGGCCTGAACCGTGATCTGAACCGTGATCTGAACTGTGATCTGAACCGGGAGCAAACCGGGTGAACCGTGAACTGGCACAAACCGGCAACCGGCGGTTTCGAACCTCCAACCGCCGGTTCGTCAAACCGGCCCAAACCGGCACTGTTTAAAACCGCCGGTTCCGGTTCCGGTTCCGGTCCGGTCCGGTTGCTCCATTTGGCCAGGTCTAGGTGTAACGCGTCGATTTCGGCGACTTGGTATATTTGTTAAGCCCAGCCCATTAATAACCTAATAATGTTGACTTATTCTGAAGCATAAGTCGTGCCTCATCTTTTCCGGACGTGGGAAAGGTTGTTCAACGTGGGTAATGGAGGTCACGGTGGTTATTTTGGTGGGAAGTGGATAATGGGTACTTGGAATCCAAATTCAGCTCTCCTATAATTTCCCCTGTTGATTGGCAATTGAACACACAGAAAATTGCAAGCATTACAATAAAATTAGCATTTCATTTAGCAATAGTTTTGCATTATTGAAGAGATCAGAACACTGTAGAGTTCGCCGCTGTTCGAAGTTTGAAGTGCCATCACCTTGAACAGGTAAACCGTTGTATCCTGGGAGACAATTGCTATTACCGTGGGCACTACATCGGAGCAAATTGTCTTAAAGAAAAAGTGGTTTCACTCGCCTCGGTTTGAGTTTTTTATTTCGCTTTGTTTTTATCATTGTTGTAATTCCAGTTGTTTGAATCACATAAATGAATTGTTGGTTTGTTTATCTGTGTAATTTATTTGGGCACTTTCTGTAGCATAAGTACTAACAATCCAATTTCACGAAACTTAATTAGAAACATTTAGGTGTGCAAATCAGTGCAATATATCAATTAGTTCCAGCTGAGAGGTAATGCCACCGCCAGGACTAGAGACAGGGGAAATGACACTTTCAGTTCATTATCTCTTTTCAGAATTTCTCTGAACTACCATATATATTTCATTGTTACGATTAATACCATATATATGATTGATCGTTGATGTTGAACATTTGAAAATGAGAGCGGTAGTAATATTTTTTGACCAGAGGACTAAGTCTTTTCATCGTTTGGTCATTTCTCACGGTATCTTCTCAGGTTTTTTTTTTTTTTTTTGACAATCAAAAGGGAGAATTGGTATCCGGATACTTTGACTATGAAGTTCAAAGTATGCAAAGCTTACTGAAAGTTTACCAGAGAGGATCGGGTTCCATTTGATATTTCTGTGATCATCGAGATCGAAAGCATTCCGGAAAGTGTTTGCAGCTAACATAATTTAAAGTGTATTGTATTTCATTGAGTTAACTGAATAATGTAGATACGTATATATAGGCTCAAGCCGACTTGACCAACAAGACATAAATAGTAAATTACAAATAATAATAATATTTAACTAGACTGAATATTATTCTCGACACGCCCCCGCAATCCCGTGGGAAGAGGCCGAACACGGAGATTGAACTTTAATTAAACTGGCAAAACGAGGTTGCGCCAACGGTTTGGTGAGGACATCGGCTAACTGATCCATCGAGGAGATAAAAGAGATGCCGAGCTGGCGAGCGCCAACTAATCCATGAACATGGTGGAAGTCGATCTCGATGTGCTTCGTGCGGGCATGAAACACCGGATTGTAAGCAAGGTAGGTGGCGCCAATATTATCACACCAAAGAGTAGGCGGAGAAGATAAAGGAACTTGCATCTCACGAAGAAGACTGCAAAGCCACTGAAGTTCTGCAGCGTTGTTAGATAGAGTTTTATACTCGGCCTCAGTGCTACTCTTTGAAACAGTCAAGTGTTGCTAACTACGCCAACTAATGATATTACCACCAAGGAAGACACGATATGCCCCAACAAAACGACGATTATCACTGTCAGCGGCCCAATCAGAATCAGAATAAGCCCGGAGCGAGATAGGTGATCGGCGGGAGAAGAAGAGACCATCGGAGACGGTGTGCTTGAGATACCGAAGAATACATTTAACTGCAACCCAGTGAGCTTCAGTAGGTGAATGCATATACTTACTAACCTTGTGGACCGCGAACGCAATGTGAGGCCGAGTGAAACTGAGATACTGTAGACCGCCAACAATAGTGCGGTAAAGCGATGGATCGGCACAGGAAGGGCCGTCGTCAAGGGTAAGACGGGTAGAGGCCGACATAGGTGTCTGACAAGGCTTGGCCTTGTCTAGAGAGGCACGCTGCAGAAGCTGAAAGATATACTTGCGCTGAGTGAGAAATAGCCCATCGGATGTGGGAAGCACCTCAATGCCAAGAAAATAGAACAGAGAACCCAAGTCCTTAACCGGAAAGTGCCTACCAAGATAAGAGATAACCTGCTCAACAAGAGAAGACGAAGAGCCAGTAATAACAATATCATCCACATAAATCAAGATATAAACGCGAGCACCATCACGAGAATAAATATATAAAGAGGTGTCAGCTTTGGAGCCGACAAATCCAAACTGAGTCAAGACATCAATGAAGCGAGAGAACCAAGCACGGGGAGCCTGACGAAGGCCATAAAGGCTGCGGCGAAGACGGCAAACATAGTCTGGATAATCAGGGTGAATAAATCCCTGCGGCTGCTGCATATAAATGGGATCAGATAAATGACCATGGAGGAAAGTATTCTGGATATCCACCTGTCGAAGAGACCAACCCTGCGAAACAGCAAGAGACAAAAGAAGATAAATAGTGACCACTTTGACAACCGGGCTAAAAGTGTTAGTGAAATCAATGCCTTCAGCCTAATGAAAACCCTTGGTCACAAGGCGGGCCTTGTGACGCTCAAAATGACCATACGCATGACGTTTAGTGCGATAAACCCATTTATTGTCAACAATATTCATACGAGGATATGGAGGAACGAGATCCCAGGTCTGGTTGCGCAACAACGCGTCAATTTCCTCTCTCATTTCTTTACGCCAATTTGGGTATTTAAAGGCTTCGGTATAGAAAGTGGGGTCCATGGAGTCGGTAGAAGCAACAAGGGCTTTAGGAAGTGGGTAGCGGATAAAGTCAGGCCGAGAAATAGGTTTGAGGGAATTGGTTTTGGTACGAGTAACCATGGTGTGAGTAGGATCAGATTGGGCAGGAGACGATTCTGGAGAGGTCGAGACCGAAGTGGACACAGAAGAGGTGGGTGGGGAAGACTCAGGTGTGGGAGCTGGAGGGGGTGGGGCCGGATTGGAGGGAGCCGGCATGTGAGGTGGATTCTGGGGAAGTGATGGCAGGAAGACATGAAGCGGTACAGTAAGAGTATCAAGAGTGGGTTTGGAGGGAGAAGGCATATAAGGGAAAACGGATTCATCGAAAACCACATGGCGAGCAATATAGATACGGCCAGAGGCAAGGTCCAGACATTTATAGCCATGGTGGGAAGGACTATAGCCAAGAAAGATGCAATTTTTGGAGTGGAAATCAGTTTTGTGATGGTTGTAGGGACGGCGATAGGGCTGTTAGATGTAAAGTGCCCGAAAGGCAATTGTTGCTTGTCTGTACGGGCAAGTGAGAGATTGTTGGAAGTAGCGCCCGAAAGACAATTTCTGTAATTGTTTTTATAATTAATAAATGACAGATTTATTCTCATCTTATTATTTGCTTCGTGCTTATAAGTAATACACTGCTGAAAACCCCAAGTCGTATCATATGTAGCCATATAACTTAGTGTGTGTCACACATGAGGATTAAGTTTATGGTGATACACTTGAAATGTTAGTCCGTGGTGAACTTAATCAAAGTATGGAGTCTATTGATTAAACCACCATTAATGCGCCCAGAACACTTTATTGTGGACCGTCCTATCCGGACCGTTGACATTGGTTGTCTAAGTGGGGCATTTATATATGATGAGAGTCATATAGAACTGGACCGATTTAATCTGCGTTTCTCATATAATTCCATGATTGAGAAATCTTATTAAATCATGAGATAATCATATATGGATTGACCTTAATCCTGAAGTTATTACAGACTCCTGCTTGTTTCAGGATAGGGTTTGATGTGTTCGTTAAGGACCACTAATAGGCGCGGTCCGAATCACGTTCACGTTGACACTGTTCTGGAATGAGTGAGAAGTGTGTGTCTCACTGATATGGAATCCAATCCTTCCTACGGGAAGTAGAAAGACAATCCCCTTATTTGTTGATCCTAGAAACTGATCGATCCGCGGAGTTCGTATTGGTTATGAACTAATTGATCACTAGTGGGTTAATGGTAAATAAGAATAATATGTATTGAAGAAGGTTTACGGAAATAATCCTACTTCATTACGGATAGTCTATGGATGGTTAATTTATATGTACTAATTATATCAATGGACGCTTATCGACTCGACTCGACATTTTGAGAATAAGTTATATCTATAATCGATAGAATTCAGTTTCGGATTTATGGTGGCGTAATTCCGAAATTAATGAATTGAGTAGAAATATTCTGTTCGATGAATATTCTATTCAATTTATTGTAGATACTGGTTATAGGTCCATGGTCCCCAGGTTGGCTCCTAACACGCGAGTGTTTTCTCGTTTTATGGTACCTCGAGAATAAATTAAATAGTTGGTATATTTAATGAATATGCAATATTATTTATTTGGTAAATAATATGTAAAATAGAAAAGGCATTTTCTATTAAATTGGCTAAAAAGTGGTGCCTATTATGGATAAATTAGGAGAAGAAATTTTCCTAGATTATCTCATATGTGTAATTAATTAATTATCTATTTGTTGGATAATTAATGGAAAAGAGATAAAGAGATTGATTTTTTGGGAATTATCTCTTACCTTTTAGCAAATATCTTTTCCTTGTGGGAATAGGTAATTGTTGTGTGAAAATGATAACTCTCTTTTGACTAGTTATTTTCCTATATAAAGAGAGTTCCTCCTAGCACAAATCACAACATTAAATGCGCCACACTCAAATTAAAAGGAAGAAAAAATTAGTTTCTTGCCTTAGTCATTAAGAGAAGAAAAACCTAGGGTTTTTCTTGTGCATATTCGAGGAGGATCTTCGACGAGGATCGACGTCCACCAGTCGTCGCTAAGAGATACAATTTGGAAGATTGTGGCTTCTCCCTTTTGTCGAATTTCTCATCTCTTTCCGTTGAGGTAAATCTACTAACCTTCTTGTAGATTGTTAATTAATTATGTGAATTAAAATCATGGTAAAATCGCATGTGAATTTAATTCGTAACTTCCGCTGTGCATGATCGAGCGTCTCGATCGGTGCTGTGAATCAGATCTGACGATCCAATTATGGATCGGATCCGGATTCGGGTTTCAGTATATCCAACAAGGGCCAGCACACACAACCAAAGACTCGAAGGAATGTATAGTCAGGGGACCGATGGTGGACCAGTTCAAAGGGAGACTTATCATGGAGGACTTTGGTGGGAAGACGGTTGATAATAAAGTGGCAGTGATAAAGGCATCTTTCCAATAGGAAAACGGAAGGTTAGATTGGGCAAGAAGGGAGAGGCCAACTTCAACAATTTGACAGTGGCGGCGCTCAATGGCACCAACTTGTTCGTGTGTCAGGGGGACAGGAAAGGCGATGCCGGATGCCAAGAGAGGTAAGAAGAGTGGAAATGCGACGGTACTCACCGTCCCAGTCAGTTTGGATGGATTTTAGTTTGGTATTGAACTGACGTTCAATCATAACAAGAAAGTCAGGAAAAATTGTTTTAGCATCAGATTTATTTTTCAGAGGATAAAGCCATAGGTATTTTGAAAAGTCGTCAAGAAAACTGACATAATACCGGGAACCGTAAATTGAGGGTTCAGAATTGGGGCCCCAAACATCAGAGTAAATCAGATCCAAATGAGAAGTGGATGTAAAGTCAGAGGTATATAGCGGGAAGCGGTGACTCTTAGTTAACTGACACGGGGCACACACATTATGTGGTGTTTTAGAGGGAGTAAAAGTGGGAAGACTTTTTAGGGCTTGACAGAGCACAGAGTAGGAACAATGACCGAGGCGTTGATGCCACGTGGTGGAGGAGGTGAGTGAGGAGGTAAGGGCTTGAGCAGGAGCAGGGGGTCGGTGGAGCGGAGTGGAGAAGTGATATAGTACATTCTTAACAAATCCCCTAAGATGGACGTGACCGGAGTAATCTTTTACAAGAAAGTAGGACCCATGAAATTCAAAATACACGGAATTGTCAGAGGCAAATTTATGTACAGATAATAGGTTTATGGTGATAGAGGGGGTAACAAGAATATTAGATAAATAAAATGACTAGGTAGGGGAATTGACAGAAAAAGAGCCGTAATGAGTAATAGATAAACCTGTGCCGTCACCTACATGCACTTTGTCGGGCCCAGCATAAGGTGCAAATGAGATGTTGAGATTGTGAACATCATGAGTGAGAAGATGAGTGGCCCCGGTATCCGCAATCCAAATAAAGCCAGGGTATGCAGACGTTGCATATGTTTGAGGAGGGAGAGAGCGCTGATATCGCAAGGGGCAGGCTGGGACGGTATGGCCGGTGGCGGCACAAATCTGACAGGTGTAGGGTTTTGGACCATTAGAGAAGCTAGAGTGTGGGGGACGAGGGTTTCCACGACCACAGACTCGCCCCCGGTTTCGAGAAAAATCCGAATCATGACCACTATGTGGGGAAAGACAGAAGCTAAGACTATTTCGTCGATATGCCTTTTTTTTTGATTCTTTTTTTATTTATGAGAAAAACAAAATATTCTCTTCTTTTTTTTTGTTGGGTTTGGCTGCTTAAAGAAAAAAGAAAAAAAAAAGTAAATAGAACCTCAGGAACAAATAGGCAGCGGGAGGAGAAAATAAGGGGATGAGAGTGGCCGGCTATGTTGCACGGACACGGACACGCCGTACGACACGATACGGACACGACCTTGATCAGTGACATCTCATTGTAGCCAAACCTTGATGTATTGACCGCCGCGATCCAGTGGCAACCTTGATCAGTGACATCTCATTATAGCGATTTATGCAATGACGTCTTATTGTAGCGATTTATGCAGTGACTTCTTATTGTAACGATCTATGCAGTGATGTCTTATTGTATCGAATTATGCAGTGACGTGTTATTGTAACGATTTATGCAGTGACGTGTTATTGTGACAATTTATGTATACCTTTGGTTGTAAAAATATGCATTTAAACCAAAAAAACAAAAGAAATACAGTTATTTTACAAAGTTATCGAAAATTTAAACCAACACTAATCAAATAAACCAACATCAATCAAATATTTAAAGATAACAAAGAAATAAAGTTACTTTACAAAGTTATCAAATGTGTGTATCAAGTTGTATATGCGGTGACATCAATATCATTGCATCAGTTATCTAATTGTAAATACAGTCATCAATGTCACTGCTTCAGACATCAATGTCACTGCAAAAGTCGTCAATGTCCCTGCATCAGACATCAATGTCACTGCATAAGTCGTCAATGTCACTGCAAACAACCTAACAACTGCATCAGTCAGCTCTACTCTTATTTTGCATTTCTCCAAATGAGGAGCTTTTAATATGGATAGAAGTACAATTTTGGTGAAACTGCAAAGACTCTTCACTATGACTCTTGTAATGGCCACACGTTGTTTGTGCCCTCCTGATAATTGGATTCATTGTGGAATCCCTCAATTCTTTAACACGATCTTGAATGTTTAGCTTAATGTCCCTGCATCGGACATCAATGTCATGCATAAGTCATCAATGTCACTGCTTCAGACATCAATGTCACTGCATCTTAAAAAAAAAAATCAATGTCACCAGCGTTTTTTTTTTTTTTTCCTTCCGGCGCTTCATCTGTTTTTTTTTCCCCTCCAGCGCTTTGACGGACGTTTTCTAGGCTATCAATCCTTACCGGCAGTGTACCGGGTCAAATTGTAGTGCTAGTCTGGTGAGTCAGGTCGTATCCTCAGGGAAATGAAGGCATAATTCAAAGTGTGGTTAAACACCAAGAAGCTATTATTAACTCGATCTAAGTCGCAGTTTTATCAGTTTTATCGGGTTAGATCGTTAGATTAGTTAGATTGTTAGTAAAGCAGTAAATAAATATATAAATATAAAAATAGATAATATATGTATTTTTGGATCTATCCAAGAATACGTTACTGAATTACGATCTCTTTTTAGTAGAAATAAATGAGGCAGATCTTTTCCTTGATGCAAGGAGGTCAATTATATATGAACCGGTGTACTCCTAAGCTAGACAACTCCTCCTCACATGAGCGTATGAAATTGTCATACGTCTAGTCATCTGTCCAATGTCATCTTAAGCATGGGTCACTCCCGTTTTGTCATTCGGCCAATTTTAAGATTGATTCATTAAATAGGTGATTTTAACGTAATAATATCGTGAGCACAATTTTAATAAGATTTATCTCTCCCAATATAAATCTGCCCCCGGGTAGGAAATCGGATTCCGTTGTCACGTTTTCACTCGGCCAATTTTACCCTCCGGTCTTTCTATTACGATCTCGTATTCTAATCGCGAGTTGTCAATTCATTAGATTACGTTTCTAGTAAAAATCGAGTGGCTAATTCAATTTTTACTTTTATCAAGTGCAAATAGAAAGAGATTCATTATAATTGGTTTTAATCATTATTACCAGAGTCGATCATCCATTTTACCAAAAAGATTAACTAATTCAGATTCACATCTTGGCTAGATATATTTTTAGCTTAACATAATTAACATATATAATATATAAATAGAAATAGAAATAGTAAACATAATAATATTAGAATATATTACCGGTTACAATTGTTGAATCGGGGTCATTTCCGCCAGATCAACAATCTTCGATAATTATTCGATCATTATAACGATACTATAACTACTTTATTTATATATATATATATATATATATATATATATATATATATATATAGAAACAACAAACATAATACTTGATAAAATTACCCGTTTATTGCAAATCTAAGTCGTATCCTCCTCGACAATAGCAACTTCTTCAATACAACTTTCTCGGATAATCCTCTCGAAGCATTCTGGCATTACTACTTTATTTATATATGAAAACATATATATACATACACATATATATATTTATATAATAAGTAGAAAATAAAATAAAAGAAGGAAAGAAGATGAAAGGAGATATATAGATATATCATATATATTTTCATATATAGACATATATATATATGTGAGTGTGTGTGTGTATATATATATATATATATATATATATATATATATATATATATATATATATATATATATATATATATATATATGTGATCTACAAAAAAAAAAAAAGAAGAAGAGAAAGGGGACGAGAGAAAGAAGGAAATGGGAAAGAAGGGGCAAAGGAAAGGGGATGGAAATGGGGTGGTATATATAGGGGAGGTTAGAGGCAGGAAGAAGAGAAGAAATTCACGTGAAATTTCCTCATTTAAACAGCCGGATCGATCCGGTGAAGTCCCGGATCGATCCGGGTCAAAAATCTTGATCCGTATTGTAAAAATTCGTCTATACGGTATCGCAGTTCAGTAAAATGGCCATATCTTGAGTTGTAGACATCCGATTGACGTGATTCAAAATGCGTTGGAAAGCTTATTTGAAGATCTACAACTTTCATGAAGGACACTTTTTCAGAAAATGTCGTTTTGATGAGCCATTCGTTCGTCGAAGATATTTCTCGATTTAATTAAATCGAATCGACAATTACACGACCACTCGAACGAGCAGTGACACTCTCGTATAACCTTCATAAGATATGATCATGACTTCAAAAATAAATGTCGTTACTCGGAGTCTTGGTTTATCATAAATCGCAATAAAAATACCATAAATACCCGTGTAAATCTGACATTTACACTCCGGTTACTAAACCGGTACAAAACTTATAAAAACTTATAAAAATACGATAATTTATATAATAACCACTATTTATATATTTGGATAAAATTAAGTAATTATTGACTTAAATTGGTACAATAATGCTCAAAGTGGTATCAATATTGGGGTAAAATGTCGTAATAATGATCATTAATTTGTCTCTCATCACGCTTCAGCTTTTTTTTTTCCTTCCTTCCTTTTTCTTCTTTATCCATTTGAAGTTAGAATGTCCTTATAACTAAATAAGTTTCCTTCTTAAAATTAGAATGTCCTTATAACTAAATAAGATTTCGGAGTGTCCTAAATGATCATTAATTCTCTAACGACGGCCTTATAACTAATTTGGACTAATATATATATACACACACACATATATATGTATATACACACATATATACATCTATATATACATCTCTCTCTCTCTCTCTCTATATATATATATATATATATATATATATATATATATATATATATATATATATATATATATATATATATATATATATTTATTTTTCTTTTTTTTAAAACGAAAGATTCATTATGCAGCAAAACATGATTACAGGGGGTTACAATGTTGTCTAACATCTATATATACATCTCTCTCTCTCTCTAAAAATATTCGTACAAGTCTAAACAACTAGACAAAATAAGATATGCAATACTTAAACTCTATCAATATCTAAAATAGATATTTGTTATCTATACGGTGTCAAAAGTAAAAAGAAAATTATGATTGACTTTCAAAATATTACAAATTAAGTGTAAAAACGATTGTCTATAACAAAAAACATATAAACATAATAAAAAGTAATCAAGATAGAAATTGTATATTTTCAGGTTTCATAAAAAAAAAAGATTGAAAAAATTGTGTTCAGGGGTGTCGGGAGGTGTCGGCGCCGTGTCGGAGGTGTGTCGACAACGTGTCGGAGGTGTGTCGGATATTAAAATTTTAAATAATATTAATTAATCAGCCGACTCGTGTCGGACACGGTGTCGGAGCGTGTCGGAGCGTGTCGTGTCGTGTCTTGTATCGGACACAGCGCACGGCGCCCAGAAAGAACGGACAAGGCCTCACCGGAAAGAACAGATGAAGAGGATAGAACGGACAAGGCCTCACCGGAGAGGATGATAGATCCGAGCAGAGTTGCCGGAGAAGAAGCTGCGGCCGAAGAAACTGAGTTGCCGAAGAGGTTTTTTTTTTTTTTTTTGTAAAGAAAAAAAAACGTTAGGGTTTAGGGAAGAATTGACATAACGAGAGAGAGAGAGAGAGAGAGAGAGAGAGAGAGAGAGAAAATGCCGAAGAGTTTTTTTTTTGTAAAGAAAAAAAAAACGTTAGGGTTTAGAGAAGAATTGACATAACGAGAGAGAGAAAATCGAGTTGTTCTGCTACCATAACATAATTTAAAGTGTATTGTATTTTATTGAGGTAAGTGAATAATGTAGATACATATATATAGGCTCAAGACGACTTGGCCAACAAGACATAATAGTAAATTACAAATAATAATAATATTTAACTAGACTGAATATTATTCTCGACAGCAGCAAAGTAGATTTTGATGCCATATAAAAGAGCAAGTGGATTTGGGCGCTTCAAGAGGTGAGTCATATATATTTGTGTCTTAATATCTCATCGATGATTAGTCGAGAGGGCAGCAAGTTTCACCTATAATTTACCATGCTCGGTAAGCAATTTCCACACAAGTTTAGCCAAAAGCGCCGTATTCATGTATTGAGATATAATGTTAAATATATACCTCCCCATTAACTTAAGTTTTTTGGATAGATGATACTTCAACATTGTGTCAGAGCAGGAGGACCTGAATTCAAGCCCCGCTCCAAGCATAGTGTCACACAAAAAAAAAAAAAAAAAAAAAAAAAAGGCCCGTTCCAAGCATAGTTTTCCCAACAAAAAAATAAAAATAAAAATAAAAATGCAAGTGTTGGGTTCTCTCTCCCTCATACATAGGCCCACACTTGACGGGACGTATTAAGATATAATGTTAATTTTCCACCTTCCCATCGGCTTAAGCTTTTGGGATAGATGTAATTCAACATCATGTCTCGGGCAGTACTTATTCTTAAGTCACTGCTGAGTTTAAGTCGACATATGGATTACCATGCTACAAGATGTAAAGTTATCTTCTCCATATCATGGCCCCAAAAAAATAGCATGCCATTTCGTCTAGTTCATTCATGATAGAAGCAGGTAGGTGAACAATTTGCAATTGGTAATAGGTAATGGTGACGAGAACTGTTTGTGTTAAGATGACTAAGCTTGCTTTGAAGAGAGTGGAGGATATCTAGGTCTGTAATTTTGATATGACTTTATCTATAATTCCTTGAAAATCCTTATTAACCCGACCATGATGCAATGCGACGCCAAGATTTTTTTTTAAAATAGAGAGTGGGACATACCGAGTTCTTCTGTGATGTTGTGTACTACCTGAGTATTCGTGTTGGGTGAAACCGTGAATCTTGATTTAGAGATACTGATTTTCTGGCTCGACATATCACAAAAAAGGGATAGACATAATCAATTTCTCACGCCTGGTCTATGGTTGCTTCCGAGAATAGATGGAAGTCGTCCGCAAATAAGAGATGGGAAATTCTTGGCTCTCCAAGTGAAACAACAATTGATTTCCATTCCTCAGCAGAAATAGTTTGATTGATTAATCAACTCGGTACTTGCATGACGAGTACGAAGAGATACATAGCTAAAGGATTGCTTTGTTTTAGTCCATGATGAGGTCAAAATCCTTGGAGGGTGTATCATTCCAAAGTATCTCTAATGAAGTGCTAAATAATGTGACATGATTAGATCGAAAAGACTGTCATTAAATCCCAATAGATATAGAATCTGAAGAAAGAAGGACCAACTGACCATGTCGTAGACCATTTCAAGATCGACTTTGACAACCAATATCCCTTTCTTGGCAGATTTTTTCCTCATATTGTATAAAACCTCTAGAGTCACAATGATGTTGTCCATAGTCTGCCTGCCAGGAATGAAGGTGTTTTGGTTGTTGCCGATAATTTTGTTTATGATCAAACGCATCCGATTTGTAAGAATTTTTGTAATAGTCTTGGTGGTGGCATTCGCAAGAGCTATGTGGTGTACCTTAGAAATAGATTCGGGACGCTTAACTTTAGGAATTAAGGTAAGGAAGGTCTGGTTCATATCATGTGGAAAGTTATTTTTGGTTTGATAGAAGATTGGGAGGAAGCCATTTGGTTTGGTGATTTGAAGGGACCTATTTGAAAAATTGCAGACAGTACTTCCCCTGCACTAACAAGGATGTTTAGAAGCCTCTTATAAGCATGATTAACCGGAGGATACAGAATGTTACGTTCACCGTCCTCAATCCAACTAAGACGCGATTTTTGGTGCCAATAAATTTCTTCTTGAGATAGAATGCCTTCGTAATCCTGTTGTAATCTTCAGACAGTACTTCCCCTGCACTAACAAGGATGTTTAGAAGCCTCTTATAAGCATGATTAACCGGAGGATACAGAATGTTACGTTCACCGTCCTCAATCCAACTAAGACGTGATTTTTGGTGCCAATAAATTTCTTCTTGAGATAGAATGCCTTCGTAATCCTGTTGTAATTCCTTGTTCAGCTTAGTCAAGAAACCCAAACAATTTTTGAGAGAGAATGTTGGACTCCCTCAATTCTAGCTTTACATATCTTCTTCCGATAAAATACATTCTCGAAGACCCTTTATTCCATTATTTGGCTTTTGAAGCAAAATTATCAAGAGGCCCCTACAAATTATTGTCAATAACATTCCAAGCATTAAAAACATTATAAAAGTCATTGTGTTTCATCCAACAAGCTTGGAATCAAAAAGGTCTGCCAATTTAGTCTATGACATGTATACTCTCAGGAGCTAGAAATTGGAATGCACATGCGGTAGATGGTACACGGAGGAGACAAGATATTAATGCCACCACCTAGAGTTGCACAAATCTTGATCCAGCCGCTATTCAATCGCATGAGTATTATGTACAGAGCTGGACCATGTGAAACAGGCCTCATATGTTAGTAATATCATCCGCAACGGAAGCGATTTAAGGATCTAGATCTATAAATTACACGTAATAAAATAACTAGATCTACTCTACAATGGAGTTGTAGAACATACCTCTTAGATTTCAAAATCCAAGTAAAAGAGCCGCAATAGAAAAACAAACGAATGTGTGAAGAGCACCACGATCTTCCGTACGTGTGATCCAAGCAACTCCCGGTGGAAGGAAATTCTCGTCTCGAATCCTCCCGATATGCTACCCGGAAAACCTCCAAGATTTTCCTCCTTACTCACCCTTGGCCGAATTCTTACTTCTTCTCTCTAAGAGGAGAAGTCAAAATTTGTGTGTGTTTTAGGCTTGGAGAACTCTCTTTATATAGGAGAGTAATCCTTGTCCTCCAAGATTTTATTATGCAAATAAATAAATCCAATAAATAAAAGATAATCCCATAATATTCTAGAACAAATTTAGAATAATATTTATCTTTATTTCTTACCATAAATATTTATCCAATAAATATTTTGTGCATATGTCTTATTAATTCACAAGAAAACTAATTTCTTGTTTCCTAAAACAATGCACTTGGCCGAAAATTGTATTGAACTAGTCAATATATAATTTTCGGCAATAACACATAAATTGGCCAAGATTATGAAAATGTCTTTTCCACATATTTAATTATTTAGTCCAACTAATTTAATAGTCCACTAAATAATTAATTCACATATCGTTTTAATTAAATTCTAATAAGAACTAAATTAATATTATTAGGATTCGACGTCCGAGAATAGCTATGCTATATAGGAGGCACGACGGGGACCATGGACTAATAATCAGCGGCTCCGATAAATCAAATAAATAATTATCTTACGAACAGAATAATTATATTCGATAAATCAATCGCAGGAATATGCCACCATATTCCCGTGACTGCACTCATCCGATTATAAGATTATATTTATCCCCTCACGAGAATGATAATAAGCGTCCATTGATATAATCATTACATATGGATTAATCCTCCATAGACTGTTCATTCTAAATCGGGAAGTTACCGTTAACCATTTTTAGAATCTCTTATCCTTATTTACCATTAACCCCCTAGTGATCAATTAATTCATACAACTCACTGGTAGCTAATCAGTGTAATATGAACTCTATGGATCGATCAGTTTCTAGGATTAACAAATAAGGGAAATGTCTATCTACTTCCATAAATGGAAGGAATGGATTCGTATCTCGTGATAACACGGACTACTCACTTAATCCGAAGACAATGCCAAGATGGGGTAATTCAGATCACAGACTCAGTGTAATCCTTAACCGTCAAGTCAAACCTCATACTGATTCAAGCAGTTGACTGTGATCACCTCAGGATTAAGATATATCCATAAATATGATCATCGATTGATTTGATAAGACTTCTCGATTACGGAATTATATCGCGAACTCTAATCAATTCGGTCCAGCCTTATATGATATATCTATCATATATAAATGCCCCACTAGGTTCTCTTAACCGAAAGTCCGGATAAGACAATCACACCTATTGTGTTCTGGGCGCATTAATAGCACGTTAAAGGAAAGACCCGATACTCTCGATTAACTTCACTACGGGCTAATTGTATTTTAAGTACATCTTCACTAACTCAATCCTCCCGTGTATATCCCATACACTGAGTTAAGTGATTACATAAACGATATACTTTAGGGCTTTCTGTAGTGTAAATACTATTGTCACATCGGTGAATATGAGAATAATAAATATGAATAATAATATCATTTCATTTATTAAATAAAACAATTACAAAATTTTCTTTCGGGCATCACACCTAACAATCTCCCACTTGCACGAAAGCATGTGATTAATTGTTTTAGAGCACACCCCATTATTTAAAATACAGCAAACTGTCATTCCCACTTGCTGTAAAGCAATGGAGACCCATCCTGCATTCTAGCACCCATTAAGCATATCATAACCATTGCAGATGACAAAGTACACTCCGAGTGTGCCGTCGTAGGATAGGTCAGTGACTCGGGGAGTACGTACATCTAAATATCATGGGTCTTAATGATTAGTCAGGTTGTCGGCTCGAGACGATCCGTAGAATCGAAACGTTACTAGTCCATCTAATCATGTGGTACTTTCCCAATATGCTTTTGACCTTTAGTGATTTCGAAAATCCTTATAAACTACCCCTTCATCGTTTGCACAATGATGTGGTATCGGCTTCCAAATCTAGAATCACTCCCAGATATGAAAAGGAAATCCTTAAGCTATATCGCCTCTCTAGCTACTACAAAAGCCGCTAATCACCCAACTAGTTAAAGTCAAGTTGGCGTTTCTGGATTCCTCTAGGCAATAGCTTCAACACATGAGTAAACACTGAGCCCGAGATCAACTTCACGATCATCCTCAATTTGACTTAAAGTCAAAATCAGTGTATCACACATATCCAAGTTCACACATGAATATGTCTGCATATTATTCCTCGTTCTCTCAAGATACTAAAGGACATACTAAACTTGATTTGTTAACCGCCGAATCTAAGATTCGATCAAAGTTGACGTTCAATAACCTGACCATCTCTTACTAGAAAGAGAATCTATCCCATTTCTCTTGATCCGAAGATTTTGAGAGTCATTCCTGAGGCATAGGGTAGAACTTCCTCGTTGAATGTTGCATACACAGATGCATCATCTTAACCAATAAGATGGATGGGAAACCAGTGATTGATTCTAAAGAATTTGACTGAGTCAAACTCTTTAGAATGTTGTCCAAATCTCTGTTGCAGAGAATTGTGGCATTGTCAGATTCTGACTTCAGATAACACACCCATGTTGATTCCAACTGGTGCAGTGTTATCCTTCACAAACACTAATATATATGTATAAATTCACTACTGTACTAAAATTGATATCCAGTCTACAAAAGACTAATCAATATTCTGGTCAAAACCACATATTGTAGAAATATATGACTTCCAATAACCGAGAGGTTTGCTTTTTATCCACAAAGGACATAAGCCTTGATAGTCATCCTGTCATAAGTTCATAAGGCAATACCCTTTTGTTCCGAATGAATCCAGACTCTGTTTGTTTGGCAAGAAAAGTCTCAGGGAATCACCCATATTTTCTACTTTTGAACGAAATCATGCAATACTAAGTGGTAAGAGAGTCCAAGGTCTGATTAACTCTCTACTTCTTAGGGAATTACCCCTAGACCACTCAAGCTTTGCTCTGAAAGATAAACTTTCCTATTCATTCTACTCTTTTCCGTGTAGATCCAATTACTCCCACTGGGCCTGAGATGCTCAGGTGGTTCTACAAGAGCATGAACAGAACTGGAGTACCGAACTCCATTCACAGGGTTATGGCTATTATACCAACATCTATTATCAGAATCCTATAATGCTCACAAAAGAGCCATAGGTCATCAATCCATCCTCAGACTACAAAGTCCGCAGAACCCGTAATGGGTAATGGATAAACCATACTCCCAATACTTACTGGGTGGATCTAAATTCTGATCTAGTTTAGTAGTATTTTGTGTTATCACCAACAACCGATGTTGGATGTGGTCTGATTTTAATCAGTTAGTAACTACATTGAGTAACGTACTTCAAGGTTCAAGGTTTTGCTGTTCATGGACTCTATCAGAAAAGATGCAACAGTCTAACTTTCCCTTCCCGATTTCAAGAATCCTATATCTAACCTTTATACACAATAGGTTAAAAGATATATCACGAATGGTCATTGACCGAACGTATGCGCAAAATTTCCAGTCTTACCTTCAATCACCGTGTGCTAAATGCTTATATTTATGGAAGTGGGGTGAACCGAATCCACACCTTATCCGTAAATGCGAAAGCATATTGTAGGTAGACTTATCGGTCTTACATTTCAATGTAAACCGTTGTTTCTGTTCCAATATATTTATTGAGTTAAGCAGTGTATTGTAGCACATCTAAAACTATATAAGGCAATTTAACGGTTTCTCACTTAGTGAGAACATGTCATAATGAGGCAGGCTAAGCATCAGTCTCGAGGACTATGAATGGCCTATTCCGAGTATAGAATACTCAATCTCTGTTGAAAACAAAGAAACCTTAAAATATTTTGGATAAACTTTCATCAGACCCCGAAGGTCGTCATGAACAAGCTATGTTACTTCTTTATAACCATTATCCTTTCCCGATTGAAAGGAAACTTAGTCATTGAACCTTTGAGACAATATAACCAGACTGGGAGAAAGGAATCACCCTGAGCCAGTCTTCAGGTCTTGTCTTTTATGGACTATGCACTAACTATGGAATATGAAGAAGCGTTTATCTAAATATAGAAACCAATTGCTTTTAATAGTTCTTAAGATGTGTTTTATATACATATTTCAGCAGTTCGAAGTGGTTTTGACTTTATCAAACAAAAGTCCGAGTCTTGGATTAAATGATTACAAATGGTATATTCACTTTCTATACGACAAACAAATTATCGAATAGAAGGTAAATCCATTCGTTCCAACGAATCTTAAACAGAAAATAAATTTTCAGCGATATCCAAGGATTGAATCCGAGATTCATTTACTTATATCACTCCCACTATTCTAGCTAAAATTAACTGTCCGTTGTTTACTCCTTTAATCGTTAAATTCACTGCTACCTTGTTCTTCCAAAGAACTTAGCTCGAGAAAATCGCCAAGGATTCATAGGTTGGTGATCCAAAATCACTGTCCTTATCCTATGATTTTCAGTTAATTAATTTTTGATTCAGCCTTAAAGTTTTCTCAGTTTAGATGACCAACACTTTTAGACATATTCTCCCATTCTTGACTTTCCGTGAATGGAAACAGTCTTGAACCAACAGTTCGTTTGAGTAGAAACTACTCTTGAACCGTGGGATGTCTATTTCGAGTGTTACTCGTCGGGACTTCTCGGATTTTCTAATATACCAGAAAAAACAATAACATTAAAGCTCCCACTAGTTTATCGGTTCCAAATACCGTCTAACGAGCAATGCTTTATTTTTTTTTTTTTTATGATTTTCCCAATTAGAAAATCTTTCGTACATAGTTCCAATGTTTCCAGAAAAACAACAAATCATAGAACTCCCACTAGTTCATCGATTCCAAATCTCGTCCAACCAGCAACATTTCATGACTTTCTGGTTTTTCAATTAGAACGGTTACGTGTGTAGTCAGTTACACTTTTCTAATGTTCTAGAAAGACAACAAATCATAAAGCTCCCACTAGTTCATCGATTCCAAATATCGTCCAACTAGCAACATTTCATGACTTTCCGGTTTTTCAATTAGAACTGTTACGTGTGTAGTCAGTTACACTTTTCTAATGTTCTAGAAAAACAACAAATCATAAAGTTCCCACTGGTTCATCGATTCCAAATATCGTCCAACTAGTAACACTTCATGATTTTCCGATTTTTCAATTAGAAAATTACTCATGTAATCACTACACACTCAAAATTCACTAGAAGAATTTCAAAGTCCGAAATCACCTTTGATCAAACTAAGTTTTGTCTCCCGTTTGACACGAATGACACTAGTGACATACCTATATGTCATTCTGGTTTTTTAAAAGGCTTAAGAGAAAATATCTTTTTCAAAAAATAATTGCATTATCGATTAACTAGTTCAACGTCCTAGTTAATTTCCACTTTTTAACGAAGTCAATACTAGTCAATTATTAATTTTTTAAGCAATTTAGTAAGGGATATAATGCTGTAAATAAAATGACATATATTAATTCAAGTTTAACACTACTATATGATTTTATTTTAGGAATTGTAAACTATAAGTAAGTCTACTCTACCATTCCAAGGTTTTAACCTCGCATCTCAGTGCCGCCGTAGGGCAGGTCAAAGAGATGACGGTTAAATCGAGACAATCTCATCAATGAATAACATGTGAGAATCGAACATCCCACGAGAATCGAACATCCCTTTATTCATTGACTACCTTCCTTTTTTTAGCCTAGATATTATCAAGAATACCCTTGATGAGTGTGACCAACTATATTGGATCTCTTAGGTATGCCCCGAGTGTGCCGTCGTAGGATAGGTCAGTGACCCGACGAGTACCCGGAAATCCTATCCTTTCGGAGACCAAGCCATGAATGTTGATAGGGGTGAACACCATCCGTAGGGGGACGAAATCAAAGCGCCGCGAGGCGTCACCCTTCTCTCACTTACTTGTATCTATAGTAGAGGTCATGGGGTTGGCTGTCGCCTCCCCCGCTCCCACTCAATATTTTGGAAGTGGTGGTGGGTTAACTAACCACGTATTTTTGATGTTAACATAAAAGCACATTAAATCAAGGATTCCGAATGGTGTCGGTAACGTAGGCAAGCCTACCCCATGATCGTCTTTTCCACATATTTAATTATTTAGTCCAACTAATTTAATAGTCCACTAAACAATTAATTCACATTTCGTTTTAATTAAATTCTAATAAGAACTAAATTAATATTATTAGGATTCGACGTCCGAGAATAGCTATGCTATATAGGAGGCACGTCGGGACCATGGACTAATAATCAGCGGCTCCGATAAATCAAATAAATAATTATCTTACGAATGAGAATAATTATATTCGATAAATCAATCACAGAATATGCCACCATAATCCCGTGATCGCACTCCTCCGATTATAAGATTATATTTATCTCCTCACGAGAATGATAATAAGCGTCCATTGATATAATCATTACATATGGATTAATCCTCCATGATTATTCATTCTAAATCGGGAAGTTACCGTTAACCTTTTTAAAACCTCTTATCCTTATTTACCATTAACCCCTAGTGATCAATTTATTCATACAACTCACCTGGTAGCTAATCGGTGTAATATGAACTCCATGGATCGATCGGTTTCTAGGATTAACAAATAAAGGAGGCTGTCTATCTACTTCCATAAATGGAAGGAATGGATTCCGTATCTGTGATAAACACGGACTACTCACTCAATCGAAGACAATGCCAAGATGGGGTAATTCGGATCACGGACTCGGTGTAATCCTTAACCGTCAAGTCAAACCTCAAACCGATTCAAGCGGTTGGTCGTGATCACCTCGAGATTAAGATATATCCATAAATATGATCATCGATTGATTTGATAAGACTTCTCGATTACAGAATTATATCGCGAACTCTAATCAATTTGGTCCAGCCCTGTATGATATATCTATCATACATAAATGCCCCACTAGGTTCTCTTAACCGAAAGTCCGGATAAGACAATCACACCTATTGTGTTCTGGGCGCATTAATAGCACGTTAAAGGAGAGACCCGATACTCTCGATTAACTTCACTACGGGCTAATTGTATTTTAAGTACATCTTCACTAACTCAATCCTCCCGTGTATATCCAATACACTGAGTTAAGTGATTACATAAACGATATACTTTAGGGTTTTCTGTAGTGTAAATACTATTGTCACATCGGTGAATATGAGAATAATAAATATGAATAATAATATCATTTCATTTATTAAATAAAACAATTACAAAATTGTCTTTCGGGCATCACACCTAACATCATATTACATAGATATTTACATATCATATCTACGTGGACAATGCTTTTATTTTCTTTTACTCAACATAGACTTTACAAATAATTTAGGTTTTCTATATAATATCTACATTTGACTACATATATTTAGATGCTTCATATCAATTTTTTTATTTTTTTTATGCATTTCATTAACACCAATAATCATAAAAACGTCATAAAACACATTTATCAAATGTAAATGCATCCAGTTAATGATACATTGTCGTGCAAAGATAAATTTGTAATAAACAAGAGTAATACATTTATGAATGATTATTATCTTTAAAAAAATGATAAATGTGTCAAGTTATCTATGATTTCAAAGTAGAAACAAAATGCAAAAAGTATATTTTTAATAATATTATGTAGTGTGTTTATAATTAATGTATTAATACATACTTGATTAATAGTAATATAAAATTTTATTGTTAATTTTGAAATTTTATGAACTTCATTTAACCGAAACACATGTGATGTGTGAACAAGTTGCATCTGTAACACCGCATGGCCTGTGACGCCGTATATATTTCCTAGATTTTGCGTGATTTGTTTTTTGTTGTGTTTGAAGACATAGACCGATGATTATGGTTGTTTGTTGATTTGTTTTGAGGTATGTTTGGACTGAAGCTCCCCCAGATTTTGGAATTATTACATGAACACCTCAAATTCCAGTTTTGAATAGCTGACATGGATTTGGGTGAAAATAAACCCGATTTTCATTTTATCCATCGTTGCGTGCAATTATATTTCCTTAATTAATTTCTTAAATAATACCGGGTAAATGTGCACATTTTGTGTTGTTTACATACCCTTTGGAAATTTAGTTGATCATGCACGTATTGTGTCCGAAAAAACATCTGACACTGCGCACGTCATTCTAATTAAAGTGTCGGTGTTTTATAGATCTATAGCAGCAGCAAGGTATACTTAGGTCAATATACAACAGCATTTGATTAATTCTAAGTTAATCAAAGTTGAGATCAGAGCCTCTATATATATGACAAATACATATAATGCGTTTGAATTGTAAATACAATCAAAATATACTTAGAGTTTCTTGAAACCAATGTCCAACAATAGTGCTATTTATGCACTTTATTTATACAAAACAAAAACATATATTGTTAAACACAAAACGATTGGGAAAAAGATGATCTATTATTCACAAACACCACATATTTATAGTACAATATCACCAAAACCCTAAAGTGTAACTTTACACATACACCCTTTTTACACATTTACATATATATATTCTCACACGCCCCCTCAAGTTGGAGCATGCAAATCACAAATGCCCAACTTGCCCAAAAGAAATCTAAACTGTTGCCTGCCGAGAGCCTTCGTCAGAATATCGGCCAATTGGTGACTAGTGGGAACATGAGACGTGGCCAAGTTGCCAGATAACAATTCATCGCGAACAAAATGACAGTCGACCTCGATATGTTTGGTACGATCATGAAAGACAGGATTCTTGGCAATATGGAGAGCCGATTGATCGCAGAACAAGCGCATGGGCCGAGGATGTAAAACACCGGCGGAAAATAACAAGGACTTCAACCACTTCAACTCACACGTGGCAACGGCCATAGAACGATACTCGGCCCGGCATTTAACGAGATCTGATGAGGGTCGCTTTTTTGGTCTTCCACGAAAGCAGAGAACGGCCCAAAAACACCAAGTAGCCGCGAATGAACGCCGAGTCAAGGGCAAAGCGGCCCAATCACTATCACGTAAAGCCGTCAAGGATAAGTCATCCACAGGGCGTAGCAAAATGCCTTGGCCGGGACTTCCTTTCAAAAAACGTAAAACACGAATCGCAGCATCCCAATGCGGTATCTGGGGATCACTCAAAAATTGGGCCAGAGTGTGCACCGAATAACTCAACTCAGGACGGGTAACAGACAAATAAACCAGACGTCCCACAAGACGACGATACTGATCCGGATGCGCCAACGGCTGACCCGTAAGCGGAGGCGAGGCGATGATTCGCTCCATCCGGTGTATCAATGGGTTTACAACCCAACATACCAACCTCAGTCAAAATGTCCAACGCATATTTGCGTTGAGATAGAAATATGCCGTCAGGGCCACGGGCTACTTCAATGCCGAGAAAATATTTCAGAGGTCCCAAATCCTTCATACGGAAACAAGAGCTCAAATACCGTTTGAAGCGAACAAGGGCATCATGTGAAGAACCTGCAATAATCAAGTCATCGACATAAACCAGAACGTGGAGGGAAACACCTCCCCGAATATAACTGAACAACGAGTAGTCCGCGTAAGATTGTACAAAACCAAAATTCTTCAACGCAGCAGAAAGTTTGGCAAACCATTGCCGAGGAGCCTGTTTCAACCCATAGAGAGATTTACGTAATCGACAGACTGTGCCAGGAGAGGAAGCACGATATCCAGGAGGAAGTTGCATGTAAACTTCCTCAATCAAATCACCATGCATGAACGCGTTGTGGACGTCCATTTGATGTAATTCCCAATTCCGTGCCGCCGCCACGGATAAAAGAACACGAACCGTACCCATTTTGGCCACTGGAGCAAAGGTCTCATTATAGTCAACACCTTCAACCTGCCGATTCCCTCGAACAACAAGCCGAGCTTTAAGGCGCTCCACGGCGCCAGTGGAAGTGTATTTAATTTTATACACCCAACCACAACCAATAGCACGTTTACCAGGTGGAAGAACCTCCAAAGACCAAGTTTCATTGCGTTCTAAAGCATCAATCTCTTCCTGCATGGCCCGACGCCACCCAGAAATCGAACGAACCACCCGCGAAAGGTAGCGAGTGCTCTTTGCCTTTAGTAATAGCCGTCGAAAACATTTGTGGCGCAAGCGAGAAAAATTATTATAATCAACATAACAAGCAATGTCAACAGGTTTACCTGAGGAGCCAGAAAGAGAGGAGGAAGCAGGTGTAGTGGGGTCTAGTGGAGGAAGAACAACCGTATTCGTGACATAATCACGAAGCTTCGTAGAAGGAATTCTAGTGCGATGACCGCGACCCAAAGGTCATTCAAGAGAGGAGACCGGGCCACCCGGAGCATCACCCACTATTTCCATACGCCCCCTTAATTCCGAGGTAGGTGGGGAGGGGTAGTAACATCGGCCATAACACTGGGAATCGAATCCTCGGTGACATAATCATCATCGTCCCATAACGGCGGTTGACTAAAATAACTATCCCATTGAGCACGGGCAGTGGTCGGGTAGGAGTCGAAAGAAAGCGATCCTCGAAAAATTCTACATCTCGATCACAAAAAAATCATGAGTGTCAAGATCATATAGACGCCAACCTTTTACCAAAAGGATACCCAATAAAAATACACCGGCGGGAGCGAGAGGCAAACTTATCCGAGTTGCGAGGACGGACCGCATGACATAGCATAGACAACCAAAACCCGGATATGGTCATAAGATGGGGACGGCCATAGAGACATTCGTATGGGGGTTTTACCACGGAGGACACGAGTAGGGGTTAGATTTATTAAGTGAACAATTTGTCAAAACACATTCTCCCCAAAAATATTTAGGTAGTTTGGCTTGAAAACGTAAAGCTCGGGCAACATTGAGGATGTGGCGATGCTTACGTTCAACACGGCCATTTTGTTGGGCAGTGTCAACCATGGATGTCTGGTGGAAAATTCCCTTGGATTCAAAAAAGGAACGTAAGGTTAAAAATTCTTGACCATTATCACTGCGCAAAGTCTTGATGCGTTTATTAAATTGAGTCACAACCATCTCGTAGAAAGTTTGAATCAAGTGACCAACTGTTGGATCGTAAACGCGCAAACAATACTCTAGAGGGGGGGGGTGAATAGAGTATTTCTACTTTTTCGATACTTTTAAAAACAGAGTTAATAACTTAATTTCCGGTAAATCCTATAGGCGGAAGTACTATAGAAATTTAGACAAAATTAAGTTAACTAGTTATCTAGTTGAAATCCTTAACACACAAAACAGATTTTACTCCAACACAAATCATGTGAAGGAGATTCCAAAACAAATAATCAATTCAAGTAACACATACACAGGTGCAAGTCCTACTTGAATCAATATTAAGTGTTGATCCAAGCCAAGCTTAGATAACCACTTAAACCGTAGATTCAAATATAACTAAACCAAGCTATAAAAGAAACTACACAAAAGAACAAGGTTTAAATAGGGTTTACCAAACCAAAACGAGCTTAAGCTATGACAAGAACCAAACAGTGCAGCCTTGCAATCTTTTGCATCCAACGTCCTAAGCCAAGCTCCACCAACACACACACCTTGTGTGTTGAACCACCAAGCCCGAGGGAAGCCCTATCCACTCCAAACTTGATGAACCCGATTGCAATGACAAGCAAACAGCCCTCTTCAGTATTCTAACACTCACAGCTCACTTAATTCCTAACTCATGAATGTAAATACAAGGCTTTCCTCACCAAATACAATCGTGCCTCACAAATGACACTCCGAACTCTCAAACACTCAACACTAACTACACACTTCCTAATTCCTAAGTCTTCAAGCTTCCAAATGCAGCCCTGCACTTTGGACAGCCCTGCAAGCACTCACAAGATAAGAGAAAGTTTAGTTTGAAAGGGAGTGTTTGACCAAGAGAATGGGAGTTCAATTGCTTGGTCTGTTTTGATGTATAGCTGGGTATTTATACTACTAAACAACTAGTGTTTATAGTATGGGGGTAAAGTAGTCATTTAACAAACAAGGGCCCCAGCTATGATGCACATGATGCATGAGAGAAGATGACATACAAAACAGCTTGTGAGAGCACATTGTAATACAAGAGCTGTGTGTAATGCAGTGATTTAAGAAATGATGTATGAATGTATGTGAATATGAGAGATTATCCTAAGACATACAAGAGGTGAGTGTTATGCAATCGTGACATGGGACATACTTATTAGATCATTAATTGTCAAGATAAAATCCCTAAGAGACTCTGTTAACATCAAGCTCTCAAGAATTCTTTAAACAGAGAAATAATCTGAATAAGTGACCTAAAACAAGCACATAAGCACATAATTCATTTAGGATTTAATAACAAGTAGGACACAGTCACATTAGACAAAATTAGATATAACATTATTAAGTGTAACACGGTTACAAAGATATTCAGAAATAGATGTTGGACACAGACAAAAGAGAGGGTCTTAGACTAAGACACAAGTGACCCTTGTGCAGTGTGTAAAGAAGTGTGTAAAGAAAAGAGCAAGAACCATAATAACAGTGAATATAACTTCCAAAATACATTAGCGCATATATATATATATATATATATATAAAGAAAAGAGCAAGAACCATAATAACAGTGAATATAACTTCCAAAATACATTATATATATATATATATATATATATATATATATATATATATATATATAAATATATATATTAAGGTTGCATGATTCGGCTGAAAGTTTTCTAATTCTTCAACTTTCTGCCGTGATTAGCTTTAGCTATTTCTATATTATATATATATATATATATATATATATATATATATATATACACACACACTTGAAATTTGCACAAAATTGTCATATAAGCAAACATATCACACAGATCGAACATGCATATAACTGAGACAATATTTAGCATGTTTACAGAAGAGTATTAATACTAATATTTTATAAAAATGAATCTTTATATTTAAAAGAGAGAACAATATACGTATTTATGTGAAAAATTCACACAAAATACATATACAAAAAATACAACTCAGATACTCATACAAAATTCGAGTTACACAAAATAGAGACTCAGAAAAGACATAGGACTGAGAAAAGGTTCGACCTTTATTCACAAAAAGAGCATACAGTCACAGACAAGACCAAAACGAGAAGAAAACAAAATGGGTTCAGTGATTTACCGAAAATATCATAGAAAGGTGTTACCTTTTTCATCTGAGATGTGTAGATAAGCTTTATTGGGCTTCATTGACCTCGAAATTCATCTCATCGGTCTCAGCTTTCGAAAAAGGCATCAAGGACTGATGCTTTTCTTTATTTTTCTGTCATCTGAGCACCAACGGCTCCAAACAAAGGAATAGCTTTATGAGTACCACCAGTGAGCCATAGATACAGTAGTTGCAGAGAATCAGAGAAAATAACTCAGCTTTTTTTTTCTTCAAGTCGAGAGAGAGAGGCAACGAAGAAATGAAAAGGTTCTTCATTTCCAAACCGAAAATAGAATAGATAGAAAGAAAGGAGACGTTGAGGAGGCGGCTTTTTCAGAATGCTATTTTCCGGTGAGATAAAGAAAAAGGTCTCAGTTTCTACAACAGAGGAAGGATACATGAAAGAGGAAAGCAAGAGACTTTTAAAATGCAGATTGAGATTGAAAAGGAGATGGACGGTTATGGAGAAGAGGGGTGGGTTTCTAGAAAAAAGGTGAAGAGGGCGGCAGAGTTATTAGAAAAATTAGAGTAGTAGGGTTTTGGTAAAAATGATAGTCTATTAATGGATAAAAAGGCTCAAGGGCTGGTTTAATTTATTTGGGCTCAGGTAAGACAAGAGAATATGGTTTAGGAAAGAAAATTGGATAAGATTAAATAAAAGTGAAGCAAGCCGACTTAAACAAATGTATAGCATATCTATATATGATAATAATGGTAATATAAAATAAAAATAATGATAAAGTAATAAAATGTTTATGTCACACCATTAGATTAGATAAAGGATGTTATGATAAACATCATTTGACATACTTATTTAAATTTGAGCCCTTAATGTGATATATCCAAAGTTAGATAAAATACTTATAAAGTAAATTGTGTCACTTATGAAGGTTGATAAAAGTGAGAACAATATGACACAAAATATTGATCAAGCAATTTCAATCTCATAAGATATTTTAATCACATATGTAAAGTATAAATTAAACTTGATGTGACTTAGATAATTTTCAAACACATGTCACTAAGGGTAAAAACATTAATTGTGACATGATTAATTGTAGACATAATTTGAAATATATCCCAAAATAAATATATTTTAAAATACATCAACACAAAATACTCAACACCAACTTCATGTTTTTCAACCAACAAGTAAACCCACGTGGCACGGGAACAATCATCAACGATAGTAAGAAAAAATCGAGCATCACAACTAGAGGTTATACGATAAGGACCCCAAATATCACAATGGATTAAATCAAAGATATCCGATGCTTTATTCGTACTTAAAGGAAAGGAATTGCGAGGCTGTTTACTCATAAAACACACAGAACAATCAACATCACAGAGTTTATCTGAAGTTTTATTACCGACAAAAGAAGAAACCACTGTCATAGAGGGATGACCCATCCGTCTATGCCACAAAACACTTGCATCGGAAACAACAACTTTATTAGCCTGTATATTGGAAAAATCGACATGTCGGTAATAATAGACCCCATTACACTGCATCCCCACTCCAATCAGGTTCCTCGAAGTATGGTCATGTACAATACACAGTTTGTCAGTGAAAATAACAACATATTGGCGATTAGCAAGCAAATGAGAAACTGATAATAAATTGCACGTGAGGTCGGGTACATAAAGAACGTCGTCCAAAATCAAATCAGAACTCAGTATGATGGTGCCGGCTTTGGTGGCTGTGGCATTGTGCCCATTAGGAAGGCCGACCGAAGAAGATATATCGCGCAAATTTTGAAATAAAGAAATGTTACGGACATATGATTCGATGCACTGTATCAATAAGCCAATCGGTGGAATAAGACATACCGGATAATGTGTCGGACGAAGCGGTGGCATGGCATTTTTAAAACATTTAGCAATTGTGTCCATTGCTCATCGCGATTTGGGAATAGTTGAACGCCCACGGGCCAATTTCAAAGGAGCAAGATCGATTTTGTCCACCTACGTTAGGCGCAAAGGCTCGCCACTCGCAAGAGAGTACCGATCACGCAGATCGTCCCACAAATCTTTAACGTTATCGGGGTAACGAACAACCGAACGAATTGAGTCATCCAAGGTATTGACGATCCAAGCCACGAGCATGGAGTTAACGATACCCCACTGATCATAGTCCGGTGATTTAGAATCCGGTATCGGAATCTTACCGTCGATAAAGCCAAGCTTATTCTTGGCACGTAAATTATTACGAATCGAGCGATACCACTCGTCGTAATTGTCGCCTTTCAACAAAACGGGACTTATAACAGCTGCGGTCCCATCACTAGGGTGGAGATAATATGCGGAAAACGGCTCATAGCGAGCAGCAGGCTTGGTGGCTGAAGTCTCACCATCAGCGGCCATGGAAGCTTTGCAGCAAGAAACGTTGCTGTATTGGATCTTTTTTTTTTTTTCTTTTATTTTTTTTTTTTTACCGTGAAAAAAAAAAATAAATCTCTAATCTAGAGATGTCTCTGATACCATGTTAAACACAAAACGATTGGGAAAAAGATGATCTATTATTCACAAACACCACATATTTATAGTACAATATCACCAAAACCCTAAAGTGTAACTTTACACATACATCCTTTTTACACATTTACATATATATATTCTCACATATATTTCATCATCATGTTCTTCTCTAGCCACATGAATTCACCCAACACTTTCACTCTATCTACGCGAAATCATCGGTCGTGTTTCTGAATCTCTTTCTGTACGTGACGTTATCATCTTTAACTTTGTGAGGGAACTCAACACTACTTCCATGTCAGGTCAGTCCTTCGGATTCGTGTTCGTGCATGACAAGGCTAAATTAAGCAGGCCTTCTACTGCCTCTTGCTTCTTGAATACATAATGAGCCAATTGAGGATCCACAACTTGTTGTAAATCATTGATGCCATTTTCAAGGGATTTTTACACAAACTGAGATAAAGTTATTGGGGCCCCTTCTTCATCTGTAAGACATGTTGACCTTCTCTTTGTGATGAGTTCTATTATTATGACACCAAACCTAAATACATCCACTTTTGTCGTGACTATCCTCATATATTTACAAGCTCTGTCACGTTATATATAGAATTGTGGTTATTAGGATATTATAAGATCTCAAATTAGTGTAAATATGCAAGTTATATTTTGAAGAGTTGGAAAAGTCAAGCAGGTTCTCGCTAGTGGGCTTAAAACTAGGTTAACAAGAAAATAGAACCCAGGTATGCTTAATAAAACTATAAGGCTCATGTTTTTTTCTCGACAGCCATCAAACGATCTAGAGATCTCAAGACTAAATTGGCGCCATTGATGTGATGTTTTTTAATTTTGTCGATGTTTATTTTTATGATTATACCACTCCTGGACCTTTGACCTTTGATATATATATATATATATATATATATATATATATATATATATATATATATATATATATATATATATATATATATATATATATAATAAAAGTTCTTCTAAAAATCCAAAAAAACAAAAACAAAACTATTAGGCTCGAACTATAAATATTAAACATCACAAAAGAAAGCAATTTCTTAGTGAATTCTCTT
Organism: Gentiana macrophylla; assembly: GCA_026214975.1. Classification (NCBI taxonomy): domain Eukaryota; kingdom Viridiplantae; phylum Streptophyta; class Magnoliopsida; order Gentianales; family Gentianaceae; genus Gentiana; species Gentiana macrophylla. The sequence goes on from CM047810.1 coordinate 99,532,903, forward strand.
CATTTCGAGTGGGTTATTATTATTATTATTATTATTATTATTATTATTATTATTATTATTATTATTATTATTATTATTATTATTATTATTATTTCACATATCCTTGCTGAATATGTATCAGATGCACGACTCTCTACCAAATAAAAATAGGATGGATGGAAATAAATGACACAATAGGTAGCAAATGTAGTAAACAAGAGAGTGGAAATAAAACTTGAGCGAAAAGGACAAAAACAGTGGAATCAGCACAAATTCACTATTCGCTACATGTGAACCAGTGAAATCGAACACAAATCCACTATTTCGCTACAGCAACCCTTCAACTACGAATTCAACTGCACAAATTCACTAATTTGCAAAATGATGTTGAAATGTATCAAATAGATATTAAAATAAAGGCGACGATAAAATAATAAATATTGTGAAAAAATAACAATTTTTTAAAGTTTAGATCAAAAAATATATTTGTTTTTGTAATCGAGCACTATAAAAAAAATTACTGGATTAAATGTTTATTTATGTGTACTAGTAAAATGCACGTGCATCCGCATGTGGTTTTGTGAAATGAACTTTTAAAAATTGAAAAATAAAAATATTAATTTAATACATAATTTATTCCTCGTCATTATAAAATATAAATATGCAATTAATGATAATTATTCAAAATTATCTTATAATTTTTTCGTTACTATTTTGAATTTATATATTCATATACTTTATGCAAAAAAATATATATTCATATACTCAATACATTTATCACCCTTTAAAGGTAATAAGCATTATGAATTTACAAATCTGTGTATTTAATATACATCTACAACATGTTTTTCATAATTATCTAGTAAACCTGTGGAAATTTACAATATATTTTTAAGCAACTTTTGCAAAGATCTTACCCCTAAACATAAACAACTCATTTTGATAGAGTAAATGCAAAACATATAGCATGTGAGTTTCATGTGCCTATAATTTTATGTGTTAATTATATGTTAGCTATGAATATAATTTAATAATTGTAAAGTAACACTTATTAAACAAAATAACATTTGAGATAATGGTTAGTATATTTAAAAAAAATGATGAATGAATCTAGGATTCAATTAAATTAGTATGACAGGAAAAATGGTGAAACCATATATAGAATTTTATTGTATGTGTAAAAGGTTAAACATGTACTTTAAACATTATAACTATCATATACTTTCATTGATTCTTAACGCCCTCATTCCACTTGCAACCCAACCCCCATGTGAGGGCTCGACGCCTATCTTTTCCTATTTAACCGATGGAGTTGTCAAAACAATGCATACCAATCCAACATATCTCCTTGTATAACGAATGTGTTCCTATTTAACGGATGGATTATGCAACCTGAAATTATTCTTTGTCCTCAATCTTATCCGTCATACTATCTTTGAAGTAGACATGATCAACTTATATTTAATACCCTCATTTCTTCACTTTCTTAAAATATTACTCTGTTTATCACTCAGGCAAAGACTTCTCGTGAGTCATTGACTACTTTATATGATAAATATGCAGAGACCTCCCGTGTACAAATCAAACAAATTGAACAATACATCAAATCTATGCAAAAGGTACTCAAACAATCTCTAATTATCTTCATGATGTGAATACTAAAGCCAATGAATTAGTCGACAGATCTAGATGATCTTGTGAATTTTATATCGGACAACTTGAGAGATGACCATAAAGAGTTGGCTGAGTTGTCAAGTACATGACATCCCCATTGATTTTGAAGAGCTCCATGAATAGCTACTTAATTATGTGACGTCTAAGTTGCAGCCTGTCGCCTTTATTGGTCTTGCTACAGCTCATTCGACCGTATGACATCCCTCTCTTACTGCAGGTTTGTTTTCACATCCTAATATTCCTAATCTTGGAAATAGACACAAAATAAACTCTCGTGCAGTAGGCCCTGGTTTTCACCCTAATAAACCTTACTTGGGTATTTCCAGTGTGCAAAGTGCAAGGACATTCAGAGATACAGAGCAATTATTACAAGGTTCAACATCTTACAATTTTTTCTCATTCGGTCTAGCCCTCTAACATTGCGTCATCTTTAGGCACCTTTGGATACTCTGTCAGTTTCTCTGTGGCTTCTTGATAGTGGTGCTATGCATTATGTTACCACTTATCTCAGTAATTCGGAATTACACGTGCCTTATTCTGGAATGAAGACATCATGTTTGGTGATGGAAATAATCTATCCATTACACATATATGTTCTGTTTTTATCTTCACTCTTTCAAAATGTTTTACATTGAATGATGTTTGACGATGTCTGAATTTGTCTGGGCTACAGTTGAGTTGATATTCCGGTAAATGGACATCTGAGTGATAATCCAATAATTATTTAGAGTGGATTTGAGAGTGGGCCTACAAAACATACAAAAGCGTGAAGGGTCCCAGAGCTTGCTTTTAGGGGAGACTCCGAAGCTCAAGTTAGTATTTGAATAGAGGAATTTCTATTAAACAGTAAGTGAGAATGTATAACAAGCATAGTATATGTGTACCATGTAATTGAGAATGATGATCCTTATATGGCTCTCCCTCGTTGGGGAGTGAATTATGATGCATTGAAAAGTCGTGGTCAAGGGAGTTTACTACGTATTGATGTAACGGACCATGTTATGAAGCAGATATGGCTTAGACTATAATGAAACATATATTTTAGATCCATCACTACAACAGTTAGTATCATGGAGTAATATCTGTGTGAATTTCGCAACAATCATTGAGGATAATGTAATCGTTGCTTGAGGTCGATGATGACTTGTGTTGCATTGAGCATATATGACTTAGTGACCTACACGACGTCGGAAATAAGGGACCGTAGATGCCTCGCATCTTGGCAGTTATGAGGGATAAAAGGCGGCCTACGGCTTTTCAGACAGAGGATGCATGGCCTGCGTCATGTTGGTATGATATAAGGTCGGCATGTGTTGTACTAAAGACGGACCTTGCTGGTTGAGGCCCGAAATTGAGTTGAGCCCATGTCGACCCATATGCTGATCTGGCGTTTATCACTTTATTCGAGAACGAATGAGTGCCACGTGTATGATGACCGATCTCACACATGCCAATGTTCGTTGTGTTCCCAGCATGTCTCATAATTTATTATATATCTCTTAGCTTTGTCGAGCCCATAATGTTTCCTTTGAATTCTTACCCTTCAAATTTATTTTAAGGTTCTTCATACCATTATTATTGTGATGTAATGACCGCTTAAAAACCGATTGTATGAATGGCCAAATTCTCCCTTCTAGATTTTCCTAGAGAGTAAAACATCGAAAGTGCTTGGTATCATCGTCTTTGTCACTCAGCTACCCCCATTTTCAAGTTATTCTTTGTCAAAATGATGCGGACATTGTCACCACGACTGCTTCTTCCCATCGTTTGGTTTGTTTAGAGAATAAAAGTCACAAACTTTCTTTTGCTACTTCTATTTTACGTTCTTCCAACCCCTTAGAGATTGATTTCACTGATGATCAGACATCTCCAATTGTGTCGTGTGATGGTTTCAAGTACTCCCTCCGTTCCAAAATATTTGAGGCAGTTGCCAAAAACACTCTTATTAAGAAAGTGATTTAATGCTATGACTTTTCAGATGCAATGACTAAAAAATCCCTATAATACAATTAATGCAATTTTCTTTTTAACTTCTACCATAGTATTAAATAAGGGTAAAATAGAAAAATTAGCAATAAATGCTGCTTTGGAAAATGTTTTGCCTCAGTTATTATGGAATAAAACTTTTTGACAACTGCCTCAGTTATTATGGAACGGAGGGAGTATTACATAATTTTGTTGTTAATTTTACCAAGTATACATGGTTCTATCCATTTATTTATAAATATGACGTGGTTGATGTTTTCATACGTTTTAATTCTCTTGTTCAAAAATTCTTTGATACTACTATTAAAATTGTACTGATACAGAGGGTGAATACATATCCTTAAAAATTTATCTATAAGTCATCAAACCACACTCATGAGCACAATTTTTTTTCTGAGAGACATCATCTTCATCTTATCTTTATTGCCACATATTTTATCAATGTTATTTAATATTTAACAATGATTGTTATATTTACTGAAAAAATTAATTAAGGATTTTGAGGAAAATATTTAAGAAAGAAACACACGTACACTTCTTTTATATCTCTATTTCTATAAGTTGGATAATGATCAAAACATTTGTCATCCACACTAATTATCTATTTTATTTGATACCTACCAATGATCATTATATTTAATGATATATAAAGTAATTCGGAGAAAGACTTTTTAAGGGAAATTCGCTCGCTTACACTCAAAACTTTATATAATTTTCACACTCAACATCATCTCATCACACGTTTTCCATATGTAAAACAAATTTAAAAAAAAAAAACACAATTGCTCACAACCACAAGATGATGTTGAGTCTAGACATTATGTAAATCTTTGGGGCTAATGCATTAAGTTGAATAATGATCACCACATTTGTCATCTATATAGACACCATTTTTTCTATGTTATTATTTAATAAAAAAGTAAATTCACTGGACAAAAACACTTTCTAAGGGAAACACTTACGGAAAACAAGTAGTCACTATTAGTATATTTCTATATCTATAAGTTGGATAATGATCTGTAAATTAAGTTTGATAATCATCGATCATTTTCATCTATCATTACTATAATAAAAGTGTCAATGAAATGTATTCATTAGAAGGAAACACTTAAAGGGAAAACACATTAACGATTATTATCTAACAGTGATTATCATATTTGATGAAATAAATTAGTTAGAGAGAAATAATTTTGGGGGGAAACGTACACTGGCTCAATTAGGGAGGACACGCTTTTAGGGGAAACACTTTAGGGAAACACATCGACTCTTTTATTATAGTAATGATAATGATATGTAGACTCCATTTTTATCCATGTTATTTAATATAAAATGTTTATTACATTTAATAAAAACAAATTAATTGGAGAAAAACACTTTCTATGGGAAATCCTTACGGAAAACACGTAGGGTCTTTTAGTATTTTTCTATATCTATAACTTAGTTAATGATCAATAAGTTAAGTTTGATAATGATCTATCAATACATTTTCATCTATTTCAACAACTTTTTATCCATCATTAATATAATAAAAGAGTCATTATTGTATTCATTGAAATATATTCATCAGAAGAAAACACAGAGGGAAAACACATTGACTATGAATATCTAACAGTGATTATTATCTTTCATGGAATAAATCAATTAGGGATCATGAGGAAACACTTACAATGAAAACACACATTCGCGTGGTCTTTTTAAATAAACAAATTGGAGACATATCTAACACTGATTATTATTTTTGATGAAATAAATTAATTAGGGATCAAAAGGAAACACATAGAAGAAAAACACACTTTCACATGTTCTTTTTAAATAAATAAATTAGGGACACTTACGGAAAACACGTAGGCACTTTTAGTATCTTTCGATAAGAGTATAAGTTGGACACAATTTCATCTACATCAACAAATCTATCATTTCTATAATAAAAGAGTCATTATTAAGGAAACAATTAAAGGGAAAGCACATTACAATGAATATCTAACCTTATTATCTTTGATGAAATAAATTAATAAAGGACAAGAATGAAACACTTTGGGGGGGGGTGGAAACACACTTTCATGTGTTCTTTTTAAGTAATAAATAAATTGGGAGACACGCTTCTTGGGAAATTAACTTGTTTTTTCTACATGTATTGTTTAATTGATTGATTTTTGTTATTCTAATTTGATTTTACGATTAATGATTTATCCCTTAACTGGTTGATTTTTTGAAAGATATTCTTTTGTTTCAAACCAAGGTGTTTAGATTTAACGTGTGTTTTTATGTGATTAAAAATTTTTTTGAAAGATTTTAGACATGTTTTCTTTTGTATTTTTTTTCGTCGTAGTTTTCTCTTGTATTAATTTTTCCTTCAAAAGATTTATTTTTCTTATTATAATAATTTGATTGGATGATTAATGGAATAAGTTTTGCAACATGTACGATTGTTTTTAATTTTTTTTAAGGTTAAATAATTATTCTAATAATCATTCCTTTTATGGTTAGAATTATAATTGATTGGATAGATATATATGGAATTTAATTAATGCTTATGATTGTGTGGATTTATATATGGAATACTAAATTAAATTTATAACAATTTTCAAGGGGAGAAACACTTGACGGGGGAAACACACCCGCTCTTTTATAATAGTAATGATGATAATGATAATGATATATTGTTTTTTTTAAACATTTGTCTGCTAAACATATCCATACATCGTAGGCTTATGTTCATTAGCAGTTTATAAAAACATAACAAATAGAATAGAAAATCAAATCAATGACAAAATAGTAAGATTTACCTGGTGCCAAGTAGCCAATTGTTCCTTCAAATGCTGATGAAGAAGCTATATTACTCTAACTATCCAAATGAATACCTAGTATTCTTGCTGTTCCAAAATCACTCACATGAGCGACCAACTCCGCATCAAGAAGAACATTCGCGGGTTTTAGATCGCAATGCATGATGGGGATATCATAACCTGAATGAAGATAAACCAGCCCGCATGATATAGAAATCATAAAATCAATTCTTTCAGTTATTGTCCAGTTATCTTCGTCAAGAATTGATCCATGTATAATGTTCTCCAAGTTCCCGTTGTCCATGTACTGTAAAATCAATGCGTACCGTTTTCGACTCTCATATGCATATCCAAGAACCTTAACGAGATTCATAAGTATCAACCGACTCAATGTCTTGGCTTCCCCATCGAATGATTTCTCCGATTTTGTTGAAAATTGGGAAAGATTCAATCTTTTTATAGCTACAATATGCCCATCATCTTCTCTTTTACCCTTGTACACAGTGCTTAAGCTTCTAGAGCCAATGATGTTATCTTCGCTGAAGAAATCAGTCATTTGTTCCAAATCCTTCATAGAGTATCTTATATATGGATAAGTTGCAGCAAAGTGTGGTTCTGTGTTCCCTGTTTCTGTATGTTTTCGCGTTTTGTATCTCCGGTAGAAAAAAATCTCCATAACCACAAAAATAAGTATAGTTACAGATGCAATTACTATCATAATGATGATAGTTTTCTTTCTGAAATGATGGGCATTGTTAACGTGTTTTCCAGGAATGCATGCTATGGAAAATGTATGGCCACATAGATCTGGATTCCCCATCAAACTTGAATTACTTATGTTTCTGAAAGTCCCTTTATCTGGAACAAGACCTTCAAGTTGATTGAAAGAAAGGTTAAGACTTCTTAAACTTGAGATATTACTAATGCTCTCAGGAATGAGACCACTGAACTTATTATGTGAAAGATCAAGTGAGCAAAGATGCCTTAGGCATGATAAACTCACGGGAATTTCACCCTCTAGCTGATTTCTCCAAAGATTCAAGTTAACAAGTTATGTCATTTGACTAAAGATTTCACCCGTGAGATTTCCTGATAGGTTGTTTCCAGAAATATCTAGTGTTCTAAGATTTCGACATTCTTGCAATGTTTCAGGGATACTTCCTGACAGATTATTGTTTGATATATCTATCAGCTGAACCATTTCTAACTTCCCTATCTCTGTGGGAATTGGTCCCTCAAAGAAATTGTATGAAAGATTGAGGTTTATCTGCAAACCTTTCATGCTTGCAACTACATTCGATGGAATAGGTCCACTCAGATGGTTTTTTGACAAATCCATTGTCGTTAGTGTCATGATTTGCTCCATGCTTTTCAGGAGTGTTCCGTTTAGCATGTATTCACTTAGATCTAAGTTATAAAGACGCTGAAGATTTGAAATAGCATATGGGAGTGGACCTACTAACTTGTTGTTTTTCAGCAAAAGAAGAGTGAGTTGTTTGAGTTGAAAAGGCTCGCTCAGCATAGGTCCTTCAAGTGAATTATGACTGAGATTAAGGGCTTGGAGGAAGCTAAGCTTTGAAAGTTCTGGAGGAATTGAGCCTGAGAAATTATTCTCGTTAAGAACTAATTGTATCAACCGGCTAAGATTCCCGGTTTCTCGTGGAATTTTTCCAGATAATGAATTATCACTAAGAATAAGGATTTGGAGGTTGAATAGATTGCCAATGTTTTGACTGAGTGCTTCATTGAAGTTGTTGATGGATAAGCTAAGAGTCGTGAGCATAGAGCAATTGAAGAGGTCCAAAGGAATCATCCCCGAAAGAGAATTATTTCCTATTTGTAAATATGTAAGATTCTTTAGTTGTCCTAGCCCTTTTGGTAGATTGCTTGTTAATCTATTTACACCAACATCTATAACATAAAGACTGGTACAGTTTGTAATGCTCAATGGAATGGATTCTTCTAGAAGATTTTCAACTAGGCTCATTTCTTTTAAGTTATACAATGATCCAATATCCTTTGGTATTGGACCTGATAATGAATTGAAGCCCAAATACATGTAAGTAAGATTGATCAAGTTTGTTATAGATGAAGGGATATTTTCGGTGAAATGATTCTCTTCGAAATTAAGAAATGTTAATGATCTCAGAAATCCCACTTCATAAGGGATCTCTCCTACTAACTCATTCTCTCCAAGTTGAAGATCCGTTAATGATTCTTACCGCTGAATTGATTCCTATAGAGGTTTAATTGTACAAGATTTTCACATTGGCCTAATTCAGCAGTGATCAAACCGGACAAAAAATTCGAAAAAAGCTGAAGAAATTGTAAGCTAGCTAAACCTCCGATTTCGAAGGCATAACACCAGATAATTGGTTTTCATTAAGATCAAGTTCTTGAAGTGCTTTCAAGTTCACAATGGAACGTGGTATCTCCTGCCAAATTGTTCGTGTAAATTAGTAGCACCTCTAACCGAGTCAAGTTTCCGAGTTCAGGAGGAATTCCACCACTGAATTGATTCTCATAAAGGCCTAATTGAACAAGATTTTCACATTAACCTAATTCAGGGGAAATGGAACCAGACAACAAATTGGAAATAAGGTGGAGCAATCGTAAGCTAGCTAAACCTCTGATTTCAGAAGGTATTGCACCAGATAATTGGTTGATTCTAAGATCAAGTTGTTGAAGTGCTTTTAAGTTCCCAATGGAACGCGGTATATGACCCGCTAAATTGTTATCATAGGCTACGAATACTTGAAGTGCTGCTAAAAGTGAATCTGATGAGTGTCCTGCTAAAAGTGCATCTGATGATTGTCCTGCTAAAAGTGCATTGAGCTTGACACAAGCAGGAGGGCACAAATTTGAAGCGTCCTGTTATAAGACAGATAGGATGCCCCAAAATGACCAGGCTAAACCGGAACAGGAAAAGCCGGACAAAGGAAAATGGGTGATGGTTGAATCCTCGTTTCAGGAGGAAGGGGTTACTACAAGTAAGAGACAAAGACATCTGCTGCTTTGACGGGCGATACTACAATGCTGCCATCTAGCTTGACCCAAGTGGAGCACAATTTAGAAGCTTCAATTTTAGATGGTCAAAAAGAGGGCCTGGTGCATTTAGATTCAGCCCTAAAGGGCCTTTATGTCCCTGAAGTGGGTCAATTGGTTGTTAATGATGGCAAGAGTCCAGAAACAAAGTTAGAGGATGGAAATCAAGTGATAGAGTACTCCGAAGGTTGTTCTATAAGCAATCCGTTCGAGGTCCTATCTATGCCTTCGACAAAGAAATCTTTAAAGTCATCGGGTATAGATAGTCAAGATTCTATCCAAGCTGAGCTCCAATATATGAGTTTAGACCCAAAAACTCAGTTGGGTGAGTACATTTCAGATAAGGTTTTTGAAGAGAAGTTTTCTCCGGCTCAGAAGATTATTCGAACTCGGAAGAAAAAAAAAATATTTGATCTTTAGTTTTGTTTTTCCTGTTTTTATCTCCTAAAAAGCTAGAAACTCAGCTTTGTGCGTTTCAAAATGCGTCTATCGAAAATAAAACATTTACATAAAAAAAAAAAAAAAAGTGGGTGTTCAAGACGAAAATGAATGAAAATGGTGACATTGACAAGTACAAAACACGTTTAGTCGCCAAAGGCTATAACCAAGAGTACGGCATTGACTATAAAAAGTATTCGCTCCGGTTGCACGGCATGACACAATCCGACTAGTGCTTACTTTAGCGGCGCAAAACTCATGGCCTATTTTCCAGTTGGGTGTGAAATCAACATTTCTACATGGCGACTTGAAAGAACAGGTATTTATTGAACAACCTCCTGGTTATATCAAGATTGGAAATGAGCTTAAAGTTTATAAATAAAATAAGGCTCTTTATGGACTAAAACAAGCACCACGGGCATGGTATAGTCGTATTGAAGCCTATTTTTTGAAGGAAGGATTCCAGAAATGTCCATATGAGCACACACTTTTCATTAAAGTTGAAGATGGAGGGAAAATGCTTATTGTTTGCTTGTATGTGGATGATATAATTTATGGAAAATTAGGGATAAGGACACAATCTGGAATATTTTTAAGTATGTGACATGACTACATATTTTTATAGGGAAGGACAATCTGTATAATTTTTATAGCGAGAAGGACAAGCGGTGAATCCGAAAATCGGTGAATCTCCCAGGTGAATCCCGAAATCGGTGAATTTTGATAGTGAATTTAAACGGTGAATCGAAAATTAGTGAATTTCGACAATGAATTTTGAAAATTAGTGAATTTCGACAGTGAATTTCGGCAGTGAATTTAAACAGTGAATTTCGACAGTGAATAAATAGTTTTGTCCTTTATGCAAAAGTTTCAAAAGACTGTCCTTCTACTCAATTGATGAAATATTTTTGTCATTCTCCCTCATTCCCCCTATAATTTATACTGGAAATGATAGTGCAATGTATGACAAATTTAAGCATTCCGTGATGCTTGAATTTGATATGTCTGATCATGGAAAGATGCATTATTTTTTGGGATTTGAAGGAAAGAAGATTGACAGCACCCTTTATAAGCAAATTGTGGGGAGTTTATTGTACTTAACTGCTGCACTGGCCATGCAGCTTTATCCTCATTGATATCTCCTCAATTCTCCATTAAATTATCGACGATCCGCTCCGAGATTGTTTGGCATCAACTTTGAATCAGAAAGTACATCAGCGCTTACTTTTCTTTTGGTATCTGGTTTCTCCTTAATTGTCTCTCTTCTTTTGACAAATGACCCTGCTTTTGGAGCTCGAACAAGAAGGCGTCTTTCCTTTCTTAGTAGAATGCTTTTGATCACTCTTAGAAAAGAACAGGCTCTTATTCTTTTGAAAAAACTCCCCCCGCCTCCTTCATCTTCAAGGTTATCATCCCAATGGTAAGCACCAGATAATGCAATCGTGGACCTTTTTAAAGCAACATCTGAATCGTCACCCACGGCATTATCCTCAAGAAACTCATTTACACCTTCAAGAAACTCGTTCTCCTGGTTCTTCAGAATTTACGTACATAATTTAAGCCCCCCAGCCCAACCCGTTCTTAAATGAAATTGAATAAAAACAAAAGGTGATTGCATCTGTAACCCCGCATGGCCAGTGATATGGCGAACATTTCGTAGATTTTACTCTTGATTTGTTTTGTTTTCGAGTGTGTGTTTGAAGACACGGAATGATGATTATGTATCTGTTTTGAATTGTGTTTGAAGAAATTGATCCATTACCTTTCTGTGGATGTTATTGAGCCTTACTTCATGATAGTTTTTGTAACGCCCCACTCCCAGATACCGAGCCCTTATCCGGAAGAGAACGTTCGGCGCGTATAGCATTAAATAAATCTAATATTATACGCAAGCCTCTACGTCGTCGTATCAAATAAAAGCAAACGGAAGCTAAAAAAGACTCGGGTAAAATATAAATTCTACTAAAAATAGAAATTAACCATACTAAAGATGGATAGTTAAAATACAACGATGAAAAACCCAAAGACTTATACAATACGAGGTCTTAAAAGTAGAAATACAATAAGTCTAAGAAAATAAATACAACTAGTCTAGTACAACCTTTACAAAGAAAAGAAACTAGAAACTTCGTCAAGACTTCAAATCCTTCAAAAGCCGTCATCTACCTGATCAATCTGTTCGTCTTCTCACCCCACAATGCATACAAAAGAAAATGCAAAGGAGGTAAGTACAAAGTACTTAGTAAAAGTGAGAAGCTAATGAATAACTAAGTTATACAACGAAAGGTTATTATTATGATTATTAAATTATCTTTATGAGACCGACTCAATCTAGGGTTCATTCCATGCCCATCGACATGTCATGACTAAAGCGTTTCTAGCTTAGCTTATCTTGGTTACGTCATCACTCAAGGACACTACGCGCATGGCGTTCATCACTGAAGATATACTTGCTAACTAATGGTGATTAGCACCGATTAGCTCCGGGTCTCCCGGTATGCGTGATACGTCCGATGAATTTCCTCCACTACCCTTCACCGTTTAAGGCGATGAGCGTTGTTCACCTTTAATGAAGCGTATCACATCGCCGATATGAAAGAGTGCCTAACCGAGAATAAATGGCGTTTTAGCTTTTATCTACATATATGTATTTATTATTGTGAATTAACTAGCCACCTAAGTGTTTTCAAGTAAGCTCCCTTACATCTCCTACTCTCGTACTTAGACCACTAGACATGGACAAGGCCTAGCACATACATACGAGACATTGATGAATACTAATCCATCAAAGCACAAGCCCTTTCATGCTCTTCCGACGGATCCGAACTTCAACTCCTTTAAGAGTACATTCGGTGTTTTAAGCTGAACGAATCGAAGTTCAATCGAAGCTTGTTTATGTTTAATTAATGTTATTGAATCAAAAGAATTTAGAAATTTAAAACTCAACACAAATATGTCAAAACATATCACAACTCATTAATTACAACTTAGCATGAATTCTATCACCAAACAACACCAAAACTCACCAAAACTCAACCTATCATTATAAAACTATAATTACTCATTAGGAAGAGCCTCTTACCTTAATTTCCAGCAAAACCGAAATCAAAGCGTCAAGCAATTTGCAACAAGCTGTTGATCCTCAACCCCAAAACCTATTTGATCAACGAGAAATCCTAAAATCCTATTTCTTTGCGAGAAAACCGAAACTGAAAAAGTCCATAAAACTGCAGATTACCTGAATTAACTGCTGCATAACTATTTTAGAATGATCTACGCTCCAAGGCGATCGTTTTGACTACTCATGGCTGAAAACAGAGCTACGGATTGAAAGATACGAATTTTTGAAGAATCGAATTCTACGAATACCAAAAACTAGGGCTAAGCGAAAACTTACAAAATTGAGAGATGTTATTTTCCAAAGTTGCATCTCCTCGCGTTGATCACTTTTTCTCTCTGTGGCATCTTGAGCGGATGAACGGATTGGTCACACGGGTCTTCCTATTATTTCGTTTTTTTCTTGCGTCCGTTTTCCTCTTGAGCGCGTTCCTTTTTTTTTACGAATTTGCGTGTGCCAACTATAAGGAAATAATTGGGATTATTTCTTTTTATAGCCATTTAATTAAATCCCTTAATTAAATAACTAAATCCTTTTAATTAAATCCTTTTTAATTAACTAAATAGGACAAATAATAATTAGGTCGTCGTGGTATGACCAATTACTAAATTACCTTTACGAAAAGTCGGGATGTTACATTCCTTCCTTAAGAGGAGTTTCGTCCTCGAAACTCGAATGTAACGAGAGGTACTTGAACTTTGGACTTGCGAAGCGTCTCGTCTCCTAACTCAAATCTGGTCTTCTTCATCTTCTATCTTCCCAACTCTTACGCTTGTCTTGGTGCAATTTGAGGTTGCGACGGTCCACTTCAATCTCCTCGTTGACTTTGTTTGTATCAAATGCGGTCTCGTATTCTTTTTGTCGCTCCAATTCATCCCGAAACTCGTGTTGCTCTATCTCTATCTTCATGAAAGATCTACTGCAGTGATCTTGTTTCAACTCTTGTACATCTTGGTCGCTCCGAGATGAACTGCAGTGCCATCTCGAGGTTTTCATTCTTCATTGTCCTTCCCAATCTTCCGCATTCGGAACCCAAAGCTGATTCCGATGCCGACGGTTTCTATCTTCATCTAACTCGTGACCAATGGCTGGTTGGGTTCCAGCCACTCACTTGTAACCGGAGACAACTGGTCTTTGTCTTGTTTCTTCACAAACTCATCAACTGCCTCGAATCTTGAAATCATCGGTTCAACACTCTTTGCTTGCTTCTGCTGCCTTATACCCGAAAAGCTGAATCTTCCCAGCCGAAACCACACTACTGGCACACTTGACATCTTTCGATCCCAACTTCCATCATGGCACCACAAGCTTGATGAAGGCGCAGGATCGGCCGAAGGACTTACGAGACTTCGTGGGTGGGGAACATGCATTGTCCTACTTTCTCTCGACGGTCCGATCCAATTCTTATGCCAAAAATAGTTAGCTTGGAGAATAAATAAAATTGAAAAGTGACAAGTTGGGTACCAGGTGGCATGTCAACTAGGTAAGCTAAGGAAATATACAATGCACTTGAAATAAGAAAGGTTGCTTGGGTTACAAGCAAAACAAGATGATCTCGTGTTGGAGAAAAGTTGAAGTTGGTTCCGAATGAAGAATGAGGCCTTTGTATCATAATACAAAAGATAGCCACCATAAGGAAAACAAAAGAACACCTTGCGGATGAAGTTCTTTTGAGAGAGTGAAATTCTACAAGATACGGTGGTCTACAAAGACTTCAGAGGCAACTTGAAAGGATGTAATAAGCTTTCATATAAGCCTTGAGAAAGTGGAGCGTTAAAGGTAACATCACACAATGAGAAATCAAGGTAAAGGTGCAAGGTCGAACACCGGAAAGAATAAAAGATAGAAATCAAAAGAGAACAAGAATCTCAACATGAAGGAGCCATGGAGACAAAACGAGTACACCAAAAGATCTAAGAATGAAATTAAACACTTGTCAGGAAGTGTCCGAGTTTGCAATAGTCAAAGAGAGGTTATCTCAAGATTTAATAGAAATAGAAATTTCCTCAAGGAATTGTAAGGGAATATCAAAAAGTTGTATCTGGCGGTTCATGGCTCTAAATGGCCTGAAAGAGAGTTAAAACTGAAGGGTACAAGGTACATTAATCTGAATTTGAAATCAGAAGTTTAGGAATTCAAAAGTTGATTGGCTAAATAGGTTCAGAAGGCATCTTGGCAAAGACTACCTTTTGCTTGGCGGTTTAGCATAATTTGCTAGAAGGTTAAAGATAGGTGGCGAAGATGGATGTCAAGGTAGGATTAAAGATCCAAGCTGGTAAGAAGATGAGATGCATACCTTGAAAGAACAAGTAGCATTAGATGGAAAGATTACAAAATCAACACTACCCTTATGAGGGAAGCTGAAAATAAACACAAGTAAAAAGAATGTTCTGACATTAAAAGGTTCAGTCAAATTTGTACTTGAAAAGAAGAATGGGGGTGCAACAATGCAGAGTTAGAGGGAACTTGTTCCTTGATTTGACAAGTAAGGAAGCATGGATTTGTTCAAAAGAAAGGCCTATGGAGATATGTTTCTTAAGTAATTCATGACAACATGTGAAAAGGATTTGTTGAGCTTAAAGATCTCAAATGAGGGATTACATGAGAAATAAAATACCAGATTAGGTATAATTACAAAAGGGCACGAAAAGGGTCTGAACATCAAAATGGCATGCTGGAGGATAGCATCTTGGTTCTTGTTTAAAACTGCAAAAGAAACTATAACGTTAGCTTTACAAGTATCCTACTAAAAGGTTTAACTCAGGAAGAGATCAAACTTCAGGGAACTCCTAAACATAACAGTCGTAACTTACTACCCTCTTAGCCCAAACTCTAAGTCAAGGAGGTGAAAATTCCTTTTAGGTTGCTGTGTAGGATTTTTACTCTGGTTCTGACATTATCGATTTGTACAGAACAAACGAAGAAGAAATTGAGCACGATCCAAAGAGAAAATATTTAGATACTTGAGTTTTCCAGGTGATATAAAAATATTGGAATTTTGAATGAAAATAAGTTGGTCAAAAACAGTTATTTTTGACGATTGCACAAGCTGTCAGAATTTCCAGATTAATAAACACTAAGTTGAATTGCAAATCGAGATCAAATAAAAAGAATATGAACCTAATTCAAAAAAGCAAAATTGTAGATAAAAGTTTTGTCTGCAACATATCAAAAATTCAGATCAATTGAAGGTGTTTAACCAATTCAAAACGGAAGAAGAAGTGAAGGTGCTGCTGCAGATTTTCTGGACAGAGTGTCCGGCATAAACATGATTTTTATGAACAATTCATAACGATTATCGAGTTGATGTAAAAGAGAAGTTGTAGATAAGACAATAATCTACTTTGTTGAAAATTTGCAGAATTTTTGGAACATGGTAAGTTGTTTAACCTGAAGGAAAACACGGAAACAAAACATTCACTCATGTTGGGTAAAGCCAAACACGAGGATGATGAAAAGTATGTGCCAAAGTAAGAGACCTTTAACACTATTAGTTGAAACGACCGAGAGTACTTGGAAAGAATAGAATTACACATGGAGTTAGTGTAGAACCATCTCAAGCAAAGAAAAGGTCAAAGAATTTTGGTAAACATAAACCAAGCTATAGCAAAAAGAGAAAACGGAGGATTTGTAGAGTCGAGTCTTTAAACAAAAATTTGTATGTACTAAAACATCTTATAGGGGATGCATTAAGGGTAATCACTAGGATGCAAAAGTGTGTTGCCCCAAAAATAGCTAAACATGATATAGTTTGAAGGATATGCAATTGTCGAGTTCAAATAGTTCGAAGGGTGAGAGACTTATTTTTCTTAAATCAAGCATTTGACACGATGAAAACATCTTTAAAAAAATAAGGCACATCAAATGAATGTACACACTTGGAAAACAAAAGCTGCGTAATAAGGGACTCTTACCGAGTTTCACAAGTTTCAAATGGCGGATTTAACCAGAGCATGAGTTACAATTAGTATGGATAAGAAACATTTGAAATCGGAATAACCAAGTAGGAAACTAGATGATTATAAAAGAGAACCTTATTGATGAAGACATAAGATTGGAAAATCACCACATAATCGTTTCTTGCAATCGAGAGAGCACTATAACGACAACACCTAGTCTCTACCTACCAAACTTCTTATCCTAGGTAACAACTAGCTTAAGAATCAAATAAATCAAAGTATTCTCATCTCCTATAACCTACTACACTATAACCTCTGAGGGTGAAAGAAAGACATCTATCCTTCCTTGACCAGAGGACTTAAATGGTTTTGAGAAATTCGGGTGCATACATAAGCCACGAAATAATTAATTTGCACAAAACAAACCGAACTGATTTTGAACATAAGGCAAAGAGAAAATCTGTGAGTATATAAGTTTTACATATGATGCTCAAAAATCAAAATTTTTGGGGAGCCATAGTTAAGTCAAAATAATTCTTTTCATCTATTGCTATAAGCTGTAAAAAAAATTTCAGGACTTCTTCCACTGTCGTGTGTTGCAGATTGTGCTCAAACAAAAACGAATTTGCACTTGGTTCAAAAACAAAAATTATAGTACAGGATGTTTTCTACAACATATCAAAAATCCAAGTCATTTGGAGGTGTTTAGCTTATTCAAAACAGAATGATAAGTAAGAGTACCGCTGCAGAATTTTCTGAACATAGTACCCTCCTTGTTAAACAATTTGTGAACAATCTATATTGAAAACTAAATTGATGTAAAGAGAGAAATTGTAGATAAGAAAACTTTATAAGTGGCCGAAAATTTACAGAATTCATGGAACAAAGAAAAATGATATAACATGACATGTAAAAACGTGAACAAAATCGTTTACTCATTTTGCATAACACCAAGTTACAAGGAAGTGATTTGAACCAAATGTATCATTACAAAAGCATTAAAACCTCAAAAAGAAAGAACATTAGAGAAAGATTCGAAGATTCCAAAAGGAAAGAGGGATCCTAATAAGGATTCTCGAAAGGAACAAAACTTAAGAGGATCACATAAGAGATATGAGCTTAAAACTCAACCTTAACCTAAGGAGACTTTTCACTTGGTCCTAGTGCAACTTAACCACGTTCTAAGGATTCCTAATCCTATGAGAATTTACCACCAAGATCAAGAGATATCAGAAGGTTCTAAAATGTCTAAAGAAATCTTATCTTAGAGGGAAGAGAAGCCTAGGATAGAAAGGCGGCAGCTCTCGATACCAACTGTAACGCCCCACTCCCGGATACCGAGCCCTTATCCGGAAGAGAACGTTCAGTAGCGTATAGCATTAAATAAATCTAATATTATACGCAAGCCTCTACGTCGTCAGTATCAAATAAAAGCAAACGGAAGCTAAAAAGACTGGGTAAAATATAAATTCTACTAAAAATAGAAATTAACCATACTAAAGATGGATAGTTAAAATACAACGATGAAAAACCCAAAGACTTATACAATACGAGGTCTTAAAAGTAGAAATACAATAAGTCTAAGAAAATAAATACAACTAGTCTAGTACAACCTTTACAAAGAAAAGAAACTAGAAACTTCACAAGACTTCAAAGCCTTCAAAAGCCGTCATCTACTCGATCAATCTGTTCGTCTTCTCACCCCACAATGCATACAAAAGAAAATGCAAAGGAGGTAAGTACAAAGTACTTAGTAAAAGTGAGAAGCTAATGAATAACTAAGTTATACAACGAAAGGTTATTATTATGATTATTAAATTATCTTTATGAGACCGACTCAATCTAGGGTTCATTCCATGCCCATCGACATGTCATGACTAAGCGTTTCTAGCTTAGCTTATCTTGGTTACGTCATCACTCAAGGACACTACGCATGGCGTTCATCGACTGAAGATATACTTGCTAACTAATGGTGATTAGCACCGATTAGCTCAGGGTCTCCCGGTATGCGTATATCGTCCGATGAATTTCCTCCACTACCCTTCACCGTTTAAGGCCGATGGCGTTGTTCACCTTTAATGAACGTATCACATCGCCGATATGAAAGAGTGCCTAACCGAGAATAAATGGCGTTTTAGCTTTTATCTACATATATGTATTTATTATTGTGAATTAACTAGCCACCTAAGTGTTTTCAAGTAAGCTCCCTTACATCTCCTACTCTGCATTACTTAGACCACTAGACATGGACAAGGCCTAGCACATACAGACATTGATGAATACTAATCCATCAAAGCACAAGCCCTTTCATGCTCTTCCGACGGATCCGAACTTCAACTCCTTTAAGAGTACATTCGGTGTTTTAAGCGAACGAATCGAAGTTCAATCGAAGCTTGTTTATGTTTAATTAATGTTATTGAATCAAAAGAATTTAGAAATTTAAAACTCAACACAAATATGTCAAAACATATCACAACTCATTAATTACAACTTAGCATGAATTCTATCACCAAACAACACCAAAACTCACCAAAACTCAACCTATCATTATAAAACTATAATTACTCATTAGGAAGAGCCTCTTACCTTAATTTCCAGCAAAACCGAAATCAAAACGTCAAGCTAATCTGCAACAAGCTGTTGATCCTCAACCCCAAAACCTATTTGATCAACGAGAAATCCTAAAATCCTATTTCTTTGCGAAAACCGAAACTGAAAAAGTCCATAAAACTGCAGATTACCTGAATTAACTGCTGCATAACTATTTTTAGAATGATCTACGCTCCAAGACGATCGTTTTGACTACTCATGGCTGAAAAACAGAGCTACGGATTGAAAGATACGAATTTTTGAAGAATCGAATTTACGAATACCAAAAACTGAGGCTAAAGCGAAAACTTACAAAATTGAGAGATGTTATTTTCCAAAGTTGCATCTCCTCGCGTTGATCACTTTTCTCTCTCGTGGCATCTTGAGCAGATGAACGGATTGGTCACACGGGTCTTCCTATTATTTCGCTTTTTTCTTACTGCGTCCGTTTTCCTCTTGAGCGCTCGTTCCTTTTTTTTTTTTTTTTTTTTTTTCTGAATTTGCGTGTGCCAACTATAAGGAAATAATTGGGATTATTTATTTTTATAGCCATTTAATTAAATCCCTTAATTAAATAACTAAATCCTTTTAATTAAATCCTTTTTAATTAACTAAATAGGACAAATAATAATTAGGTCGTCGTGGGTATGACCAATTACTAAATTACCCTTTCTGAAAAAGTCGGGATGTTACAGTGAAGCCAAAACCTAAAATTTATCGAGTAACGAATTTCCGGACAGCAACCTAAAATCCCATGAACCGTGAAGCCAAAACCTAAAATTTATCATTATTTCCCATATCATAAAATCCCATATTATAGTTCATTATTTCCCGCGCCTATGAACCGTGAAGCCAAAACCTAAAATTTATCTCATTTCCCGGCCTTTATTTGTTCTTACTTGTCATTGTTCATCATTCTCACAGCCTCTCTGATAGTTACATATTTCCTTTTTAGTTTGACGTTGTATGCTTGCATTGCATACCCAATTTTTCGTTCAGCTAAGCCAAAGATCTTGTCTTGTTTATGCTATTATTAACAGTGTTGAGGAGCTTCAATTTGTCAGTCAAGGTAATCGATTAATTCACTGCTGTGATTCTTCATCTTGTTTATAGGTTCGATTGTTTTGTATTCGCAATTAATCGCTTGTTAAATCTTTTTTTCTTATCACAGATAGCTACAAAATTAGGACACGTCCAAAATTGGGGCTGAATTTAATGGAATTTCAGCAGAGCAGAACAGAGCCTATATCCGTAGTTTATCCACTGTTTGTACAGCTAATTTCTTATTAATCTATCTTTATTTTGCCTTGATTTTCATTAAGAGAGCTCGGTTTCCTTCTTTTCTATTAGATTAGCATAAGTTTAATTTATTCCAATCAGCTGAATCCGATAGGATTAGGTAGGTAAGGATGAAGCGAAGAAAATCGAGAAGAAATGTCCATAGTTCTACTAGGAGACAAAAAAACAGCATTCCTGATTCAGTTGATATGATTAGCGCTTTACCGGACCCCATTTTGGGCACTATTTTGTCTTTTCTTCCTGCAAAGGAAGCTGTAGCCACCTCCGTTCTTTCAAAAAGATTCCAATTCATGTGGAGGACAATCCATAATCTTGAATTCTTTTATTTGGGTGATAGGGAAGAACGGTTTGAAGGTGAAGATATGAAATTCGTTGAATTTGTCAACCGTGTTTTGCTTCTCCATGATTCTAGTTTGCTAAATAAGTTCAATTTGTTCTGGAAACCTAGGTGTATTTTATCTCATCTCAATTCATGGATCAAAACTGCAATTACGAAAAATGTCCAAGATCTTTTGTTATGTGTTGAGGCCGGTGATGTACCAGATAGTAGACCTGAACCGATTGAAATGCCGATAAGTGTTTTGAACTGTGACTCACTACGATTTTTAGAGTTAGACGGTGGCATTTCTTTTTATGTGGAGGACGTGATTTGCCTTCCAAGACTCGAAAGTCTAAAACTTTTTTCTGTTGACTTCAAGTCTATGAAGGCTTTTGCAAAGCTTATAACCGGATGTCCAATGCTGAACTTTCTGCTCGTAGATATTCACATTGACTACATGATAAATTATTTTGGAAGAGGAGATCATGATTTTACGTATATAGTATCTTCAACTTCCTTGAGACACTTTGTGCTATGTATCAATAAAAGGAAGAGGACACTTTACGAATTTTTATTGTAACTGATGTTAAAGACTCCTCACTCGAGTACCTCACGATAGATGGTCATCTACATGAGATTCATGTGAAAGAAAGTCTAAGCTCTCTGGTGGAAGCTAACTTAATGATCGATTTGTATGAAGATGATTTCTATGAAACCGACATTTGCAATGCAGTCGTTGATGTAGTTCGTGCTTTACATTTTGCAAAAACTCTGAATCTATCAAGCGATGCTATGTGGGTAAGCTACTCTTTTTCTCTAGGAAGATTAATGTTTTGTACATCGGTATTAGACTTCTACACTTGTATTTGTCAATGTTGTTGCTTACGTCGGATCACTAACGTTTGATATCATCAGGCTCTTAACAATGCCACAGTCAGTTTGTCGACTGAGTTTAAGAGATTGGTGACATTTGTGACAGAATGTTATTGCAGTCATTGTTGCTTATTACAGGATTTCATTCAATCCTCAGACAATTTAGAAGATCTCACGATATATCAGGTTAGTGTTTGCAAGAGAGTACGGTTTTGTTAATTAAACATTGTTAAGTATAATTATTGATGTGTTTTTCTGTGATGTCAGGGTGGTAGAACCGATAGTCATTCTCATCACTCAAACTGGAAAACACCTATAGAAGTTCCAAGATGCTTGTCAAACAGCTTAAAGAAGATTGAGATTCATGTTTATTTTGGTTTGGCCGATGAGCGTGAAATGATACGTTATATCTTAAAGCATGGAAGTGCCCTTGAACTTATAAAGATTGCATTAGATAGAAACCGGGAGGATGAAAAGTTTGAGTTGATTCAAGAGATATGTAAGTTCCCAAGAAAGTCTCCGGCTTGTGAAGTTGAATTCGCAGTTGATCAATACGAGCCAGATCCTGTTGTAACAAGCTGAAACTCTGATTCGGTCTTAGGCTTAAACTCGAATAATCGGGTCATTGTGACTACGAAGGAAACAGTTGAACGACCAAAAAAAGTTGCATCTGCAATCATATTATGCCAGTGACATGGTGAATATTTCCTAAATTTTTGAATATATATTCTGGTTGTGTCCTAACATACTAACATATTGATTTTCTAAATATGAGGCAGTAATGTATTTTTCAGATTAAGAGGGATGGTGTGATATGCAGACTTTTTTAGAGCAGACCTAAATTTAGGGATTTTATTTAAGGAGGGGGGACATGTTATTATTACAGCATAAGTTTTTGATTATTATGTAGGATAATATTGGTGATTGGCAGCTTATTGGTAGCTTTAATGGATCCATGCACATCATGTGTTTGATTAAATGCTTGACATAGTTCCTTTTTTTTATGGGGGTGGGGGATTTTATATTAGGGGTGGGGATGAGAATCGAACTCTTTCTCTTTCGAAAGTGCATGGCTTATACCACTAGGCCAACTCCGATTTCCTGTGCAATGGCATGTATGCTTTGGTTTGAAGTGAATTACATATTTTTGACATTAAAATTCAAACGAGACAAACCGGGAACATTCCCCATACGTTTCACAAAAAGAGATAGTAAGATAAGAAATCCAAGGGAAAAAAAGCCCAGGCCCAATGATCTCTAAAGCACAGCAGGATACATCAAGCAAGGAGCAAATAGATAAATCTTCTAAAGCAGGTTCAAGAGCTCATTTTTCTCATAAATATAAAGGGAAGGAAAATGCTTATGAAGAAGGAATGGTCACTAAATCCCACTCGGCTACACACTCTTATGGCAAAATCATTGGAACCTCGGAAGCATTAACTACAAGAAATTCTTTCGAAATGCTTTCTGAGTTGGATACAACGCACTCGACTCAGTTGAGTGTTGATAGCATCCAAGCTGAGCTTCAATTTTTTAGCCTAGATGGTCCCAATGTTAGGCGGACTGGCTATACTTCTGATAAGGACTCCAAAGTAAAACTCACACCCTTTCAAAGGATAACCAGAACCCGTAAGAAAAAGAAGATTTTTGATCTGTATGTTTTTTTGTGTGTTTTACCTAAAGTTAGGAACTTGGCTTTGTGAATTTCAACCATTTTTCTATGGAATAAAACTTCGATTAAAAAAAATAAAAAAAAAATAAAAAAGGGAAAAAAAGCATATGACAATCTTGGGCAAAAATGATTGGTTTATTAATCACAATTCAAAATGAGAAACCTTAGCCAATTTCCTCACTTATTGCTATTTGGTCATACACCCAAGAAGACACTTGTTTAAATTTTTTTTTAAGTTGATACGAAATTCATAAATTATTTATCGGCTACAAACTTTCATTGGTTTTGAATGGATGGAAGCATTTTTGTAGCACATTTGGGCACTACAATGACATTCGATGGTCAATATTTGAATTTGAGAAAGTCGAATACAACGTTTGACCTTTGCAAAATCGACATAAACACAATTATGGTGTGTTTAACACACGTCATAAAAAAAAACACGTAGGTGATTAAAAAGATTTAATTTCAATGCATCGCCATTAGTATGTGGGATTTGGATGCTCTGGAGTCGTTTTTTTCCACACAACGAAAGGATTTTATAGATTAAAAAACTGGTCTAATGTTGGAATATACAATTAATGCGGGACCACCGCCCGGACTAACCCCCGGATCATTACCGGACTACCACCGGCCCACGGGTGACTACAAAACAAACTAAAAGACATATAAATAGAGACAAAAGATGAGAACTTTGTGGGAAAACCATGAAACCGTCAAATTCTAAACAACTCCTCAGAGCTAGCTTTAGCAACGATAACGAAATGAGAAGAACCATGCTTCATATCGACAAATATTTGGATCGTAACGACGTTTCTATCAATATCTTTTTCTTAACATATTTTTCTCTGTCCTCTTAACATATTCTTAAAGAGGAAGGGGCAGCTGGATCTGGAGCTGGAGTGTTTATGCTTTAGCGTCGACAGATTTGCGTTTGAATCGCAGTGAGAGTGATGATTCTAAAGATTTGACGACATTGAGGTGAGAAGCCCAGCCGGCCATGGAAGGGGAATTTTTTTTTCTTTCTGAAGCTGATCAAAGAATGGGATAAATGAGAAACATGGCTAATTTTGTCATCCCAATCAATGATCTTTCAAGTGCGTCCTAAATGTCTAATTAAGTTTAAAAATAGTCCTCATAGACAAAAAAAAATAATATATTTATTCGACAATCGTGCACACGATGCATAAAGAGAAACAACAACAACAACCTATGAGTGTAAATGCTTGAGGTGTCGGAACCAAAAGGTGCTGAGTTTAAATCCCACGTCCCTTCATTATGAAAAAAATAAAAAATAAAAATAACAACAACAAAAGGTAGACGCCATCATCATTGAAAATGAAAAAAGGCCATCCAGTCCGGGACCTTTGTCAAAATACCACTATTGAGACAAGGCAAATGTTGGGCTACCATTCAATTGTCAAAATACCACTCCGTTTTTCGCGTTTTAGGTGTTTTTGGAACCAAACTAAACCCTAATTGGGAAGGGGAACCCCAATAGGGGATTTGTGTACCTTAAGATCGTGCACATTCATGAAAAAAAATGGGAGAAAATCACGAACCAAAATCATGAAAATTGCACTGAAGTGGTATTTCCACATTTACACCACAGAATTGGTGGCAATCCAGAAAAAATCCCCATCCCCCTCCAGTAGTAATTAGTAATGCAGCAAAGAACCTTAGAAAGTAAAACAACAGAAACAACGAGACCGGGATGATCAGCAACGAGAGAAAATGCAACAGCGAGATAAAAATGCTAACACAATAACACTTCAAGGAAGCAAGCAAAGAGAAGGCCACCATACATCGCAGCAACAACAGCCCGACCTATCACATCACAATATCTCAACAAATTAAATAGACAAGAAAACCCGAATAAACGAAAACTTCAGTAATAAATACACCAAAACTTCGAAATAAACAATGTTAAAAAGACATATTACCAAAGACATGCATTATTAGATGTCATTCAATTCGAGACCGACCGGTCTATGACTCAGACCGATATTCATCAATGCTCTTGCCATGATCTACATATCTGCATTGGACATAATTCTTAATCATTATCCTTTCGTATATCTTCGATCATATGTTTTATCACTTTTTATCAGAATCAATGCTAGGCTAAATGTTTTCTTAATCGAATCATGTAACCGGTAATTCAAACCCAGCCTATGTAGTTGTTGAATCTGTTGCATGTTATGCATCTACCGTCTCAGAGGAAGGTAGGTCGTGTGTAATAAGCAGATAATGGGGAATATTTCAACATAAGCTATTGAAATAACCCAAGTGAAACATATAATTGTGTGTGAGTGTGTTTTTTTCGCAGAATCTACGAAACTGAATATCAACAATGAATACATGCTATTTCAATAAATTGAAGAGAAAAGAAATTACTGAAAGGTTATGTCCATCTTTTTTTTTTTTGAGCAAAAAAAAACATAACAAAATATCAAAACTCATAATTTCTCCCGTGCGTTCTATTTGGTGCAGCTAAAATCAGCAACGAATTATCGGTCCCGTTCAAACTTGAACCTTCAAACGTTCAATGCTTTATTTATAAGAGCATAATTTAAAGATTGAGCATAATTTAAAGATGACGCAACAAAACAATTTAAAAACGGAACATCGAAAATTTGGATTATCCAAAATGACAAAATATACTAAAAACAACTGCAAAGACATAACAAAACACAATGGAGTTTGCTAACTAACCGGTTTGAGGTCGAGCTCCATTCCATGCTTTTGCATCTAGCAGAGATCGGGCTCTTGTTCGTCATGTGCCACCTCACCGTCTTTGTTAATGAATATTGTGGACGTGCAGTTCTTTAGCGAAGCCAAACTCATCTTATGAGACAAATATATCGCATCACCACTATACTTCCTTTTATGAGAGCTCTTCACTGTTGCTTGTAGAAGGTTCTTTGGAATGCTCTTCACTGTTCCTTCCAGAATGTCATAAACATAGAGTATTTTTCTCGACAGGATAGCTAGCTTTCCATCCACAACAGCAATTCCACCAACAGCTATCCAATGGGAATAAATTTCTACTTTTTTGTTTAAGGTGTATTCAGTGGCTGTCCACAACTGCTCTGCATGATCTTCAAATCTCCATATAGTGATTTTGCGAGACAAAATTAGGATGTAAGAGAGAATGCTATCAATATTTAGCAGATGTGTGTTTTGAGGCTCGCACTCGGTATTCAAGGGGACAGGACAATGTATGACCGTAAATTCTTCGCTTATTGTATCAAATTTCATGACATCATTACGACCACCGTAATTGTACCCTTGCTCAGTGTACCCAAGCCCATAATCAATCATCCAATAAAGGTTATTGTTGATCAATAATGGTTTTGCGTACCCCAACTTAAGTCGGCCACCACAAGGATTACTAATTGTTTTCAAGGATGGACTGGAACCTAAATTAAGAACCTTGTACTCAGTTTTTATTTCATGCGGGAGGCAGAGGGGGCTGACTGCTGATTCTTCTATCTCCAAAAGAGCGCAATACTCGTTCAGTAAAGGATGAAAATACACTCCATGCATCTGGCTATTCACTACAAAAAAGATCTTTTCGTGACAAAAAAATTCGTCGCGCAAAGTGCTGATTTTCCTCAGTAAAAGTTTTCGTGACAAAAGTTTTTTGTCGCGGCGTTTGTTGTGTAAGCTCCGACGCTAAAGGCGTCTATTGTGACAATCAGGGCATTAGTCACTAAAGAAGTTCAGTTGCGACGAATCTCGTACTTTTGTCACCAAAGCTTTTCATGACAAAACGCTAAATTTCTCACCAGAAGGTTTTTAATGTGACAAAATTTTTGTCACAAAATAATGAACAATTTATCACTAATTAAGTATTGTCACCAAAAGGTATAAACACATTTTTACATCAACGGTTAATAATGACAAAGGCTTTGTCACTAGAAGTCATATTCAAATAATAATAATAATAAATATTCAAAATATAATAATAGAAAAAAAGAAAATAATAATAATAATAATAATAATCAATATTCAAAATAAAAAAATAGAAAATAATAATAATAAATATTCGAAATATAATAATAGATAAATAGAAAATAATAATAATAAATAATAAATATTCGAAATATAATAATAGAAAAATAGAAAATAATAATAATAATAATAATAAACAGATACATTAGAATTCATAATCAATAATAATATCCTGTTACATACATTATTCAACATACAGGTACAAATAACCCATTGCATCATCAAAACATTCATCTTTTCATTATCCGAAAGACAGATAAACTAACCATAATATTCATTAGAAGCCTCTTATATTATCTTGAGACGTTCCTCGATGGTGCTTCTTCGACATCCTATGTTCGCCTCGTATCATACTTTGTTTTGTATGTTTTGAGTAAGCCAAAGGGTCATGAAAGCTGTCACATAATAGAAATTAGTGATTATAATATGCATTAGCAATAATACAAAATACAACAAACACAATTCCAGAGGTATTGACACCACAGATAAATAATCAAGGCGCGAATTAAACATGGATATGAAATTGATGGATCTGGACATTCCAATAAGCTGTGAAAGCAGAAAATAAAATTCCCAAAAGGAAAGACAGATCTTCTCCTATTTCAAACATGCAACAGAACAAGTATAAAAAGTCAAAACAACTAGTGACATATAATAAACATAGATATGGGCCGAAAATCAAAATCAGGCCACGTGTCTTTGTATAAGTTCTAGGAGAATAAGGATGATTAGAAATTGTTCCCCACAAGCAATGTAGTAATGATGTGGCAATATTCAAAGATCTTGATAAGTCTTTGAGGTTCAAGTGAGGTACTTGAACTCTTTGAACTCATGTGCCGGATTTTTCGTGTACACTTTATTTATTTATAAAGAGACATATTAATTGTAGTACATATAAACAATTAATATGTCAAACTCTAGTCATAGACATAGCTTTTACTCTAGTTCACTTTATGTCATAGACATTTATTATGTAAGAGACTAAAAAGCATCTAGCCTCGTTTATAGCTTTTACTTTTTCTATGAAAGGTCACTATCTTGTCTAGGACCTTTCAAACTCCTCAATTGTATCTACATATACTCCACATTATCAATGAATAAAAGATAAGTTGAAGTTTACTCTTGTGTTAACACATTCTCAAACTCTCTTCATGGTATCGGAGCCATTTGTGTTCTAACTTTTTCCATTTTTGCAAAACTCATATTTTCGAAGAATGTCTTCCACATCCGACATTACTTCAACCTCGTGAGACTCTCAAGACCTCACCGATCGGGAGTAATTGACAACCTCTTCTTATACAAACCATAGACTTGATGGTAACAACTATCTGTTATGGTCAAGGTCTATGAAAATGTACATTTCTGGACAAAGTAAGATGGGATACTTGTCTGGAACAAAACCTACACCTGCTGAAACTGACCCCGGTTTTGAAGCATGGGACACAACAAATAATCAACTCATGACCATCCTCACGAGGTCAATGACAAAAGAGATAAGTGAAAACTTTATGATGTATGATACTGCCAAAGAAATCTGGGATAATGCCAGAGATCTTTACTCCAAGAAGGATAATACATCTGAGGTATATGAACTAGAAGCTCAGATTCAAACTTGCAGGCAAGGGGATATATCTGTAACTAAATATTTCAATCAACTATCTAAGGCTTGGCAACACTTAGATATGTTAGAAACTCACTCTTGGAATGATGTCAAGGATGCTGCTCTTTATAAAGACATCATAGAAAAGAAGAGAGTATTCAGGTTCCTCACTGGACTGAATCCTACTCTTGATGATGTTAGCGGAAGAATTCTTGCCACCAAACCTCTTCCAAATCTCAAATCCATGTTTGCTGAGGTCAAACATGAAGAAAGTAGGAGAAAAGTCATGCTTCGAAATCCCCTACCGACAACCCTATCAAGGTGCCTGCTGGCCGATCGCCGGAAGGCTGATGAGGTTCTTTGAGACATACAAGAAGCCTCTTGAGAAAGCGGAAAAGCGCTCGTGATCACCGCAAACGCACAAATCACACCAAGGACAATTGGAAGCTCCATGGCAAGCCTAACTCCTCAAAAACCTCAAAACCTATCGAGGGAAAGTCAAGCGCGGACACATCGGTGAGGAGGAGAATGACAACCAGATGAATGCTCGCTTGTCTTTGCATTCAAAGCCTTCCTGAATCAACAAAAGGAAGGTAGTCACTCTACTGATGTTGCTACTCATACTCATACAGGTAAATTCTACTCTTCCCTTAGCAATGAAACATGGATTGTTGATTCTGGGGCATCCTCCCATATGACTGGTAATAAAAACCTTATAACCAACTATATGCCTTGTCACCAAATTCATAACATTAAAAGCTCATTGATGGATCTATCTCACGTGCAAAAGGTGTTGGAAATGTTAAACTCACTAATAAGATATGCCTACAAGATGTCCTATTTGTTCCAAACTTAGACTGCAATCTTATATCTCATCGGTAGAGACTCACTAAAGATTTGAATTGGATTTGTTGTTTTTAAGGAAAATCGAGTGCACATTCCAGATCCTACTTCACAGAAGTGATTGGGAAGGCTAAACCTCATATTTGGATTGTTTCTCGTCAACCTGTGAAGGCCAAGATCGAAGATCGACCGCCTCAGTGACCGCTCCCAGACTTTAGACAATATCATGTTATGGCATTATAGATTAGGACATCCAAGTTTTGGTTACTTAAAATCTTTAACTCCTGAATTGTTTAAAGGATGTAATCTGAATGACCTTCAATGTGATATTTGTCAATTTGCTAAACTTACAAAATATGTGTATACTAAGTTACCTCATTTGCATTCCTCACCCTTCACCTTAATACACAGTGATGTGTGGGGACCCTCTAGGGTGAAAAGTATAACAGGGAAAAGGTGGTTTGTCACCTTTATTGATGATCATACCAGGAACACTTGGGTTTTTTTAATGAAAGACAAATCTGAAGTTGGCCCTATCTTTCAAGAATTTTATCATATGGTCTCCACTCAATTTGATACTATGGTCAAGATCTTAAAGGCGATAATGCTCTAGAATACTATGAGTCTAATCTCAAGTACCTTCTTGATGAGATAGAGGAATTGTTCATATCAAGTAGTTGTGTGGAAACACCTCACAGAATGGGGTTCTTTGAGAGAAAGAAAACAGCACTCTACTGAAATGGCCAGATCAATCATGTTCACCACACATGTTCCTAAATATATGTGGGGTGAAGCTATACTGACTGCAACTTATTTACTCAACAGACTTCCCAGCAGAGTGTTAGGTTTCAAAACTCCACTCCAAACCCTACTGACCACACACTCCTACCATCATCTTGTTTCCCAGTTGCCTCCAAAGATCTTTGGTTGTACTGTGTTTGTGTATATCCATGCTCAACACAGAAGTAAACTTGATCCTAAAGCTCACAAGTGCATTTTCCTAGGTTATGCAAAAGGCGATGAAAAGGTTACAAGTGTTATTCCCTCATCAAAAGAAATTTTACAATTCTATGGATGTAAAATTCTTTGAAAGGACCCCTTATTACAGCAAACCTACTGAGCCATTCACTGATGGAAACCTGATTGAAATTGACCTAAACCCCTTCCTTCAGCAAACTCTTAACCTCAAAGAACCAATCGATCCTCACAGACTAAACTTCAAGACTCTACCGACTCTCTGACCTAATACTCCTCAAAGAACCCTCCCGAACAAGAGTCATCGACCCAGAGCCTGCCGATCCCCGAGCCTCCTCGACACTTAGCAATCTCACAGATCCTCAAGAGACTGCCGACATTGATGATAGGCCTATTGCTCTTAGGAAGGAAAGAGATCTTGCAATCGATCACTCTATTCATTCTTATTTATCTTATGATAAGTTATCTCCGCCTTTGCCATGTTTTCACAGGACTGGACTCTCACTCTATTCCTAAAAATATTCAGGAGGCCCTTCAAAATGATAAATGGAAGGTGCTTTGTTAAAACAGAGATGATAAAGACTTACGGATAATCATACTTGGGATTTGACACCTCTCCCACAGGGCAAGAAGACGATCGATTCTGCAGATGGTTATTCACTATAAAATACAATCTTCGATGGCACTATTGACAAGTACAAAGCCGATTGGTAGCCGTGGGATTCACTCAAACTTATGGCATTGACTATAAGGAAACTTTTGCACCCAGTGGCAAAACTCAAACACCGTCTGGGGTTCGATCTCTCTAGCTGTCCAACTTGACTCGGCCTCTTCACCAATTGGACATCAAAAATGCTTTTCTAAATGGGGACCTCACCGAGGAGGTTTATATGAATGTACCTCCTGGTTTTATCAATCCTCATACTCAAGGCAAGGTGAGCAACCGAGGAAATCTCTATATGGCTGAAGCAATCACCAAGGGCATGGTTTGGAAAATTAACAACTGTGGTCAAAGCTGCTGGATATCACCAATGCAATTCGATCACACTATGTTCATCAAGACAACCAACCGTAAGAGGTCTATTATTATTGTCTATGTGGATGATATCATCCTCACTTTGGAGATGACTCTCTTGCAATCCAACATTTGAAGACTCTCTTTGGCAAAGGTGTTTGAGGTGAAAGACTTGGGTTTTCTCAAATATTTTCTTGGCATGGAAGTAGCAAGAAAGCAAGAAAGGCATTCTGTCTCCCAAAGGAAATATGTCTTTGGATCTCTTTGAAGAAAGCGGCATTCAGGGTGCAAAACCGCTATATCCCCTGAGACCCCAGTCATACCTCGCTACATGGTGACATTCTTTGTCGAGGAAAGAACAATATCAAAGGCTCGTAGGAAACTCATCTACCTCTCCCATACAAGACCCGATATTGCATATGGAGTCGATCTGGTTAGTCGGTTCATGCATTGCCCTACTGAGCAACATTGGGATGCGATAAATAGAATCTTGAGGTATTTAAAGTCCACTCTGGCCAAGGGTTACACTTCACCAAGTCTGCGATAGATCCATCAAGGTCTACACTGATCTTGATTGACATTTGGATGCCACATAGATAGAAGGTCGACCACAAAAGCTCTTGTTCCTATGTATGGGGCAATCTTGTTACTTGGAGGAGCAAGAAACAACCCTCGTGGTTCAGAAGCGATCTTGAAGTCGAACTCAGGCACTTGTCTTAGGCATTTGTGAAGCTCTTTGGCTCAAAAGAGTACTTCCGAACTTCAAGAGCCTCTTCAAAGAACCTATCACACTCTGCTTTGTGATAATCACTCAAAGACTATGCATGGCAGAGGATCCAATCCATCATGACAAAACAAAACATGTGGACATTGTGAGACACTTCCTAAAGGCAGATTGATGCCAAGATTATCCGGCTCAGTATGTTCCTCAAACAGACCAAAATGCAAATATTCTCACCAAAGCTATTCCACCTCTCATGTTCAATGAGACTAAGTAGCAAACTTGGTTGCATCAACATATCTGACCAGTTTGAGGGGGTGTGGCAATATTCAAAGATGTCGATAAGTCTGCTTGAGGTTCAAGCAGGTCTCGAACTCTTGAACTCATGTGCCGGATTTTCTCGTGTACACTTTATTTATTTATAAAGAGACATATTAATTGTAGTATCTTGTGGAAATATGGAAATATTACTCAAGAGACTCGATCTGCTTTGAGGCTTTCAACAGGTGCTCAAGCAGATTCTTTGAGCCTCGAGATTTCGTGCATAATATTTTGTACATCTTATTTAATTGTAAAATTAATTGTAAAAGACATATTAATTGTGAGTCATATAAACAATTAATATGTCAAACTCTAGTTTACTTTATGTCATAGACATAACTTTTACTTTTTACTTTTGCATGCTTGCCGCCCACATCTACATACTCAAGTGGCCGCCCAAGCTAGCTAGCTAGTCTCTCTATCTCAATTGTATCTATTTATACATCTTTTTACTCAATGAATAAACTAAGTTGAAGTTTACTCTTGTGTTTATCACATTCTCAAACTCTCTTCATGGTATCGGAGCCTTACTGAGTTCTAAAATCCGCTGCAAAACTCAGTTCTTTTTCAGGAAAATGTCAATATTATCCGAAGTTTCATCTTCTTCAGTAGACTCACAGCTGCCTCAGCAGACTGGGATAACTGAACACTCTTCTTTTACAAATCATAAACTTGATGGTAACAACTACTTGCTATGGTCAAGGTCTATGAAAATGTATATCTCCGGCCAGGGCAAGATGGGATATCTGTCTGGTTCCAAACCTGCCCCTGCTGAAACTGACCCCAAGTTTGAAGCATGGGACACAGAAAATAACCAAGTCATGACCATCCTCACGAGGTCTATGACAAAAGAGATCAGTGAGAACTTCATGATGTATGACACTGCTAAGGAAATCTGGGACAATGCCGGAGACCTTTACTCAAAAAGGACAATACATCTGAAGTCTATGAACTCAAGCTCAGATTCAAAATTGCAGACAAGGGGATATTTTTTTTTACCTCAAACCTTTATCCATTTTTCTAGGCCTTGCCAACACTAAGATATGTTGGAAACTCACCCCGGAATGATGTTAAAGATGTTGCACTCTTTAAAGACATTATCGAGAAAAGAGAGTATTCAAATTCCTTCTTGGATGAATCCTACTCTTGATGATGTCGAGGTAGAATTCTTGCTACTAAACCTCTTCCAAATCTCAAATCCATGTTTGCTTTGAGGTCAAACATGAGGAAAGCAGGAGGAAAGTGATTTCTTTGAACCCCCCGCCGACAAACCCTATCAAGGTACTCGCCTCTTTGAAGGTTAATGAGACTTACAGGAAGCCCTACTGAGAAAGCCGAAAGTCGCTCGTGATCACCGCAAACGCACAAATCACACCAAGGACAATTGTTGGAAGCTACATGGCAAACCTACCCCTCTAAAACCTCAAAACCAACCAGGGAAAGTCAAGGCAAACTTATCGGTGAAGAGGAAAATGACGAGAAGCTAAATGCTCGCTTTGTCGCCTTTAGAGCCTTTATTGCTCAAGATCGGAAGGTAGCTCCCCATCGAAATGGCCACTCATGCTAAAACAGTATATTTTACTCACCTCTTAGTAATGAGACTTGGATTGTTGATTCGGGGCTTCTTCCCATATGATCGTAATAAAACCTTATTACCCAATATATGCCATGCAACCAAATTCATAAATTAAGACTAGCTTGATGGTTCTTTCTTATGCAAAGGTGTTGGGAAGGTTAAACTTACTAATAAGATATATCTCTACAGAATGTCTGTTTGTTCCAAAGTTAGATCAGAACCTTATATCTCACAATAAACTCACTAAAGATCTCGAATTGACCGTTGTTTTTAATAAGAATCAGTGTAACATTCCAGGATCTTTCTTCTCAGGAAGTGATTGGGCAAGCTAAACCCTGCTCAGGACTGTTTGTGATCAACCCTGCTGAAGACAGAAGACTGAAGACAGAATCTGCCTCAGCAGCCTGCACTCAAAACCTAGACAATATCATGTTATGGCATTATAGACTAGGACATCCAAGTTTTGGTTATTTAAAGTCTTTAATCCCTGAATTGTTTAAAGGATGTAATCTTAATGATCTTCAATGTGATATTTGTCAATTTGCTAAACTCACCAAATCTGTATATGCTAAGTTACCTCACTTGCCCTCTTCCCTTTCACCCTAATTCACAGTGATGTATGGGGACCTCAAGAGTGAAAAGTATAACAGGAAAAAGGTGGTTTGTAACCTTCATTGATGATCATACCGAGAAACACTTGGTCGTTTTAATGAAAGACAAATCACGAAGTTGGACCTATCTTCCAAGAATTTTATCACATGGTCTCCACCCAATTTGATACTAAGATCAAGATCTTAAAGGATCGATAATGCTCGGAATACTATGAGTCTAACCTCGGTAACTTCTTGACAAACAGAGGAATTGTTCATATCGGTAGTTGTGTGGAAACACCTCAAACAGAATGGGGTTGCTGAAAGAAAGAACAGACATCTGCTGGAAATGGCCAGATCAATCATGTTCACTACACATGTTCCTAAATACATGTGGGGTGAAGCTATATTGACTGCTACATATTTAATCAACAGACTTCCCAGCAGAGTATTAGGTTTCAAAACTCCTCTCCAAACCCTGCTGACCACACACTCTCGCTCTCATCTTATTACCCAATTGCCTCCAAAGATCTTTGGTTGTCTTGTGTTTGTTTATATCCATGCTCAACATGTATAAACTTGATCCTAAAGCTCATAAGTGCATTTTCCTTGGATATGCACAGGACAGGAAAGGTTACAAGTGTTACTCTCCTACTGAAAAGAAATTTTACAATTCTATGGATGTGAAATTCTTTGAAAGGACTCCATATTACAGCAAACCCTCTTGAGCCATTCATCGATGGAAACTCGATTGAGATTGAACTAAGTCCGTTCCTCAAGCAAACCATTAACCCTCGCCAGACTCATAATCTTCAAAGATCCGCGGATACTCACATTATCGACCTCGCAATCTCACGACCCAGAGTCTGCTGACCCAGAGCCTTTGAACAGTAACCTCAAAGAACTCATCGAACCGTAGTCTGGGCTGGCCCCACCATCGACTCTCGGCGATCTCATGAAGTATAGATGATAGACCTATTGCTCTAAGGAAAGGGAAAAGATCATGCACTGATCATTCTATTCATACTTATTTATCTTATGATCAGTTGTCTCCTGTCTTTGCCATGTTTACACAGGACCTGGACTCTCACTCTATCCCTAGAAATATTCAGGAGGCCCTTCAAAATGATAAGTGGAAGGTCTTTGTTAAAACAGAGATGATCGCTCTCTTGGATAATCATACTTGGGACCTCACAACTCTTCCCAAAGGCAAGAAAAGCGATTAGGCTGCAGATGGTTATTCACTATCAAATACAATGTCGATGGTAAAATTGACAAGTATAAAGCCAGATTGGTAGCAAGGGATTCACTCAAACTTATGGCATTGACTATAAGGAAACTTTTGCACCAAAGAGCAAAGCTCAACACCGTGTCAGTCTCGATTTCCCTAATTGTCCAACTTGGTGGCCTCTTCACCAATTGGACATCAAAAATGCCTTTCTAAATGGGGACCTCACTGAGGAGGTTTATATGACTGTACCCCCTGGTTTTATCAATCCTCATACTCAAGGCAAGGTGTGCAAACTGAGGAAATCTCTATATGGCCTGAAGCAATCACCAAGGGCATGGTTTGGAAAACTCACTACGTGGTTTAAAGTCTTTGGATATCATCAATGCAACTCTGATCACACCATGTTTGTCAAGACAACCAACCAGAGGAGGTCCATTCTAATTGTATATGTGGATGATATCATCCTTACTGGAGATGACTCTACTGAGATCCAGAACTTAAAGACTCTACTGGCAAAGGTGTTCCAAGTTAAAGATCTGGGCTACCTCAAGTACTTTCTTGGTATGGAAGTAGCTAGAACCACCAATGGCATTTCAGTCTCCCAAAGGAAGTATGTCCTGGACCTACTGAAGGAAACTGGCATGCTGGGATGCAAACCTGCTGTATCTCCAGTAGACCCCAGTCATACCCTACTGCATGGTGACATTGCTGTCAGGAAAGAACAATATCAAAGGCTTGTAGGCAAACTCATATACCTTTCTCACACAAGACCTGATATTGCATATGGGGTCAGTCTGGTCAGTCAATTCATGCATTGCCCTACTGAGCAACATTGGGATGCAGTGAATAGGATACTGAGGTATTTAAAATCCACTCCTGGCCAAGGCCTGCACTTCACCAAGTCTACTGATAGATCAATCAAGCGTCTACACCGATCTTCGATTGAATTTTGGATGTCACATTGATGAGGAGGTCTACCACAGGCTATTGCTCATATATGGGGAACACTGGTTACTTGGAGGAGCAAGAAACAACCCTCTTGTGTCAAGAAGCGATCTTGAAAAGTTTGAACTAAGGGCACTTGTACTTGGCATTTGTGAAGCTCTATGGCTAAAAAAGGTCTTGATCGAACTTCAAAGAATCAGATCATCACCCTATCACACTCTGTTGTGATAATAATTCACCTTATGCATGGCGAGAAGATCCAGTCCATCATGATAAAACCAAGCATGTGGACATGACAGACTTACTCGAAGGAGAAGATTGATGCCAAGATTATTCAACTCCAAAGATGTTCCCCTCAGCGGATCGAATGTCGATATTCTTACTAAGGCTATTCCACCTCTTATGTTCAGCAGACTAAGTAGCAAACTTGGCTGCATCAACATATACAACCCAGTTTGAGGGGGGGTGTGGAAATATGGAAATATTACTCAGCAGACTCAGTCTGCTGAGGCTTCAACAGGTGCTCAGATTCTTTGAGCCTCGGATTTCGTGCATAATATTTTGTACATCTTATTTAATTGTAAAATTAATTGTAAAAGACATATTAATTGTGAGTCATATAAACAATTAATATGTCAAACTCTAGTTTACTTTATGTCATAGACATAACTTTTACTTTTACTTTTGCATGCTTGCCGCCCACATCTACATACTCAAGTGGCGCCAAGCTAGCTAGCTAGTCTCTCTATCTCAATTGTATCTATTTATACATCTTTTACTCAATGAATAAACTAAGTTGAAGTTTACTCTTGTGTTTATCACATTCTCAAACTCTCTTCAAGTACATATAAACAATTAATATGTCAAACTCTAATCATAGACATAGCTTTTACTCTAGTTCACTTTATGTCATAGACATTTATTATTTAAGAGACTAAAAAGCATCTAGCCTCGTTTATAGCTTTTACTTTTTCTATGAAAGGTCACTATCTTGTCTAGGACCTTTCAAACTCCTCAATTGTATCTACATATACTCCACATTATCAATGAATAAAAGATAAGTTGAAGTTTACTCTTGTGTTAACACATTCTCAAACTCTCTTCAAATGATTATGAGAATCAGTGTAAAACCTGCAATAGATTAGTGCACATATATTGCCATCTCCCCTCTGTTATACTTTTATGCACATGTCAACGACAACTACTTGTCCATAACAAAAATAGCAAAACTCAATAAAACAAAACATTGCATTCATGATAGTTCCAAAATGCTGCATGTCTCACTTAAATACTTGAGTCAATTGTTACCAAAACTCAATAAAACAAAGGGAAATACAAAGAGAACCCAAGTTTATTATGCAACTAAAAGGAAAATTTCGAACATAAAAAGTAAGCATTTTAGTGTTTCAGCTAAATCTACTGAGCATGACAATGATTGGCCAAGGGCTCACATGTTATAACTAATCATCTAGAAATTGGCTAGGGGCAACCAGACATTGCAAAAAAGCAGGCTGACATTATAAAACAAACAATTTGTAATGGTGGGAGAAACATACCTTACATATGTTCAAATATAGCTAACATCTTTTCCATGTTCGCCTCTAACTTCATCTCGCTTCGCTTTCAAGGTTCCCAACTCGAATGTAGGGTATCAATCATGACAATTTGCTCTTCAATCTTAGCATTTTGTTGTTCAATTGTGATTTGTTGATTTTCAACTGGGATTTTTGTTCTGAAGTTGTTCACGTGCATTATTCATAGCTTCAATTATGCATATGGACGCGCTTTGTTGGTTGTAAAGGCATGAAACCATAACCCATTCCTTTTCTATAGCCGATTTTACTTCCCAATGTTTCACCCAAGATATCCTCCTCTACGATGTGTTCTCCACTTCATACTGATTGCCTTTTTTGGTATCCATCTCCTCCTGCAGCTTGGACAATGGCATTTATGGATGACAAAGATCGAGTCCAACATAACTTGCAAAATAAGCATGATAGATTGACAAAGCATATGTGATAGGTGACTTACATGCAAGTAATTCAGCTTTATCATTCACCATGCATCCATTTTTCTTAGTATGGCGAGCTCTCGCTAATTTTTCACATGACTACGTTTCGCTCGCTGCATTATAACATTACCCTTCACTGTTTTGTTTGTAAGAAGGAAAATTTTAATCATATTATTATTTTAAAATAACAAAAATATGTCAAAAAACCACTTACCATTCTATAATAACGCACATGGAATGGCTGTGACCCTGAGGCATGAGGGTACAATAGTTTACTCCGATTATCCTTGTTTGTATCGGAACGTCTCTGCAATAAAAAACATTGGGAGAATAAAATATCAAAAGCTTGAAATGCTCACCATTCTGATTACTATTCTTGATTATATGCTATATGT
This sequence comes from Gentiana macrophylla, assembly GCA_026214975.1. Lineage (NCBI taxonomy): Eukaryota > Viridiplantae > Streptophyta > Magnoliopsida > Gentianales > Gentianaceae > Gentiana > Gentiana macrophylla. The sequence goes on from CM047810.1 coordinate 99,572,820, forward strand.
TCTACTATCATAACCTCATTGTACACATGTAAATCACTTTGGGGATTAAAGAAAATGACAACTTATTACAGCCTTGTTGGCCACTTGGTGAAGTGTCAAAGGACAGCACATATAGTTTAACCAATCGTTTGCATATAAAAACAGTGGCTATTGTGCAAAAGATCAAGTGAAATCTAAAATGAGGATGCAGCATTACGATGTCTATACGAAAATGATCAGCTTGAAACAGAACAAGTACACATTATGCAAAACAGACTGCAAATATTGGAGGGTTCTCTTGAAGGCATTGAGGTTGCACTTGATAAACAAACAACCAACAAATAATATGGTTCAAACCTCATAACAAGATCTGATAGGGGAAAAAGATTGATAAATCCTCAAAAATCAAAACTGCAAGTCCCGGAGACATTACCTTATATTTTGGTTCCTCAAACGAACCACACATCGCTTCCTGCACTCCTTCCTCAAACCATTCAAAAGGACGGGTCTTCAATGGGATTATGACGGCAAGATCTTTCGATTCATTGTAAGCCACATGCATTCTATTTTTCCAACGAATAAATGCGATTCGAGCATGTCATCAAGCTTGTCCTGAACTAATGGATCGTTTCGATATCAACGAATTCAAACCATGCTCGCAAGAAAGGTGTCCAAGAAGTGAGTAGAAAAATGAAGACATTAAGTTATAAATTTTAGTAATAGGAAAGAGAGGTAGAATATTTCATGACCTTCAAGCCTCCATAAAGCTTCTCTTTATCTTGGGAAAGTATATCATCATAACTCTTAATGTTAATCAGAGGAGCATGATGCCTAATTATTATCCCTATACCAGTCGCAAGCAAAGATGCATTTTCCACCGGTCGAGCCAAGTGTTCAGGAATCAAAATCTGTAATTTCCTTCCACCCTAAAATCAAAACGGAATGTTAGAATATACAAATGTAGAATTAATTAAAGTACATAAGATTGCATAATTAAAACTCACATTTTTAGCAATTGCTTTGTGTATATTTTCTCCACAACTCTTGCCTCGTACTTTTTTCGGCATATTTGAGCCTTCTATTCATAAATGAAGGATCAAATATCATCTTAGGAAATAAAAAGTACCTTATGTGTTGGTATTGACATCATCTCCTTCAGCATACATACAAAAACTTTTTCCTTTTTCCTTTTTCCTTGCATTCAGCAAAGAATAGAAAGAAAGACCATATATTCATCTTTAATGTCTTCAATTCAAAGTGGTAAACAAGATTCTAGAGTCTTAAAATAAGTTTGCTCTGTACGGAAACGGTCGTTCCCACTAGTTGTTTTCTTAGCTGTCTTACATGTCTTAATAATCAGTAAATGAGGGTGTTCATGAAACTTGTTTTCTCTAATAATTCTGTATGGCATTTGTTCTTTCCCCGGATCTGCTGCTAGCTTGCTACTATATTACTGCATGTCTACTGTATTACTATCGGTTATTGTCCATGTGTGGTGTGTTAGTTCAAACATGTTACATGTACACCTTTTTCTTGTCAGGTTAAGTTTTTGTTTGTACCTGCTTGAGAATTGGTATTGACATCATCTCCTTCAGCATCTCCCAACGAGGAAGGCATCGACGCAAGTTGGGAAGGTGGAGGTTGCACATCACCAGTACTCGTGGAAGAAGATGCATTTGTACGCTGAACTCCTCCGCGAGTTAATCTCATTCCGATACGTGCCATCTGCAATAAGCAACTGACCAGTAATCACAACTTCGGGTTAATTCAATGCCTAAAGGTTAATGACTGTCTAATGTAAATCTAGATTCATTAATAGAACAATTCCCAGACGTTACCAGCAAGAAACTTCAATAATATAGCTCCAACAATGGTCCTGGGTTATACTGCCAAATTATACAAAAATTTAAGTAAATACCAGCTTTACAAAGTGAAAACTAGAGCAAATTCATGTAGGAAGCTAAATTTCTACCAGTTTATACTAAGAGCAAACCAAAACAGGTGATAAGAAACCTAATTAATATGAGAATACAAAAAACCACGAAGCATTCTCGTTTCGCGATCAGAAACTAGAATCAGATGGGATTAAGATTTTACCTAACTAAATCAGACGTGCAAACAATCAAACAGCAACAAATCAGGAACGCACAAATGCTTTCTCAGAAAATTTGTTGAGAGTTACTATGAGAATACAGAAAACCACTAAGCATTCTCGTTTCACGATCAGAAACCAGAATCAGATGGAATTAAGAACTTACCTAAGTAAATCAGATGTGCGAACAATCAAACAGCAACAAATCAGGAACGCACAAATGCTTTCTCAGAAAATTTGTTGAGAATTACCATGAGAATACAGAAAACCACGAAGCATTCTCGTTTCACGATCGAAACCGTAATCGATGGAATTAATAACTTACCTAAGTAAATCGGATGTGCGAACAATCAAACAAAGAACAAATCATTTAACGCACAAATGCTTTCTCAGAAAATTTGTTGAGATTTTACTAGGTGATAGACGAGGTGAAGGAGAGATGAGAGGTTTTTCTGGAAGAAATGGAGGGATAGCCGTTTAGGGTTTCTGGAAGAACATTCGCCGGTTTCAGATCGCAATGCACGATGGGGATATCATAACCTGAATGGAGATAAACCAGTCCACTTGCAATAGAAATCAAAACATCAATTCTTTCTCTCATTGTCCACTTATCTTCATCAAGAACTGACCCATGTATAATGTTCTCCAAATTCCCCATTTCCATGTATTGTAAAATCAATGCGTACAGTTTTTGACTCTCATATGCATATCCAAGAACCTTAACTAAATTCCTATGTCTCAGCTGGCTCAATGTCTTGGCTTCCCTATCGAAAGATTTCTCTGATTTTGTTGAAAATTGGGAAAGATTCAATCTTTTTATAGCTACAATCTGCCCATCATCTTCTCTTTTACCCTTGTACACAGTGCTTAAGCTGCTAGAGCCAATGATGTTATCTTCGCTGAAGAAATCAGTCATTTGTTCCAAATCCTTCATAGAGTATCTTATATATGGATAAGTTGCAGCAAAGTGTGGTTCTGTGTTCCTTGTTTCTGTATGTTTTCGCGTTTTGTATCCCCGGTAGAAAAAAATCACCAGAACCAAGTATAGTTACAGATGCAATTACTATCATAATGATGATAGTTTTCTTTCTGAAACGATGGGAACGTTTAACGTGTTTTCCAGGAATGCATGCTATGGAAAGTGTATGGCCACATAAATCTGGATTCCCCATCAAACTTGAATTACTTATGTTTCTGAAAATCCCTTTATCTGGAACAAGACCTTCAAGCTGATTGAAAGAAAGGTTAAGACTTCTTAAACTCGAGATATTACCAATGCTTTCAGGAATGAGACCACTCAACTTGTTATGTGAAAGATCAAGTGAGAAAAGATGCCTTAGGCCTGATAAACTCAGGGGAATTTCACCCTCTAGCTGATTTCTCGAAAGATTCAAGTTAACAAGTTTTGTCATTTGACTAAAGATTTCACCGGTGAGATTTCCTGATAGGTTGTTTCCAGAAATATCTAGTGTTTTAAGATTTCGACATTCTTGCAATGTTTCAGGGATACTTCCTGATAGATTATTGTTTGATATATCTATCACCTGAACCATTTCTAACTTCTCTATCTCTGTTGGAATTGTTCCCTCAAAGAAATTGTATGAAAGATTGAGGTTTATCTGCAAACCTTTCATGCTTGCAACTACATTCGATGGAATAGGTCCACTCAGATGGTTCTTTGACAAATCCATTGTCGTTAGTGTCTTGATTTGCTCCATGCTTTTCGGGAGTGATCCGTTTAGCATGTTTTTACTCAGATCTAAGTTAGAAAGAAGCTGAAGATTTGAGATAGCATATGGGATTGGACCCACTAACTTGTTGTTTTTCAGCAGAAGAAGAGTGAGTTGTTTGAGTTGAAAAAGCTCATCCGGAATAGGTCCTTCAAGTGAATTCTGACCGAGATTAAGGTCTTGAAGGAAGCTAAGCTTTGAAAGTTCTGGAGGAATTGAGCCTGAGAAATTATTCATGTTAAGAACTAATTGTATCAACTGGCTAAGATTCCCGGTTTCTCGTGGAATTTTTCCAGAAAATGAATTGTCACTAAGAGTAAGGATTTGAAGGTTCAATAGATTGCCAATGTTTGGACTGAGTCCTTCATTAAAGTTGTTGATGGATAAGCTAAGAGTCGTGAGCATAGAGCAATTGAAGAGGTCCAAAGGAATCAACCCCGAAAGAGAATTATTTCCTAATTGTAAATATGTAAGATTCTTCAACTGTCCTAGCCCTTTTGGTAGATTGCCTGTTAATCTATTTACACCAACATCTATGGAAAGAAGACTGCATACGATTTGCAATGCTCAATGGAATGGATTCTCCTAGAAGATTTTCAACTAGGCTTATGTTTTTAAATTATACAATGATCCAATATCTTTTGGTATTGGACACGATAATGAATTGAAGCCCAATAACAAGTCAGTAAGATTGATCAAGTTTGTTATAGATGAAGGGATGTTTCCGGTGAGTCGATTCTCTTCGAAATTAAGAATTGTTAATGATCTCAGAAAGCCAACTTCATAAGGGATCTCTCCTACTAATTCATTTACTCCGAGGTCAAGAAGCCGTTATGATGATTTAAATGATTTTGAAACAAGGACTTGGGAATAGAGGAATTCAACATAAGCTTTGAATATTCAATTACCTCTGGGAAGTCAAGTTTCCGAGTTACGGAGGCATACCATGGCATACAATTCTACATAAATGCACAAATGAACATTTGATGCCATAGAGTATCTATTGGTTTTGTTGATTCATATAAAGTCTTCCCAGTAATTCCGCACTATTATCCACGTAAGCTTCTTGATTTTCTTGCCTAACTGATTCTCCACTAGGGCCTTCCACGCTTGAAGTTCATCGAATGCATCACTTTTGTTCTTCATCATCACCACCAAGTCATCCTTGAATAGTCATCTATGAATGACACAAAATATCTGTGACCACCCAATGACTCAACTCTTGATGGACCTGCCAGCATCGAATGGATATAATCAAGTTGTACAATTCTAACAGTCAAGTTTCCATCATTGTGGTGTGAGGCCTAGGTGGGATCGAACCGGACAATGAATTCAATGAAAGTTGAAGAACTTGTAAGCTAGCTAAAGTCATTTACCGAGCTTTCATGAATTCTACCAGTTTCCGAATTCTAATCGATTCATATAAAGTCTTAATTGTACAAGATTTACACAATGGCCTAATTCAGCTGGGATCGAACCGGACAATGAATTCAATGAAAGTTGAAGAACTTGTAAGCTAGCTAAGCCTCTTATTTCAGAAGGTATAACACCAGATAATTGGTTATCGCTAAGATCAAGAGCTTGAAGTGCTTTCATGTTCCCAATGGAACGCGGTATATTTCCCTCCAAATTGTTCTCGTAAATTAGTAGCACCTCTAACCGAGTCAAGTTTCCGAGTTCAGGAGGAATCTCACCACTGAATTGATTCGTATAAATGTTTACTTATACAAGATTTACACATTGGCCTAATTCAGGTGGGATCGAACCGGACAACGAATTCGAGAAAAGCTGAAGAACTTGTAAGCTAGCTAAACCTCTAATTTCAGAAGGTATTGCACCAGATAATTGGTTGTCGCTAAGATCAAGTTTTAGAAGTGCTTTTAAGTTCCCAATGGAACGCGGTATATGACCTGTTAAATTGTTATCATAGGCTACAAATACTTGAAGATTGATAAAATTACCGAGATCGGATGGCAAAACACCAGTAAGATTGTTGTGATAGAGACCTACCTGTTCCAATGAAGTACAGTTGCAAATGCTATCCGGGATGCTTCCGTCGAAAAAATTATTTCGTAAATCAAGATAATTGAGGTATTTGAGGTTTCCAAGCTCACCTGGGATCTCACCAGAAAATGAGTTCATAGAAAGTTCAAGCATAGTGAGATTTGAGCATTGTTGAAGCTGTGAAGGAATGTTCCCGAAAAACGAATTCGACGCAAGATCAAGAACTTGGAGGTTTGAAAGATTTCCAATGAATGGTGAGATTGATCCATGGAGATTTTTTTCTTCAAGAGTAATGTTGATAACATGGTCTGATGAATCACAAGTAATTCCAGACCAATTGCAATGATGAATCGCATTAGTCCATTCTTTCAATGAACCCAAATGATCATTAGTTATTGAAAGCTTGAATTGTTTCAGGGCTTCAACTTCTGTTTCCCACGTCAATTCATTTGTCTGAACTAAAAATTGAACACAAAGAAATATGAAAACCGCAAGGAAAAACCTTTGATGTACCATTTTTTTTTTTTTTTTTTTTTTGAAAACTGTAAGAAAATATATGTAGGTAGCTAGTTGAATTGATTAGAAATGGTAAGATGTATCAGCTATTTATAGTGCATTTGCGTAGTTGCCGTCTCTAAAAAAAAAAAAAAAAAAAAAAAGGTTGTCTGTGTAAATTGATGGAATGAGGAGAAGAAGGCGATGTAAATATTTCATCAATGAGTAGAAGGGACAGCTTTTTTGAAACTTTTGCATAAAAGACAAAACTATTTATTCATTTGTCGAAATTCACTTGTGTCAAATTCACTATTTAAATTAATCGATTTAAATTCACCGTTAAATTCACTAATTTTCAAAATTCATCGTCGAAATTCACTAATTTTCGGGATTATTTATCGAAATTCACCGATTTCGGGATTCACTCGGGAGATTCACCGATTTTGGGATTCACATTTGTCTTCTCGCTATAAAATTACGCATTGTTCTTCTCCTTATAAAAAATATGTAATTGTCTCGCATTCTTAAAAATATTTCAGATTGTGTCCTTATCCCTAATTTTCCATTGATTCAATACAGGAAAAATCAAATGAGTAAATAGTTGAAATGGGATGGACAAGAAAAACTCAGATTAGCTCCATTAATGGTCTGAGTTTCTGTTTCAAATGAGTTATACATGACACGTGTCGAATCTAATTATACATTTTATGTTTGTAATTTAGTTTTTTTTTTGTTAAACAAATATTCCCTTATGCGTGTTTTTTTTTTTTTTTTTTTAAATTTATTTCCGTTATGCGTTTTTATCACAAACATTTGTATTTTCATTTTGTACTAGTTACAATTATTTTGTATTGCCAATTTTCTATCATTTTATACCGTTGCACGTTTTATATTGCCATTTTTTCTTGTTATTTTTTCTGTTATGTTCCACTGTATTTTATACCCACTACGCGTTTTGTCCAATCATCTTTTGCGATTATTTTGTACAATCATTTTGTATTGTACTACCAGAATTAACTATATCATAATAAGAGACTCAACAAACTTTTACACCTTTGACTGCGTCATTTATTTTGATACAATCCAGTGGCAGAATCAGGATTTTCTTTTGGAGTAGTCTCAATTTTCACTAATATACATATTCCGAAAAAAATCTCAATGCTAAAGAATTACATTCATCGTACATTAAGTTACGGACATGATTAAATTTAGATGGTATAAGGTAGAAAAAAAATTGATTCAAAAAGTCTATGCTAAAGGGAATAAAATATTAAATTAAGATTGCATAAGTTAAGGGAAATATGCTATAAGCATTTCAGTGGTATAATGTACCAAAAAGGGTCTAAGGAAAAAGGGAAAAAAAAATATCAGATCGTATAAGGTAAGGAAAAAATGCTAATTGCATTTCAGTGTTATAAATACCAAATTGATTAGTGTTATAAGGCAGAAAAAATATAATGTGATTTAAAAAGTCTAAGGTAAGGGAAAAATATTAGATTTAGATCATATAATGTAAAGAAAAAATGCTATAAGTATTTCAGTGGTATAAGATACCCAAAAAAAGGAAAAAAATGCTATAAGTATTTCAGTGGTATAATTTACCAAATTGATTAGAGGTATAAGGTAGGAAAAGTATACTGTGATTTAAAAAGTCTAAGATAAAAGGAAAAAAATGCTATAAGCATTTCAAAAAAAGTATACTGTAATTATTTTTTAGATTTAGATAGTATAAAACATGAAAAAAATGCTATAAGCATTTCAAAAAAAAAATGCTTTTGTCTTGTCTTGAACCCATTACCATTAGATAGATAAAGCAAAGTGGACAAATCTTATTCCACTACGCCACCATAGCACTATTTCAAAATGTAGAAGAATCATGTACATATACTAATAACGACACAAATTCAATCATACAACTTTTTTTTTAATTATTTTTTTCAAATTTCGGGGTAGTCTTGAAACCACCACACCTAAAGGGTGGGTCTGCCCATGATACAATCATTATTGTAGTAGCAATTTTTCTTTCCTTCTAATCGTAAGAAAACTGGCAGGAAACTCAAGTGGTTAGAAATTAAGATCACGTATTTATTTTGCATAGTTGCCGTATCATGACTTCCATATGAGTTCTTCTTTGATTTTTCTTTCTTCGACAATCAAAAAAGAGATAATTATGAAGAGGATTGTTATGGGCACCATATCAAGTATATTTTCGGGACAACAATTATGAAATTTGACCTACATATTTAGATCCAAATTTAAGCTCAATATTATATATTATGGAAAGGTCTCCAAAATTCAACATCTGTGAAGTCAATTTTTTTTGGAAGTGTGGTGTCTCGTTAGCTTCATCGTGGTGCCAATAACAATGCGCGCCTTTATTAAGAATCGATAACAATAAATAATTAATAAATGTAGTTTAATATGAAAGTTGTTTATGGCCGTAGCACCGTTAATTACAATGAGACTTACATCATCAATCAATTGATCATTATTAATGATCAATGGTGTAAATGCATGAAATTTATTTATGTATCATATGAAGTCGGTAAAAACATCAAATCATTGCATGTTATACAAACCAGTAGTGATACATCTACTACACTTTCAACCACAACATCTTACACAACACAATCAACACCACATATTCTGTTGGGACCCATCACAAAAAATAATTCATCACTTTAATCCATGGCTATCACTTGTGTAGTGGTTTGTTCACTACACAAGTGTGTAGTGCACATATCATTATTCTATACAAACAATAAAATATTGTTTAAGGCATTAACTAAGATTGAAGAAAAATGAGTAACACCAACTTCTCCATTATTTCCTAGTTGCAGATGATTCATATGAGGTGTTATCCTCTGAATTTTCTACTTCATTTTTTTAATAATTAAATGGGAGAGAATTTTTTACAATGGATAACAATGAATAATTAATATAAGTAGTTTATTATGGAAGTTGTCTGTCTCTAACACCAGTGATCATAATAAAACTCATATCAATCATTTGATCATACTTCATTATCATTTCCGTCGTGCTTGGTAGAAAGGAAGAGCGTGAAATTCATTTTCCTTTCCACAGGGACCAAGAGATTGTATCTAGCCGTAAAAAGAATGTTTGGTATAACTAACGCACTTCACACCGGATATGGATCGAATGTGTCTCACGACGCTCGAACCCAAAACTCACGCATCGCTTTCTTTTTTCATTTTTACCCCCTTCTCATTTAATTTCGAAAAAAAGTGAAGAAGAAGGTGTTAGGTGTGATGCCCGAAAGACAATTTTGTAATTATTTTATTTAATAAATGAAATGATATTATTATTCATATTTATTATTCTCATATTCACCGATGTGACAATAGTATTTAGACTACAGAAAACCCTAAAGTATATCGTTTATGTAATCACTTAACTCAGTGTATGGGATATACACGGGAGGATTGAGTTAGTGAAGATGTACTTAAAATACAATTAGCCCGTAGTGAAGTTAATCGAGAGTATCGGGTCTCTCTTTAACGTGCTATTAATGCGCCTGCAACACAAGAGGTGTGATTGTCTTATCCGGACTTTCGGTTAAGAGAACCTAGTGGGGCATTTATATATGATAGATATATCATATAGGGTTGGACCGATTTGATTAGAGTTCACGATATAATTCCGTAATCGAGAAGTCTTATCGAATCAATCGATGATCATATTTATGGATATATCTTAATCTCGAGGTGATCACGATCCAACCGCTTGAATCAATATGAGGTTTGACTTGAGGTTAAGGATTACACCGAGCCTGTGATCCGAATTACCCCATCTTGGCATTGTAATTGGATTGAGTGAGTAGTCCGTGTTATCACAGATACGGAATCCATTCCTTCCATTTATGGAAGTAGATAGACGATGTTCTTATTTGTTAATCCTAGAAACCGATCGATCGCGCGAGTTCATATTACATCGATTAGCTACGGTGAGTTATATGAATTAATTGATCACTAGGGGTTAATGGTAAATAAGGATAAGAGAGGTTCGAAAAGGGTTAACGGTAACTTCCCGATTTAGAATGAAGCGATCTATGGAGGATTAATCCATATGTAATGATTATATCAATGGACGCTTATTATTATTCTCGTGAGGAGATAAATATAATCTTATAATCGGAGGAGTGCGATCACGGGATTATGGTGGCATATTCCTCGTGATTGATTTATCGAATATAATTATTATGTTCGTAAGATAATTATTTATTTGATTTATCGGAGCCGCTGATTATTAGTCCATGGTCCCCGACGTGCCTCCTATATAGCATAGCTATTCTCGGACGTCGAATCCTAATAATATTAATTTAGTTCTTGTTGGACTTTATTAAAACGATATGTGAATTAATTGTTTAGTGGACTATTAAATTAGTTGGGCTAAATAATTAAATATGTGAAAAAGACATTTTTCATAATCTTGGCCCAAAAAGTGTGTTGTGGCCGAAAATTATTGTGACTAGGTCACAAGAAGCAAAATTCGGCCAAGTCAATGTTTTAGTCAACAAGAAATTAGTTTTCTTGTGAATTAATAAGACATGTGCATAAAATATTTATTGGATAAATATTTATGGTAAGAAATAAAGATAAATATTATTCTAGATTTGTTCTAGAATATTATAGGATTATCTTTTATTTATTGGATTTATTTATTTGCAAAATAAAAATCCATGGAGGTTAAGTTTTACTCTCCTATATAAAGAGAGTTCTCCCAAGCCTTACAACACACATAAAATTTGACTAACACCTCTTGGAGAGGAGAAAAGAATTTTCGGCCAATGGGAGATTTAGGGAAAAATCTTGGAGATTTTTCGGGTAGCATATCGGAAGGATTCGAGTCGAGAATTTCCTTCCACGGGAGTTGCTTGGATCACACGTACGGAAGATCGTGATGCTCTTCACATCTTCTTTGTTCGTTCTTTCTTTTGCGGTTCTTCAACTTGGATTTTGAGATCCAAGAGGTATGTTCTACAACCCCCTTGTAGATTAGATCTAGTTATTTTATTACGTGTAATTTATAGATCTAGATCCTTAAATCGCTTCCGTTGCGGATGATATTACTAATAGAAGGATTTTCTTCGGTGGATCCCTTTTGTGCCCCCTGTTAAGTAATCGTGCATTATGATACGAACTCCCAATTGCAGATTTGATGGGGATCAAATGGCTGTTCATGTCCCATTATCTTTGGAGGCCCAAGCGGAAGCCCGTTTCTTTTCGATTGATTTCTGCTAGTTGATGAGAGTTATTTCGTAAATAAAAAAGTTGGAACATACTACAGCCCCAGGTGGTGAAGAGCCGACAAATCTGGCCCTCTCTTCAACAATTTTGGATCTCTAGTGAACCTCTCAGTATGATTCGAACCCAGATGGAGTTCTGACCATCTACCGAGAAAAAAGAACGAAGTTTTTTTTAATTCTTAGGGCATTCGTAGCAGAAACTCTATATGGTGCCCTATCCCTAAAATGAAGATAAAAAATAGAGTTTACCCCAAAATAGCTTCCACAGCAGAGTCCATATTCCTATTTATTTTTAGCTAGGGATATGAACAGTGCATCCCTACTTGTGGGGATGCACTATTCACGCCCTACCCATATTTAATTATTAAAAATTATAGGGATAGGGATAAGGATGCTGCTGGAGTGAAATAATAAATGTTTAATGTGTATAAATAGGGTGTGAGGTAAAATATGTATTATTTAATATTATTTGAAAAGTTATAGGGATAAGGATAGGGATGCTGTTATAGAGGTTTTTGAATTGAGATGTTGTAAAATATGGATATGTATTATTTTATATTATTTTAGGGATAAAATTTGGGGCCTCTGATAATAATGCCCTTAGTTTCGTAATTGATTTTTATTGTCGGGAATCATACACACTACAAAAAACAGAACTTTTCGTGACAAAAAAATTCGTCACTACAAGTGCTGATTTTCGTCTGTAAAGGTTTTCGTGACAAATTTTTTTTGTCGCGGCGTTTGTTGCGTAAGCAGCGACGCTAAAGGTGCCTCTTGTGACGATCAATGAATTAGTCATTAAAGAAGTTCTATGGCGACAAATCTGATATTTTTGTCGCCATTGCTTTTCATGACAACCCTCCATCTTTCTCACCAGAAGGTTTTTCTTGCGACAAAACTTTTGTCACAAAATAATGAACATTTTATCACTAATTCAGTGTTGTTGTCACCAAAAGATATAAACACATTTTTACATTAATGGTTAATATTGACAAAGGCTTTGTCACTAGAAGTCATATTTTAATAATAATAATAATAAATAAATAAATATATATATATTCAAAAAATAGGAAACTAATAATAATAATAATATTATTATTATTATTATTGAAAATTTTAATTAAATAATAATAATATTAATAATCTACAACCTATAAAAAAATATACACATACCCTACAAAAGAATAAAAAATAATACAACACAAAATAAAATATTAAATAATTATTAACAATCATTTTGCAAGTATACAAAAACTTAACATCAACTCTAAAAATTTCAAAAAATTCTTAAAAAATTAAATAAATTATGATAAATCATAAATTTATCAAACACATGATATGAATATCTCTTCATATATTTCATTCTACATAACAAAATTACTTTAATATGCATTTAAAACCATACCTAGGCATCCTAAAAGTCGATTGTGTGTGGCGCTCAAAATCAACTTTGTCCAAAAGCATGAAAATAAGTAAAAAGCAAATAATCATCCAACGCACATGAGAAATAGTAAAACCATTTCTCGTCATGTCTAATCAATGAGCGATTATCAATTATATGTTGAATTCAAAAAATAAAAAGATATCACCTACATAAAAGTTTAGCTTTATAAGAAGAAGCATAAAGAAACTGAATATGTAAAGAAAATTATTGTCAATGGCACATGCACCATGTTTTAGCTAACCTGAAACGATAGAATCTTGAGCTTTTCCACGCAAGATATGCTTTTGTAACCTTCATTTGTGCATTATGTAACTAATCTTTAGCACTAAAGATATGCTTGAAGTTCCTGTTCATGATTATGCAAGATTAAAATGCACGGCAAAATCCAACTAGATAGATTTAGAAACACAGCTAAACAGAGATTGTACTGCGAATGGAAAAACTAGTTTATCAAAAGATATTTGCTCGATACAACTTTGATGCAAGCCTAAACTAACATGATCAAGCACTTATGATTCAAAGAGCAATTCTCATGATAATGAGTTCAACTTATAAACAAATCTAAACCCATCAAAAGTATCATGCTTATAAATAGACAGATTGCATACTGTAAACTTAGGCAAGCTATTATAAATAGCAACTAGGCTGACTGTTAGGCAATCTGATCAAACAAACAGATCATACAAATAGATGCATATGGGTAGTGATCAAGGCACGAGCAGATGTATACAAAATCGATATACAAACCTAGGCCTTAATTCATAAAACATGTCCATACATATCATGTAATCTGATCGGAGCAGGTGCATAAAAACATGTTGTGACAGACTGGACTAAGTATAAAATAGAGTAGCAGCTGTAAGGTAAGAACATGGACCATATTGAGGGTACATACTTAGACTCAACACACCAAGTCTTGTGTAAAGCAGAGGCACAACAAGTCATAGGGAATAACAATATACCATTATTCATAGATGAGCAGAGTTAAGAGAAGTACCCCAGAGCCGTCCATGTCAGATGCCTTTATAAACTCAATTTGATCTTCAAAAAGAAGGAAAAAAAAAGGTGAACCGGGGCGAAAATAACCAATTAAGAAATGCATTACCCCCGGTGATAAAAACGCAAACAATGCTGCTGCTATTATTGGTGCCGTCCAGTCATTCATCTTCCTTCTCTTTCCAAGTGTAACAACCTATTATCCCACAAGCCCAGCAAGTGAGATGTACAATGTCACTTGATTTTGGAAATTATGATGGGGATAAATGCTGAATCAATTTAATAATACTTGACTAACCTTTACACAGAAAGACACATAAGACAAACTTGCACCTTTTCAGAAAGCGATTTTGAAGTTGTTGCATGTAGACAACGTATACGTACACCTCATATGTCATATTTTTGGGGTCAATATAATCCTGCCAATTAACCTGTGACAACATTCAAAAGTCCACATTTGGATAAAGTACAGTTAATTAAGTAAATAAATGACTGGATTGAACAATAATATAATATAAACAAAAGGTTACTACATAGCAAATTAACTTTTCAACATTGTTAGCTGGCACTGAGCACATAATATCCTAAACAAGAACTCAGCATAGCAGATTTTTTACAAGGCATACATGAACTGGACGTATTAAGCACTTCAAAAGTATCCACACCACAAATAGGCATAGTGTGGGACATTAACAAAAAGACTTATTGTCCACAAAATATATTTAGTCAACCCTTGGAATAAATGCAAGAGCAGTAAAAAAGAGAATGTAGTCAACCCTTTTCTATTCTCTCTTTATATTCAACTTTCTTTGAAGAGGAAGTTGTATGGCTCTTGTACTTTCCGACAATATCTTTGCTGCAGAACAAAAAACACGGTGCGTCAAATAATCTAAATAAAGCTTTTTAATCTTACATACAGGGCAATTTTAATTCAATGAACAAGAATTAATCAAAGCAAGAGAAGTTTAAACATATATATCTATCTTACATCGGACATCCTACACATACTAATAAAGAGGGGATAGGGATATGGTCACACCCGTTAAACATGAAACTAGAAACGATATAATGAAGATTCAAATTTGGCACTCAATTAAACTTCAATCAATGTAATATATAGATGCAACTGGATTATAGCTCGAGTTTCAAAGAATAAACCAACAAGCTTGAACATTGATACTAAAATAATACTAATTAGATGAGATAGGCACAGACATAATGTACAAATCAGGCTGTTAACAGGCATTAATTATTGCCACACAAGCATACAAGTTGTGTATGTCATGCGCTTTTCCAGCAGGCCTACTCCTTGTACACTTAGTTGCAAGTAATACCCACCTACTGCAACTGGAGAGAGCGATACAATTGATGTTTAATCCCAAAACCGATCATGTATGATAACTCATGGTCAAGTTGAAATGTGAAAATACAACAGAAAAGCATTTAAAAAGCTCGGTTATACAAAAAACAGCAGTAAATGATTTCCAATTGAACTTAAACAAAAAAAGATTTGGCCACAAGTAACTGGTGCCGTTTATTACATAAGTGAAAAATGACAACAATAATAATCTGATTAAATGAAAAGTGAAGTATACAAAAAATCATTTATATGTATACAAAACTTAACATGATTCTCCAATCCAGAAGCTGTTGAAAACAAATTAGTTTTCTGAAATTGATCAACAAGGTGAGACTGGCTATTCACCTTAAAACCATCATTAACACCCCTGTTGCAAACGATTCGGCAACATTTACAACCCTTTCAAACAAGCATAACCGTAATAACATTGATCAACACAATGTACCTCATTATTACATATCGAACAATTAAAATTACCTATCCAAGTGAATTGCCAGAGTCGGAATTCACATTATGGGCTCCTCAATTCTTATGAGCTGATGTGAATATGTTGTACAATTCAGCAAGACATGCAAAACACAAACACAATGAAACAATGAAACACCGTAAAAATCAAGAAGGAGTGGGCCTCACGAGTAGAATCATTAAGCCTTGAAGCAAAGAAGAATGCATAAAAATGAAACTCACTTAAGTCATTTGAAAATCGGGTGAGACATGTGTCCACACAAATTCATCACATTCACGCTTTCAACTTCCTTTTTCGACTATGGGGCGCCCCATTAGAAATCTCACGACTTTTCTTTGAGTATATTGGGAGAACTAAAGCTGAAAAAAACTGTTCAACCGTAAATACATCTTATCATGTCAAAAGAAAAGCAAAATAATCCAAAAACAAGTCGGAAAAATAAAAAGATTGAGGGTAACCTTGTAAACCGAGTACAAGAAGAGCAACTTTCCTTAGTAATCTCCTGTGTTCAAATTCGAGATAAGAACATAAGAATAAAGCAAAGCAAGCCAAGTTCCTAAATATGAATCAAACATTTAGAAAATATAGAGCAGACAACAATCGAACATGAACCACACAATGCCAATTATAAAAGAACACAAACTTAGACAGGTTAACAAAGGCAACATAAATTCACCTATGTTCCTTATTATCTTAAGCATGAAAACATCATAATACCATGGTTACATTCTTATCTCAGTGCCACAAAATCTTGTTCTCTCCTGCTATACTCACCCAACACCCAATTCATGCTTGCATACTAAACAATCATGAAAAAGGATGACATTCACCACAGCTGTAACTGTCAAACATGTAGATGAAGCAGAAATTTCTAAGCATGTAGATGATGCAATGAATCGAATTTTAGAACAGGCAAGTGAAGCGTCAAATTTAACTAAAAGAAACATTGAGATCAAAATTGAAATAATAAACGCAAAACAGAAATCAAATGGTTATAATACTTGTACGAAGTAAAACCAAAGAGGAATTACCAGTGATGGAAGAGCATACAAGGCGGAGAAATCAAAGCAAGTGTCGGTTTGAGAATCCGTCGTGGCAAAGGTGATGATTAAGAGATCGACCACCGGAAGAGAAGAGCAGAGATCGATCGCCGGCGACGTAAATGGTGGCGACACGAACAAACATCCGCCGTCGAGGATCATTTTCTTCCCGTCGATTGGTCAGAGGAGGGAGGAGAAGGCAGGCGGACCGATGGTTTCCATCGTCTTCGTTGGGGAAATAGGTTTCAGTCGATGACAGCGGCTTTTCCCTAACCCGTTTCAGGAATACTAATATTATTTTTCTATTGAAATAGGAAATGAGAACGTGGTTTTGTGATGCAACTCGAATTCCTTTTTATTCTCGTAATCAGAATTCGAATTCTTCTTAAAAGAAAAAAAAAAAAAAAAAAGCTCAAGTTCGCTCGGTTATAAAGATGCTTGCAAACGAGCTTGAATTCGATAAGTAATGTCAAATTCGTGTTCGAACTCATGTTTGTAAAATTTGAAGTATTTTCTCACAAAAATCGAAGTAAGCTCGACTCGATAAGCTTAGTTCTCGACTTCGATTCGAATTACAACTTATTATTAAGAATTTCATGATGAAGATAGTTGTCACTGTAGAGCCATGTCTTAAAATCTATACCCATGACTTGAAGGTGAGACTATACATTTTGTGACAACCTACCAAACATTTTGTGAGAAATCTTTTCTTTATCACTAATTAATAAGACTTCTTGTGACAAACTAAGTTATTCTCACTAGATGCTATCCTTTGTGACAAATCTATTGTTTGTCACCAAAAGTTTGTCACCAAAAGATGTTTTTTTTGTAGTGACAGCTGATGCAGTTGTCAAAATACTTGTTTATTCACCGACCACAAAGCGCCATGAGGTACATATACATATGCGATGATATTGCAAACATTTATGTATCGAGTTGAGCAACATTTCAAAACAATTATGCGCGATCTCGGCTTGATCAGATTATTCGAGCATAAGAAATTTGCTCGAAATCGTTCGATTAAGAATTGATGATGCTCAAGTTTGGCTCGATTATTCTTGATAGAATTTTGAGCACTTTCAAGCTCGAATTTTAGCTCTTGCAGCCCGGGAAAATCTTGAGTTTCAAAGTGCATGTTCGAAATCGACACGTTAACCTTGATGAATCGCTAAGTTCAACCGGTTAACATTGCATTTTGACATCTCCGCACCCACCAGGTAGAGACACCAAATAAAAATTTCTCGAGAATTGTAAAAAAAAAAAAGAGAGATAATTATGAATGGACTTGGGTGCATTGAGGACTTCGGAATTTTTTTTTTTTTTTGTGTGAAAGGGAAATATGTTAGTCAATATGATGTGATATTGTCCAAGGGAAATAACGTGCTTGACTATGTTTAAAAAAAAAAAAAAATTTATTAATGAATAAATAAATAAATAACGTGCTTGACTTGACTAATAAATGAATGAGGAATAATGGAGTTTTTGTGGACATCAGTTTGCCGTGTCATGACTTCCAAATGAGTCAAAATGTTAACTCATTCCTTGAATATCCTTTATTTATTACTTCATCCGTTTTAATTTATCTGATACATTTGTCAAAATCACGTATATTAAGGATGTGAGTTAATGCGTTAACTTTTATAATGAAATGACTAGAACGCACTTTGATATAACTAATGTGGCATTGTTTTTTATATCTTCTACCGTAATAAATAAGGGTAAATCAAGTAAAAATATAAGAAATGTTGCATTGAAAACTGTACTGCTTAACATAAAATGGAACAAAACATTTTGAAAACTGCATCAGTTAGTATGAACGGAGGGGGTATTTTCTTATCAATCAATATAGTGATAATTGTCGAGGGTCTTTGCTCTTGACAACACATTTATGTTCAAGACACTATAGTAAAATTCGATTTCTTTAAAATTGAATTTATCTAGAAGTATCGGTAGATTTATTGTCGTGTCAATAATAGCGACCTTATTAAGATCTACAACAATAATTAATTAATAAAAGTAGTTCAGTATATAAGTTTTCTGTATCCGTAACACACTTGATCATAACGAGATTCATATCAATCAATGATTTATTATTCTAGATCAATGGTCTAAAAGTGTTAGATCTATTTATAAAATGGTTAAACTCTAACCATAAATTTCTCCACCCCTGTCTCACGGGATGAATGGAAATGTTAATCATATAACCTAGTGGCTTAGAGACATATACTTGCTATTATACCAAACAATTGAAACAAATCGTCCTCTTACGGGTTCGAACCTCCACACGTTAGCACTAGGTCTAGCTGTCCGTTTAAGGCACCCAAACCCTTTACTATGTCATGTCTTGTGGACATGATAGAAACATTTATGTATCATATGAAGACGGTAAAAGCACCAATTATGGCATCCTATACAAAACAAAAATAATATTGTTCAAGCTATTAATTAAGATGGAAGAAAAATGAAAGAATGCATAATTCCATGGCTTATTTGTAACACCAGGTGTTTGTTTTTTGTTTTTGTTTTAAAGTAAAACATGTTTATTACGTCGTATCTAACTCGCAAGTTTCAAGTACAGCAGGGGGCAGAGAAGCACCCCAAGATCAAACCTACGACATGCACAACCCCGCCAAAGCTAAACAATGTGCAAAGCTTATTAGCCGCGCTGATTTAACAAAAGAAAAAGAACAAGTCATGAAAGACGTAGCCAAATTCAAACAATCTAACGCCAAAAATCCCAAAGAGGAGAGACTCGTTTCCTTAGACTGAGGACGCTGAAAGTTAGCCAAGGATGAGGGCATGATGGAATAGAAGATTGATTGTGGAAAAACTGTAAATTGATTGTATTGATCTTATATACTAGGAAATTGAATAAACTGATTGAGAAAATTAGGGTAATCGAATATTTACAATTATTACAAATATAATTTCTAATTAAGTTCAAAAATAGTTCTTATAGACTAAAAATCATATATTTATTCTACAATCGTGCACACGATGCATAAAGAGAAACAACAACAACCAATGAGTGTACGTAAATACTTGAGGTCTCGGAACCAAAAGGTCCCGAGTTCAAAGCATTTTTTGATTATGAAAAAAAATAACAACAAAAGGCAGATGCCGCCAGCATTGAAAATCAAAACAGGCCATTGAGTAGTAAAACTACTAAGAAAGCAAAACAACAGAAACAACAAGACAGAAAATGCTGAAAATTCTGACAACACCACCACCTCAACGAAGCAAGCAAAAAGATCGGCCACCAAACACCGCATCACAATAGCTCAAACAAATTAAATGGCCAAGAGACCTGAATAAACAAAAACTTGAGTAGTAAATACACCAAAACTTCAAAATAAACAACGTTAAAAAGACATATTACCAAAGACATGCCTTATTAGATGTCATTCAAAAAGAGACCAATATTCATCGATGGTCTCGCCATGATCTACATATGTGCAGGGGACATAATGCTTAATCATTAGTATATCTTCAATCGAATGTTTTATTGTTTTTTTACCCAAATCAATGCTAGGCTAAATGTTTTCTTAATCGAATCGTGTAACCAGTAATTCAAACCCAGCCTATGTAGTTGTTCAATCTGTTGCATGTTATACATCTGCCGTCTCAGCGGAAGGTAGGTCGTGTGTAATATAAATAAGCAAATAATGGGGAATATTTCAACATAAGCTATTGAAATAACCCAAGTGAAGCATATAAGTGTGTTTTTCCGCTGAAGCTACGAAACTGAAGATCAACAATGAATACAGGCTATTTCAATAAATTGAAGAGAAAAGAAATTACTGAAAGGTTATGTCCATCTTTTTTTTGAGCGATAAAAACATAACAAAATATCAAAACTCATAATTTCTCCCGTGCGTTCTATTTGGTGCAGCTAAAATCAGCAATGAATTATCGTTCCGTTCAACTTGAACCTTCAAACGTTCGATGCTTTATTTATAAGAGCATAATTTAAAAATGATGCAACAAAACAATTTAAAAACGGAACATCGAAAATTTGGATTATCCAAAATGACTGCAAATATACTAAAAACAACTACAAAGACATAACAAAACAAACAATCAAGCTTGCTAACTAACCGGTTTGAGGTCGAGCTCCACTCCATGCTATCGCATCTACCGGAGATCGGGCTCTTGTTTGTCATGTGCCACCTCACCATCTTTGTTAATGAATATTGTGGACGTGCAGTTCTCTAGCGAAGCCAAACTCATCTTATGAGACAAATATATTGCATCACCACTATACTTCCTTTCCTGAGAGCTCTTCACCGTTGCTTCTAGAAGGCTCTTTGGAATGCTCTTCACCGTTCCTTCCAGAATGTCATAAACATAGAGTATTTTGCTCGACAGGATAGCTAGCTTTCCATCAACAACAAAGAATTCCACCAATCGCTACCCAATAGAACGAATTTCTACGTTCTTGTTTACGGTGTATTCAGTGGCTGTCCACAACTGCTCCGCATTATCTTCCAATCTCCATATAGTGATTTTGCGAGACAAAATTAGGATGTAAGAGAGAATGCCATCAATATTTAGCAAACGTGTGTTTTGAGGCTCACACTCGGTACTCAAGGGGACGGGACAAGGTATGACCGTAAATTCTTCAATTATTGAATCAAATTTCATGACATCATTACGACCACCGTAATTGTACCCTTGCTCAGTGTACCCAAGCCCATAATCAATCATCCAATAAAGGTTATTGTTGATCAATAATGGTTTTGTGTACCCCAACTTACGTCGGCCACCACACGGGTTCGTAATCGTTTTCAAGGATGGATTGGAACCTAAATTAAGAACCTTGTACTCAGTTTTTATTTCATGCGGAAGGCAGAGGGGGCTGACTGCTGATTCTTCTATCTCCAGAAGAACGCAATATTCGTTCAGTAAAGGATGAAAATACACTCCATGCATCTGGTCGTTGTGAAGTTCTTTAGGAAGGTTTATCGTCACACATTCATGACTAGGCCTTGCAGGTTTAGAATAACGAACTTTGCTTCCGCGAATCATGTTTGTATTCTTTTTTTTGTGAATGAAGCATGTATGTATTCATGTAAGACAATTAGCCCATCATAAGAAGCCTGTGTGCACGGGATGATTTAGTAAAGTTTCCGAATAAAAAAGGAATGTATGTCTCATTAACATGGTTTCATCAGTTCCCACCAGATTATCTAAGGCAAAGAGGTCTAATCCAAAATGAATAGTACCTCTCAAACAACAATAGTTGGAATGCTCTTTCTCAAGTGTAAGTCCACAAAATAGCGAGACAAGGTTGAATCTCTCCATGTTTTGCAAACAAGCCGACATCTCATTGCATTTTTAGCCGGAAGTCTACTTAGAATATTTATGACTATTTCATCATGAAGAAATGGTATGCCTTTGTTTTTCTTCGATTTCTCCCTAATCTTTTCAGTTATCGTATCCATTTAGAGGAACCGGACAAGAAGACAAGACTTACGAGCGTTAGAAATTGACGCTACGCGATGGACTCCGGGTTTGGTATAGATCGTTGGCCTTAGTCTCAAGTCCCCATTTATCACCACAAACCACAACTGAAATCGGCTACTCCCCTCCTGTTCAACACCATCAGAAAGAACCGTTAGAAGGAGGATGGAATATTTTGTATATTATCCAGAATAATAACTCAGTACACAGCATGTGAGTATATATACTCACATTACACACAATAAACAAAACACATGGTACACTCACATAATGCCAAGTGTCCATAGTAACAAACTATCATTATCCACTAGTAATAATAATTAATTAACATCTATTTCTTAACATCCCCCCTCAAACTAAATGTGGGAACACCAAGCACATTAAGTTTGGTTCTGAAAGCAGCAAGCTGAGGGCCTGGCAAGGCTTTTGTTAGAGAATCTGCAACCTGCATAGATGAAGGGACAAATCTGACAGACAGCTGCTTGTTTAGCACTTGATCCCTAACATAGTGAACATCAACCTCTATGTGTTTAGTCCTAGCATGATACACAGGGTTGTAGGCAAGAAAAGTGGCACTCAAATTATCACACCAAGCAACTGGTATTCCTGATAGAGCAATTCCCATTTCTTTTAACAACTGCTTGATCCAAAACATTTCTGAGGAAAGGTTAGCCAAGGACCTATATTCGACTCAGCACTTGATCTGGAAACAACAGTCTGTTTTTTTGAACTCCAAGAAACCAGAGAGTTTCCTATATAAACACAATAGCCAGCAAAGGATTTCCTATCTGGAGGATAGCATGTCCAATCAGCATCACAAAAGCCATTCATAGCAATGGATCCATCTGAACTAAAAAACAGACCATAATTGAGAGTACCTTTAACATATCTGAGAAGTCGTTTCAAAGACTGCCAATGCACCTGAGTGGGATTCTGCATATATTGGCTCAAGTAGTTTACAGAATATGCTAGGTCTGGCCTTGTATTAGTGAGGTATTGTAAACCTCCTATTGCACTTCTGTAGATTGTTGAATTTTGCATAGGCTCACCTTGATTTGGCAATAGATGTTGTCCTGGTATCATTGGTGTGGTACAGGGCTTAAGATGTTCCAGATTCAGTCTCTTCAAGAGCTGAGATGCATAGTGGCCCTGTATTAAATACAGTCCATCAGAAGTTCTGTGTGCCTCCATTCCCAAAAAGTGTGAGATGGACCCCAGATCCTTCAAAGCAAACTTTGAATTGAGCATGCCAACAAATTTCTTGATAAGATTTTGAGAGTTGCCTGTCACCAAAATATCATCTACATACACCAAAACATATAATAACTGATGATTAACTTTGAGTATGAATAGAGAAGAGTCTGCAACTGACTGCTTAAAACCCCAATTTAGCATCTGCAACCTTAATGCACCAAACCAGGCTCTAGGGGCCTGTTTTAGGCCATATAATGCCTTCTGTAACTTACATACATAGTGTGGCTTTGTATGATCAATAAACCCTTCTGGCTGCATCATATATACATCCTCCATTAATGGTCCATTAAGGAAAGCATTATCTATATCAACCTGATGTATGTGCCAATTAAGACTCACTGCCAGGGCCAGGACAACTCTGATTGTAGAGGCCTTTGCAACAGGACTAAAGGTCTCTGTAAAATCCACTCCATATGTCTGATGAAACCCTTTTGCCACCAATCTGGCTTTATGCTTGAGTACTGTGCCATCTGGTTTCATTTTGAGCTTGAAAACCCACCTGCAGCCAACAGGATTTTGTGTACCAGAAGGTGGAACAAGGGTCCATGTCCCATTTCTTTGCAGTGCCTCAAACTCAGTGACCATAGCAGCTTTCCACTCAGCACAGTTTAATGCTTCTGAGACTTTAGTAGGTTCAGAAAGGTGATCAGGTAGTGTGGTGGACTGTATTTGGGCTGAGTAGGTTTTGGGTTTGTAGATTCCACTTTTGGAACGAGTTTGCATGGGATGGCCTTGTTGTGGAGGTGGTGGTATCACATGAGTTTGAGGACTAGGTACAGGAGTAGAAACACTTTGTTGATCTGGAGGTGAATGTATTTCTGGTGAGAGACTGTGATGGGCAGGACTTGTGTTGGATAACAGGGAATTTTGTGGAGAGATTGTTGTAGTAGGTGATGATGCATTGGGTATATTTACTGACATAGTAGGTGACTCAAGGATTTGAGGATTAGCACAAGTATTAGTGGATGCAGCAGGCATGTCAACAGATGAAGTTTCCACAGATAATGGCTCTTGTTGTAACTGGTAGGATGAACCAACTGGAAGGCTAGTAACCAGCTGAGGATCAGTAAGAACTTCTCTATGAGGTCCTAACAGAAACTTATCCTTAAAGGGAAATTCAGATTCATTGAAAACAACATTTCTGGTAATAAAGATCCTACCAGACTCATCTAAACATTTATAACCTTTATGAGAAGGACTGATGCCTAAATATGTGCACTTAGTAGTGTGAAATCTGAATTTAGTGGAGTTAAAAGGTCTAAGATGAGGGAAGCAGGTACAACCTGATAAGTCCACCATATGTGGTTATTCTTGGATCATTTTGGCCTATTTCAATGCCTATTTTGTGATTTTCGTATGATAAATTACCTTTTTGGACTAGATTACTGCTGTGGCTTTGATATTTTGCAGATATGATGAATCCGAGCATAAAAGGCAATGAAAACGAGCTAAAAAGAAGTCAAAATCATGAAGGCAAGAAGAATCACACCTGTGTGTGGAAGAATGAAACAGGGTGTGAAAAAATGCAGAAACTATCCAGATTTTCTACAGGCCAACGAAATGTTCTGATTGGTTGACACAACTTCCAACGTGATTTTCATGTTGATGGCGCAAATTTGGACATTTTTAGGGAATTTTATTTTAGGAGATAAATTACACAATTTAAATTAAGGAAAATTCCTATTTATCCTAAAATAATTTCCTTAAATTGAAAAAAGGATGATCATTCACGCCATTCATGAAGTTTTAGGCGACTTTTTCCTTCTTTTCTTCAGCATCATCTCCCATCCCCAAGAACAAGGATTCTAGGGTTTAAGAATTCAAGAACGAAGCTTTTTTGAGGTTTGATTATTTTATGCAATACTTTGACGGTTTATCTCTCTCTTTTCTCCTTTCTTCTATTTATTTATTTTTCTTGTCAAAGTATGAATTTTATGATTGAATCTTGGAATATTGATATGGAACGTGAGTAGATATCAGTTTCTAGGATTAGGAGAAACCCGGATATGAATATATGATGTAAAAACACAATCTTTCCCTTGTTTTATGAATTTGATTCTTATAAATTGATTCTTGTGTGCTATTCTTGTTCTATTGTTGAAATTAATAGCCTGAGAGGGTGAATAATCGCAATTTTACGTAGAGAAATTATTCGATTAATTAGTGACCGAAAAAGTACTACTTAATTGATACTTTAGGAGACAAGAATTGAATCTAGGGTTTTATTAGAATGAAAATTTGGTAAAAACCTAGATGGCATGAAATTATGGTTCTTTAAGGGATCTAAATTCATTCTTCATCGTGGGAAACTGGGTGTAGTTTGAGTCTCAGTACAATCACTAAAATAATTCGAAAGAATATTTTTGTGATAAAATTTGATAATTGTCTTTATAAGTGTAAAATTCAGATTCTGGGGAAATATTGTTGGTAAGTCATATAGTAATTCGTGGTGACTCGAAATCCTAGAAATGCTTTTAAATTGGATCTTTACCTAAATCTTGAAGTTCTTGGCTCAGTAGTTATATTATCTTTATTTTATTTAATTTTAGGATTCGTAGATAAAAACCTCCAAGATTTTGATTTGTCTAGCTAATATAAATCGGGAATTGTTTGGTGATTGACTACAAGTCCCTGTGGGATCGACATCCTAAGTACTACTCGATAAGCCGTGCGCTTGCGGTAGCATTTAGTGATTATCTATTGAAAATCACACATCACAACCAAAAACCTTGTAGAACTTGTAGTCAGGTTTTCTTTGAAACAAAACTTCAAAAGGTGATTTATTTTGGAGCACATGGGTAGGAAGCACATTAATGACACAGACAGCCTCTACAAAACTATCCCACCAGAATTTTAAAGGTAAGGAGGCTTGAGCAAGTTGAGTTAAACCAAGTTCCACTATGTGTCTATGTTTCCTTTCAGCCCTACCATTTTGTTGATGTGCATGAGGACAAGGATGCCTAAACTGAATGCCTTGTTGCTTAAGATATGGTTCAAGAATTCTATATTCTCCCCCCAATCTGTTTGTAAACATTTGATTTTAGTGGAGAACTGATTTTCTACTAAAGATTTAAACTGTATGAAGACAGAGTAAACCTCAGATTTTTGTTTTAAAGGGAAAATCCAAGTGTATCTTGACCAGTCATCAATGAAATGCACATAGTAATGGTAACCAGAACTGGAAGGAACAGGGGCAGGTCCCCATAGATCAGAGTGAATTAAATCAAGCACATTCTTGGCATGAGAATCAGAATTAGAATAAGGCAAGGCATGACCTTTACCATATTGACAAGCATCACAAAACATCAAGTTTTCATTAATATGAACATTACAGGACTTTAGAACTTGACCAAGAACAACTCTGGATGGGTGGCCTAACCTCCTATGCCACACATTAGATCTTTGTCTAGACTAACAAAGGTTTCAGACACAAACTAGAGAACCAGATAGGTTCTTAGCACTATCATTATTGTAGGAAGACTGAAAAACAGGCAGACTGAGAGGACTTGGAGTGGTTTTGGAGTGAAGGAAGTTCTCTTGGGGAGCCATTATCTTGTAGAGACCATCACCGAGAAGCCCTGAGAGAAGTCGCATCCCCTGTTTTCTTGTCCTTCACATAACAAGCAAGATGGGGTAAATTCAACAAGAATATGATTATCACTAGAAGTCTAGATATGCTAATTAGGTTTTTAGTGATTAAGGGCACATGAAGTATGTCTTTTAAGGCTAGAGTGGTGTGTGGATGATGTGTGGTAATTTGACTATAGCCAATATGAAGAATGGGAAGTTTCTCACCATTTCCAACAACCAAAGACTCAGAACCATCATAACCTGCACTAAGATGTAAGTTGTTTAGGTCAGAGGTGAGGTGATTTGAGGCACCACTGTCCATATACCAAGCTGAATCACCCACTTATTGAGGAGTTGCAACAAAAGCAGAAGCCTGTTTTGAGTTGTTGCTTCCTGGAGGAATGAAATCCTCTTCAAACCTATGCCAACATGAGGTGACAATATGCCCTCCTTTGCCACACAACTGACACACCATTTTGTTGCCTGAATTTCCATGTGAGCCTCTACCACCTCCATTGCCCCTGCCTCTACCTCTACCACCTCTATTTCCTCCATTTCCTCTACCTCTTCCAGTACCAGAGTTGGAGTTTGGTGGTCTTCCACTGTTGTTGTAGTTGGAAAAATTTCTGGGCAGGGGGCCTTGTGCAAGATTGGCAGTAGGATTACTAAAACCAGCGCCTCCAGGATGAGTAAGTCTTGCAATGAGCCTTTCATGTGTAATCAATTGAGATTGCTTATCTTGCCAACTGAGGGATCCAACCCTGGATGTGATGTTGACGATAGCAGATTCATAGTCTCTATCCAAACCTCCTAGAGTTGCTAGAATCAATTCTGATTTAGTAATTGGGTAGCCAGCTGCTGTCAAGTTGTCAGAGTAGGATTTCATCTGTGCCAAATAGTCAGACATGGATTTTGACCCTTTCGATGCTTTGGCGAGGGCATCCTTAAATTCAAGCATTCTTGCTTCTGATCTACTATTATAGAGACTTTCAAGAGTAGACCAGACCTCATAGGCAGTGCTACATCCAACTACTTCAGTCAAAATCTGTTCAGTCATAGAACTTAATAGCCATCCAAGTAGTAGATTATCCTTGATCAACCAGTCATCAGTTGCAGGGCTCAAAGTCGAACTTGGAAAAACTGATCTGGAAAAGGGGTCTTGTAGAGTAGGTGTTGGACTAAGAAGATGATCTTCTAAACGATGACCCTTAATAATTGGCCAAACAGTATAACGCCACAGTAAATAGTTGTTTCGATCTAACTTGACATTACAAACTTGAGATAAATTACCAGAAAACGGTGTTCCAAGAGCTGATGGTTGTTGTGATGGGCTCAAAGATCTCAGGTTCGGTGATGTTGAGAGAGGAGGTCGAAAACTCATGTAACTGGTGAAGGGTGACGACTCTGGTCGACCAAAATTGAGAGTCGGAGTTGGAGGAAGCGACGGAAAGGCAGAGCTCAGAACCGGAATGCCTGTAACAACACCATCGGAGAAGAAGGATACAGCACTGTGGGATGGAGGTTGGATTGGTCCGGCAACGGTCACAGATGTGACTGCATGTTGATCTGTTGTGATTCCGGTGCTAGGAGCTCCAGTAGTGGTGCTGACAGGCGGAGATTCGGTGGTTTGAGCACCGGAGGTGGCCATGGCCAACCTTGGCTCTGATACCAAGAAAGAACCGTTAGAAGGAGGATGGAATATTTTGTATATTATCCAGAATAATAACTCAGTACACAGCATGTGAGTATATATACTCACATTACACACAATAAACAAAACACATGGTACACTCACATAATGCCAAGTGTCCATAGTAACAAACTATCATTATCCACTAGTAATAATAATTAATTAACATCTATTTCTTAACACCATCAAATACAGTTTCGATAGCCAAACAACAACAAAAACACAGAAAAAAGTATTAGGCTTTAACAAACTCAAAATAATTGACAGGAAAAAAAGGTTAGCAATTGACGATCCAAAGACAACTAACTAAGAATTGCAGATAACAATGATACGAAAGAAAATGCTGCCATGAATGATTCAACGGATTAGGCAATAACTCAAGACAAAAGATGTCAATCTCGTGAGTAAAAAAATTAAAAAAAAATAAAAACAACAGCAGCACAACAACAACATCAAACGAGCGTACCTGGTTTTCACGTTGCAGAGGAAAAGATGGTGGCTCGCCGAGTTAAAAAACCAAAAGTTGTTTGAATTAAGCATGTAAACGATCAAATCTTCAGCATTTACTTACCGATTCTAGCAATCTTTTAAACAATGAAACTTAAATTCCCTTGAGTTCCTTCCAGCATGAAAAGAAAAATTGAGATTGGTTCGATAATATTTTTCAATTTTGCTTGATTACGTCGGCAAAAAATTAAACACTTACAAGCTTGAATTCGAATTTGAGCAACTCAAAATATGTTAAGTTTTAAAAGTTTTTGATTTCGCTCGTTAAAAATAGTAAATATAAATAGTGTTATTTGTTTATATGACGTGTTTTTTGACTTAATTGAAAAGACTTGTGACATCCAAAAAGATCATTAGTTATAGCGACAAAATAACACTAAACCGACAAAATTACCTCGCCTCTTATACCTGCTCCCGCGAACCTCTGCTCTTTCATTCAATTTGTAGCGACATAGCTCCTCCACCTCCTCAATTGAAATTCAAAGACAACTAACTCACGCTGGGTACAATTATTGCATCTTTTGATTTGTATTACAGCAATATAATCAAGACGGATGGGAAATCGAGGAGAAGAAGAATTTTTGGAAGAGAGTGAAGGTTTTCCTCAGATATCCGCTACTGAAATTGAAGGATTTGGATGATTCACTCAAGTGTTGCTCGCCGCTACCATGGATGTCGCTACTCAAGCTCCGGCGGTGGTTGTAGTCACAGGTGATGTTTTACAGTCGACGCCGGCGGTGGTATGAAATTGATGCTTAAAGATGTGGATGAAGGATGCAGGTTCTTAGATCTAGACGAGTTAGATCTACGCGCAGCGGATGGATCACGATTTATATATTACAATACATAATTAAAGGATTTAACAACTACAAGGGGGTTAAGATCATGTTACCAATTGTAGGAAAAGAAGCCAAGATCTTCCGATGTGTTCTCCAAACGGCGGTTGGTGGACACCCTTCTTGATACACGAACCTCCTTGATATGCAACCGAGAAAAACCTCGCTTTTTTCTCCAATCGGTGGAGCTAAGGATCGAACTCCTTAGCCTTTTTTCCTTTATGAATTTCGTGGCTTTTCTCTTCACCTGCTGCTTTATAACTCTCTTTTATAGGCAAAATCCAAGAGAGAAAACCTATACCCAATCGGTTTAACAAAATAAAAGAGATAATTCTAATTATTATTATCCAATAAAAATAAGAGATAATTACAATCTTAGAATAAGAAAATATAATTATCCTTATAGTTAAGAGATAAATAATAAATAAATTATTTTCTTTTATTTATCCAATTAATTATTTAACAAATAAATAACTAATTACACAATATGTCATTATCCAAGAAAACTAATTTCTTGGAAAATCCAAGACATATTGGCGCCACACTAAGCTCACTGCGCCCACAGTAAAATGCTCTTTCACAGTATTATTTTATTTACCAAACTAAATAATATTCATGATATCAATTAATTGGCCCAACCAATTAATTATTTTCGAGGCCCAAATAAACAAGAATATTAGCCCGAATTACGTAAGCTCACATCGGACAATGGGACCTATAACCAGAAAGCTCCAATAATTAATTATTCATTGAACAAAATAAGTACATTAATTATTAATTCCGGGATTACGCCACCATAAACCCAAATCGAACTCTACCGATTATAGATGTATACTTATACTCAACCCATAGAGTGAATAAGCGCCCATTGATATAATCACTACATACGGATTAACCCTCCATAGATCGTCCATTCTCGAGAGGGAAGTCTCCGTGAACTCGACTCAGAATATCTTATCCTTATTTACCATTAACCCCTAGTGATCAATTAGTTCACATATCCGACTAGTAGCTAATTAGTCTAACATGAATCGGGCCCATCGATCATTTTCTTAGGGCAAACAAATAAGGGATCGTCTCTACTTCCTCGCAGGAAGGAATGGATTCCATGTCTCGTGAAATCGTAACTACTCACTCATCCGGAGATAGTGCCAATGAGAAGTGGCTTGGAACACATATTTAAGTGAACCGTAACTAACACATCAAACACTACCCGGGACAAGCAAAGACTCGTGATCACCTCAGGATTAAGGTTGATCCATATATGATCATCTAATGATTTAATATGATTCCTCGATTACGGAATTATACCGAGAAATTCAGATTAAATCGGTCCAAATCCTATATGAATGCCATCATATATAAATGCCCCACGTAGTATTCCTCACCGACAAATCCGGATAAGACTATCACACCCTAAGGTGTTCTAGGCGCATTATTGGTGTTTTAATCAAGAGACCCTAAACTCGATTAAGTTCACCACGGACTAATCAGCTTTAAGTATATCACCACTAACTCAATCCTCATGTGTAATCTATACACCGAAAGTTAAGTGGTTACATACAGATATACTTAGGGTTTGCAAAGAAGCAGGTATTACTTTACAAGCACAAAGCAAGTAATAAGGTGAGATAAATTTGTCATTCATTATTAAAAACAATTACACAAATTGTCTTTCGGCACTACACCTAACAATCTCCCACTTGCACGAAATGACAAGCAACGATTGTTTTTAGAGCACACCCTTTCTCATCTTATTCACAACACTCTCCCACTTGCTCTAAAAGGTTGAGATATATCCTCAATGCCGCACTCTCCAAGCACTCGACTTGGTACATCGATCGCTTAGGTTGTCGGCTCAAACGATCTTTAGGATTGAAACATCGCCGGTCCATCTAATCAAAGGTACTCTCTCTCAATATGCTTTTGACCTCTAAAGGATCGAGAAGATCCTTCTAAGCTATCACTTCACTTTTTTCACAACGAAGTGATATCGGCTCACTAAACCTGGAATTGCTCCCAGATCAGAAAGGAAATTCCTAAGCCATATCACCACTCTAGCTGCTCCGAAAGTTGTTACGTATCCGATTAACTAAAACCGAATTGGCGATTCTGGATTTCTCCAGACTATAGCTCCATCACAATGATTAAACACTGAGTCCAAGATCGTCCCAATGATCATCCTTAATCGACTATAAGTCGAATCAATTAGAAGTCAACCATATTCAAGTTTGCACCGAATATACAAGCACATTATTCCTCGTTCTTCAAAAAAACTTGATGATGTACTAAAACCGCTTATTCAATGCTCGAATCCGAGATTTGACTATTATTGACTTGTGACAACCTCGACTTGCCGTTATCCAAGAGAGACTCTATCCCATTTCTCTTTATCCGAAGATTTAGAGAATCATTCCCGAAATGTAATGGTAGGACTACTCGATGAATGTTGCATACATATATGCATGATCATCTTATCCAATAAGATAGGTGGGATAGCCAATGACTCATTCTCGTGAATTTGACCGGATCAAATTCTTGAATATAGTCAATTCTCTCATCCAGAGAATCTTGGCCTATTAGTTTCCGACTTCGGATAGCACACACATGTTGTTTCCAACCGTTTCAATGTTATCATTCATGAACACTAATACTACTACTTTACCAATATTGATATCCGCCTACGAAAGACTTATCAATATTCTCGTCAAGTCCACATATTTTAAAACATGTGACTTTAAATGACCGAGAGGTTCTCTTAAATCCACAAAGGATATAAGCCCCGGCAATCATCCCGCCATTTGTTCAAACCAAGACCCTTCGTTCGAATGAATCTGCACTGCGTTTGGGCAAGAAAGTCTCGTGGAATCACCCTATTTTCTCGCTTAACGAAATCTTGCAAGATCGAGTGGTGAGAGAGTTCAAGGTCCGGTTAACTCTCTACTTGTCGTGGATCACCCCTATACCACTCACTTTGCGCCGAAAGTTTAAACTTTCCTATTCATTCGACTCTTTCCGTGTAGATCCAATTGCTCCCACTGGGCCCGAGACACTCAGGTGGTTCTACAAGAGGGTGAATGTAACCTGAGTATCAAAACTCCATTCATAGGGTTAAGGCTTTCAAACCAACCTCTATGATCGTAATCCTATACACCCACTAAGAGCCATAGGTTAATCAATCACCCCAAGCAGACTATAAAGTCCATTAAAACCACAAAACCACAATGGGTCAACGGTTAAACCATACTCCCACCGTGTTTTGGGTGCATTGATATTCGATCCAAGTAGTATTTATCGTTGTAATCACCAACAACTAATGTTGGACGTGGTCCGATTAAATCAGATAGTAACTACTTTTGGGTAATCAGACTCCAAGGTTTAAGGTCGTTATTTATAGATTCTATCGCATGCTTTATCCGTCACTTTCGATCTCAAGAATCTTATAACCAACCTTCACTCGTCACATTTAGATATTTCATGAATAAATACAATCTGAACGTATGCATAAAATCTCCACCCTACCTTCAAGCATTAAATGCTAAATGCCTACATTTAGGGAAGTGGTGTGAACCGAATTCACTCCTTATCCATAAATTCACTAGCATCTTCTAGTAGACTTCTCGGTTTACATAATAATGTTAACCGTTATTTTGCAACCAATTATCTTAATCGAGTTTAGCAAAGTTGTATTGTAGCACATCAAGAAATATACAGGCAAGTCTATGGTTTCTTCCTCGGTGAGAATCATTCCACTATGAGGCGGTGACGAGCATCACCCCAAGACTATGCGATAGCCTATTTCGAGCATGGAATACTCTATTCTCTGTTAAAATCGTAGACTCCTCCTCGTATTCTTTCGATAAACTTAATCGTGTTTCGAGTAGTTATCGACAAAATGTCACCACTCAAAAGCTCCCATTAGCTTGTATCTTTCACTAGACCCGAAGGTCATTGTGAACAAGCTACGCTTCTTCTTAGATCTATTACCCTTTCCTAATAGAAAGGAAGCTTAGTCATTGTTCCTTTGAGACAGTGTTCCGAGACTGGGAGATAGGAATCACCCTTAGCCAGTCGTTAGGTCTTATCTCTAGGATATATGCACTAATTAATAGATTATGAAGAATCGTTTATCTTAATACGGAAACCATTTGCCTATAATAGTTTAAGACGTGTTACATATACCTTTTCAGCATTTCTTAGTGATTTTGACTTTATCAAACAAAAGTCCGAGTCTCGGATTCGTACTACAAATGTCAAATTCACTTTCTTTGAGGCAACAATATATCGAGTTGAAAGTGAATCGATTTGTTCCAACGAATCAAAATGTAAAAAATAAAATTTTCCGTGATATTCAAGGATCGAATCAAAAATTCATTTCCTCATACCACTCCTACTATTCTAGCTGAAATTACTGCCCGTTGTTACTCTATTAATAGTTAATGCAAATCTTCCTTGTTCTTCCAAAGAACTAAGCTACCGAGTCAAGTTACTCGGTTAAGAAAGTCGCTAAGGATTCATTGGTTAGTGATCCGAAATCACTTTCCTTATCCTATAATTTCTTTATTTAATGTCTCGGTTTAGCCTTAAAACTTTAGTTGAGATGATTAACACTTATAGACATTCATTCCCATTCTTAACTTTCCTTAAAAGGAAATAGTCTTGAACTAGCAGTTCGTTTGAGTAGACACTACTCGTGAACTGTGGGATGTCTAATAAAAGCGTTACCCAGTGGGACTAATTTTCTAATAAATTAGAAAAACATAAGATAAAAGCTCCCACTAGTTTATCGGTTCCAAATACCGCCTAACTAATGACACTTAAATTTATGATTCTCCAATTTTTCTATTAGAAAATTTTCGTGTAGACACTACACAATTAAAATTCACTAGAAGAATTTTGTCGTCCCAATCATCTTTCAAACTAACTATGGTTGTCTCTCGCTCAACACGAGTGACAATAAAGTGACATACTTGTTTACGCCACTTAAGTCTTGAAGGCTCAAGAGAAATATCTCTTCCGAAAAATTAATCGCATGTGAGATTAATAGGTACAACGCTCTAGTTACTAACCACTTTTTAAAAGTCATTACTAGTCAATTTTACACTAGCGCCTAGCACCCTAGAGAGATATGTTTCTGCTTGTAAATAAAATTGATGTAATAAATCCAAATCATACACTACTAATAAATTTTAGAACTATAAACTAAGTACTTATAGTCTATCCTACTGCTCCAAGGATTTAATCTAACACCTCGCCGCCTTAGGGTAGGTCAAAGAGGTTTCGATTAATATTGAAGATCAAATTGAGAATCAAACATCTCATTTGTGATCGCCAATCACCTTTCCTTTTTCAAATCAAGGTACTACCAAAAATACCCTTTATGAGTGTGACCCACTGTCTCAAATTTTAGGTAGACCCGAGTGTGCCGCTTTGGTCGGTCGCTGACCCGACGAGTACCCAAAATCCTATCCTATCGGAGACCAAGCCTTGAATTTTGATAGCGGTGAAGGCCTTCAGGAGGAGAGGCCGGTCCTGTGCCGCACGAGGCGCCACAATTCTCTCTCACGCTGCTTGTGTCAACAAGAGAGGCCGGGGTCGGCCGTCGCCTCTCCCGCTCCCACTCAATATTTTACAAAGTGGTGGGTTTACTGATCACGTTTTTGGACTTGATGTTACATTAATGAACAATAAATCATAGGCCCGAATGTTGTCGGTCACGTGGGCTAGCCCACCCGACCTATTCGTTGGAACATATGTGGTCGCCGGACGGGTCAAGACTAGGGGAGCTCCGCTGAGCCGTAGTGGCTCTCTCGGATGGCTCACCTTGCTGCACTTTCGCAAACACCACACGTGGAGGTGAAGTCGATCGAGCCGTAGCTACCGCCGACCACCCAACCGTGGTTAAACCACTTTCAACCATGTTCGCCCGTGATAATCCAATCCTTAAACATCAAACTTTCACGTAGACACTACGGAACAAAAACGTAATCTCGCTTCAGTAAGGTGGAATTCACCGAGAATCCAACACCTTAACCACGCAGGTTTCGGATTTTACTCCCTATGCTTTCGCAGAGTGGGATTCACCGAGAATCCATCACCCAACCTCGACAATTGAAAAACCCGTATTCCTCGTTTTTACCCTAATTAGTTTCTAATTAATATCAAACAATTAATTAAAACTAATTGCGTGTTTTATACATGCCTAACTAATTTCCTCGAATTAATTTCTACATGTATGCATATGGAGTGGAATTCATGATATGATGCATGTCATGGCAATTTTCCGGTTCTACACATACAATCTAAATATGTATTCTAGTGCGGAAAATAAACACCTAGATTTTGACCGCAAGGCACCTTCGTATCTAATCTATTTGAAAATAAATAACCAAAACCCTAATTAGGGTTTACTATTTTCTAACAAAATCTGCAGCTGTTCAAACTCTTCGATGATCAGGAAACCAAACGAACTCGGATCGCAACGAAACTTTCCAGATCTGTTCTTCACTCCTCGGGTTTGAATATGGACGGTTGGATCGAAGTTTTGACTTGTCAATTTTCTCCAGTGAGCCGCCCAACTTGCTGCTGAATCTGTCTCTTGCATCAGCACATCAGTGACTTCCCGAGGCCGATCGCGAATCGAGATGAAACCCGATCAACCTGAAATTTTTATGTCTCGTCAATGAGTCCACGTTTATCAATATGACCGGTCAGATTTACGTTTCAACGGTCCAAACTCTTCCAGAAATTCGAAGAAGGCACAGCTAGGGTTTCTGTGAATCCTGCATTTTTCTGTTACAGCAGCCACTTCATTGCAACGAACGGATATTGAGACGGACTCCGATCGACCCCAAATTTGGATGGCTTGTTCTTCAACTTTTAATATTGATTCTGACCGTAGGGATCGTCGTTTCAACGGCTCGATCAACGGGAAAAACGAAAAAACTAAACAACTACTAAACAGATCTATTTTCTGGAAATTAAAATTGCAATAAAAATAAATTACATAATTTCCTATACTCATATGAACGAATTTTTTCGCTTATATGAGTTTACAATAATGATCTAACGGGTAACAGCGCCATGCCAACCCCCAATCCATCTCTTCAACCATAGCAATTAATCATTATCAAAGCATAAAACAA
The DNA here is from genome assembly GCA_026214975.1 of Gentiana macrophylla. Taxonomy (NCBI): domain Eukaryota; kingdom Viridiplantae; phylum Streptophyta; class Magnoliopsida; order Gentianales; family Gentianaceae; genus Gentiana; species Gentiana macrophylla. Next base: position 99,610,157 of record CM047810.1, read on the forward strand.
AGATAAAATTTTATCTACATGCAATTCCACTCCTTTAAATCGCTTATTTATGATTATAACTACATAAATCGTGGAACCTGGCCCGATACCACATGAAGGATGCATAGATCTAGACGAGTTAGATCTACGCGCAAATGGATGGATCACGATTTATATATTACAATACATAATTAAAGGATTTAACAACTACAAGCAAGTTAAGATCATGTTACCAATTGTAGAAAAGAAGTCAAGATCTTCCGATGTGTTCTCCAAACGGCTGTTGGTGGACACCCTTTTGATACACGAACCTCCTTGATATGCAAACCGAGAAAACCTCGCTTTTTTCTCCAACCGAGTGGAGCTAAGGATCGAACTCCTTAGCCTTTTTTCCTTTATGAATTTCGTGGATTTCTCTTCACCTAGGCTTCTATAACTCTCTTTTATAAAGCAAATCCAAGAGAGAAAACCTATACCTAATCGGTTTAACAAAATAAAAGAGATAATTCTAATTATTATTATCCAATAAAAATAAGAGATAATTACAAGCTTAGAATAAGAAAATATAAGTATGCTTAGAGTTAAGAGATAATTAATAAATAAAGTATTTTCTTTTATTTATCCAATTAATTATTTAACAAATAAATAACTAATTACACAATATGTCATTATCCAAGAAAACTAATTTCTTGGAAAATCCAAGACATATATTGGCGCCACACTAAGCTTCACTGCGCCCACGTAAAACGCTTTTCACAGATTATTTTATTTAACCAAACTAAATAATATTCATGATATCAATTAATCTACCAACCAATTAATTATTTTCGAGGCCCAAATAAACAAGAATATTAGCCCGAATTACGTAAGCTACATTCGGGCATTACGACTATAACCAGAAAGCTCCAATAATTAATTATTCATTGAACATAATAAGTACATTAATTATTAATTCCGGATTACGCCACCATAAACCCGAAATCGAACTCACCGATTATAGATGTATACTTATACTCAACCCATAGAGTGAATAAGCATTCATTGATATAATCACTACATACGGATTAACCCTCCATAGATCGCCCATTCTCGGTGGGAAGTCTCCGTGAACCCGACTGTAATATCTTATCCTTATTTACCATTAACCCCTTAGTGATCAATCACATATCCGACTAGTAGCTAATTAGTCTAACATGAACCGGGCCCATCGATCATTTTCTTAGGGCAAACAAATAAGGGATCGTCTCTCTTCCTGCGCAGGAAGGAATGGATTCCATGTCTGTGAAAATCGTAACTACTCACTCATCTCAAGATAGTGCCAATGAGAAGTGGCTTGGAACACATATTTAAGTGAACCGTAACTAACACATCAAACACTACCCCGGGACAAGCAAAGACTGCGTGATCACCTCAGATTAAGGTTGATCCATATATGATCATCTAATGATTTAATATGATTCCTCGATTACGGAATTATACCGAGAAATTCAGATTAAATCGGTCCAGTCCTATATGAATGCCATCATATATAAATGCCCCACGTAGGTACCCTCTACCGACAGTCCGGATAAGACTATCACACCCTAAACTCTGATTAAGTTCACCACGGACTAACAGTTTAAGTATATCACCACTAACTCAATCCTCACGTGTAATCTATACACTGAGTTAAGTGGTTACGTACAGATATACTTAGGGTTTGCAGCAGTGTATTACTTTACAAGTACAAAGCAAGTAATAAGGTGAGATAAATTCTGTCATTCATTATTAAAAACAATTACACAAATTGTCTTTCGGGCACTACACCTAACATTGGATTCACAACTCTTACCCGTTGATGAAATGGCATGTTCTCATCCTCAGCACATGATCAAAATTGAATCTTTATTGCTTGAATCTCAGCTATTTCAGGGAAGCTTCGTATTTCCTTTTTTTTGAGTTAATATCGTTTTTGATTAACTGATTTGAACTTAATAGCTGCCTGATGTTGTGGTTAATTTGTTTGTGAAATGTTCAAATAAGAAAGGGTTATCTTGCCGCTAATTTGATGACTGATTTGAGCATTCATTTCTTGATTTGCTGCTGAATATCTGTGCATCAAACTTGCTGTTCATTCATCCCTGCTGCTTTTGCGAAGTCTGCATCTGTTGTATCTTGAATCTGCATTGCACCTGCTTTGTTGGAGAATTAATTCTGCCATATTGAATCATCGGTGAACCTATTGCATACCTCTCTAACCTGCTGTTGCAAACCTGCTGTTGTTCATAAAGCTTGGCTAAATCCTTTTGAGTCATGTATCTGCAGTGTTAATATCTTGTAATAGATTTAGCTCTTGTTGGTTTGCTGATCTGTTGACCATTTGTTCTCAGCCTTGACTAACAACTTTGATGTCACTTTGTTGTTTGTATAATCTTATTATTTTAATATATTTTCAGCCAGCAAATTGTATTATTTATATTGTGTTTGCTAAGCTATTTGCGTTGATCAAATTTAAATACTCTTGCTAGTAGTTTTGGTCAATTAGATTATCTCTTAAGCTAAATTAACCAATTGCTTTTTAGTACCTGTCTTGATCCATTTATTTAACAGAATCTTTTTAACTCTTATGAACATCTTGACTCCGTGATATAACTTGTTTTTATCACAATAATTTAGTCACTCTTGATCACTAAGGTTTATAACACAAGTTTAATAGATTATTAAGTGAGCTTCGTGATTTAATTTTCTAGTATTTGTGTTTAAGTTTGAAAAGAGTTTGAAATTCAACGGCATCATGCAATCTGAGAATTTCTTGTCATACGATGCATAATGGCTTAAAAACCACATTCATAGTGACCAACTCTTGGCCGATGTCATCGCATAAATTGTTGATGTCATGTATATATTTATTGTCGATGTCATCGCATAAAATGCCGATGTCATCGCATAAAATGTTGATATCATCGCGATATATGATTGCCGATGTCACCGCATATCAAAAATGTGAATTAAGGTGAAAGATTTTTGTTGATCGAGTTTTATATCAAAACATATAGCCATTTGAAGTCGATTTTATGAAGAAAAGAAATCGATTTTATGAAATTAAGTCGGAAAAATATCAAATGTCATCACGGTGTTGCTTCATCAAATGTCACTACATCCTGTTGATTATGTGATCGCGGTGTCTCTCAGATCGGGTGGCCACTTCATCACGGTGTCTCCAAGATCGGGGTGGCCACTACATCGTGGTGTCACTTCATCGCGATGTCTCTCGTGATATATGATTGCCGATGTCACTACATAAATTGTTAATGTCATTCATATATGATTGCGAGATGTCATCTGCATAAAATGTTGATGTCATCTCGCCATTATGGTGAATTTATACGATTTATAACGCTATATTCTATGATATTTTTCCCCGTATTCGCATTTCAAATTGCATAAGAAGCATGTGTTTAATGAATATATTGAGTAAATGATATTTCAAAAGAGTTAATTGCAAAATAGGTTGATTTATGTGCTTTAATTATGTTTTTACGATTATTTGAGCGATATTACATTTTGTGGTGTTTTTATATGATGTAGATGCACTTTTCAAGGCTCAAATGATGATCAAAAGAGATAAGAGTTGACATAAATGATGATTAAAAGAGATAATGAAGGAATTGACAAGATGAAAAAGAGATGAGATCAAGAAATCAAAATTACCATATTGGATCAAGCGTCGTGTCCCGTCCCAAAGGACGGCGTTTATTTAAATCGAACGAGCGCCCAGGGATGGAAAGTTGATTCAGAAGTTTGACGCCGAGGTGGACGCTGGTTGGACGAGCGCTTGATCGTGACTCGCCCGATTTGAAGTTCATATGAAGAGTGGACGGGCGCTCATGATCTGTAGAAGGGCGTCCGTAGCCGACTTTGTCAAACCGACTTTAAAATCTATATATAGTCGGGTCGTTTTTCCACACAAAGACACAATACACTCATTATTCAAAACCCTAAACCTAGGGGGCGGCTTTAGGCTGCGTTTTTCTCCTTTTTATTCCAGTTTTTATGCACTTTAGATCTAGATTAAACTAGTTACTTTTTATGCACTGTTTATACAAATTTGAGTTGCTGAGGATGTCCAGAGGCTAAAAGCATCATCAAACGAGTATTGTGAAGCCATCCAACGATTGTTGATTTCGTTTTCTTCGGTTATACTGTGAGTTTTTATTTAAAGGTTGTTTCTTATTCATGTTTATTACGTTTAATTGCTTTTATATCGGAAGATCTGCATGTGTGATTGTTTATTGTTGATGGAAATCTTAATAAACCCTAGATCATCGTGAATAAGAGTAGTGATTTGAATCTATCATAACGGAAGTTAATAGGTTTAATTGCTAGATTATAAACATAAAGTTTACACCTTTGGTTGGGAAACGCGTTAATCTTGCATTGGAAGATAATAGATTAATAGATGAACTTTCTAAGGAAGTAGGGTTCATGTTTAGATAAGGTGAATCACAACCTAGATAAAAACCGCAATATAATCGAGATAGGAAATCAATGCTTGTTGGATAGGTGGATCAATCCTCGTTTGTTCATTACACACTTGATTTAAATCCTTAAAACTTGAATTCGCTTAGTTAGTTTACTTTTATTTGCATCTTAGTTTAGTTTAGTATTGAATTGGTTCGCAGTCTCGTATCCTTCCTAGCTTTGGATTATATCCTCTGTCTAGTTTTATTTTCTGTTTTGTTCGATTTTTATTCACTGCTTAGATTAGTTTCGTGGCATAGTTTAGGTTAGACAAAAGCTAGAATCACAATTGTTTAGTTCCCCGTAAGATCGACCCGGTACCAACCTCTTTACTACGATCCTTATACTTGAGGGAAACCAGATTTATAAATATTTATTACTTGTTTCTTTGTGCTAGATAAATCCGTGACAAGTTTTTGGCGCCGTTGCCGGGGAACCGGACGGTTGTCTAGTTTTTGTTTTCTGTTTTTCTGTTTGTTTTTCCTGTTTTATTTCGTTTTAAATTCCTGTTTTTAGTTGATAATTGTTTTAGGTAGTTGTTAAGTAGATAATTAGGGTTTAAGACTTTCCCTTAGTAGTTTCCTTGGAGATTAGATCTTCTGTCTTTCTGTTTTTCTGTCGTTCTTTCTTACCTTCTTTTATTCTCTGCAAATTTCTGCTTCTGTTCTAGTTTTCCCGTGAGCAAACGGGCGTCTGGGATATTGGACGCCCATCCGCTGGAAAATTATCAATTGTGTTTTGTTTTTATTCACTTTAGACGAAGGCCCATAATATTTGGACGCCCGCTCGTATTCGTTGTCATTGACAGCGTTTAGATCACTAAACGCCCGTCCGATCTCAATTTCATCTGACGCCCGCCCAAACTTTTGACGTCCGTCTGGTCCTTCGCTTTCAACACTTCTGCTTCCTTTGTTTCCATCCTTTTCTTTAGGCTTTTAATTTTAGTTTAGGCTTTTACTTTCTTAGCTTTTAGGTTTCGCTCCACTTGTTTTTGGTCCGTTTATGCAAACTCGAGTCAAAAGGACCATTAATATACACCTCGACCCCGAAGCGAACCGTAGTCCGCCAAACAGCGGAATTTTCGCTCGCGGTTCGCGCATGTGAGCCGAGCGAGATCTTAAAGAACAACTAGCTAGAGAAATCATCGATTTTGTGATAATGGCCGCTAATAATAGACGACGCTGGCGACTACGCCATGCCAGCGTAAGTCAAAGTCAACCCGCTATTGTTATTCCAGCCATTACCGCACAAACCTTTGAGTTAAAACCAGGACTTATTCAGATGATGCAAAGATGCATCCATTTTTCACGGTTATCAATCGGAGAATCCTGCATACCCACTTACATACATTCCAGAGAGATATGGGACTACACGCATCCAAGGAGTGAGTGAGGATGCTATCAAGTCGAAACTTTTCCCATTTTCTTTGAAGGAGAGGCTAAAGAGTGGTACACCTCTCTCCCCTCCGAATCTATCACCACCAATGAACTTGAAAGAGAATTTCTAAGTCAATACTTTCCGCCTTCAAAGACAAATTCACTCGTTGTTTGAACGACATCTTTACATTCTATCGTAAAGAAAATGAGTCGTTCTTTTTCAAGTCTCTTCTCGTAAAGTGACTCCCATCATGGCTTGCCACCGAAAGGCAAGTCAATACATTCTTTAGTGGATTGACCGAGCTTACAAAAGGCATGGTTAATAGCTCTTTCCGTGGGGCATTTCAAGAAAACGCCTGATGAGGATGGGCATTGTTTGAGGACATTGCAAAGTATAACTATGCCCCTCTTATCAAGCAATTCAAGCACCTCCTCCTCCCAAGGTCGAGGAAGTCAATTTGCAAAGTTTGATCGCCATGCTACATGGTACAGCTTGGTACCACCTCAAGTTTCAAATCCAATAAATCAAACTTTTCTTTTCCACAGAAACCTCAGTGTTCAGATCGTGAAAATTGTCGCGACGGGCCATATGAATGGCCAAAGCCAATTTAATCCCCCTGCACCTTATCAAGTAAATGCTCGTTTCATGACTATGGACAAGATAATCAAGTCACATGTCGAATTCAGACGAGGTGGGGCACACTTCTAAATTCCCGCTTCATGAACGGATGAGAACGCGGAAGTGAATGCATTCTATGGCCGTAACAATCAAAGGTTCAATCGGGTTTCTGGCCAGGGCAATTTTCAAAACCAAGGTTTAATCCATCTTCAAATTTCAATCCTAATTTGAATTTTAATTGAATCGTAATTTCAATAGAAACCATGGGTTTAATCAGATCAAACTCGAATTTTTCCAATCCTACTTAAAAATTCAATCAAAATTGACCTTTCAATTCAAACTCAATTTCAAAGTCGCCTTCACCAAAATTTCTATGCTCCAAATCTCCAAAACTCTCAAAGCTCCTCCCAATCTAACAATCTTGAAGCCAAGTTAGAGGAGCAAAGCAGTCAATGAAGAATCTCGAGAGACAAATTGGGCAACTGGTCGAGGGTTGGCTTCTAGACCCAGTGGCACCGCCCAGCCCATCGAGAAGAATCCAGCGGTGGTCAAGTTGCTCAGCCGACTTGAACAAAGGCCCATGTACTCGACCTCGTGCCATCAATTCAATACGGTAAAGAGGAAGCCAATGCAATGAACGAGGAGCGGTACTCAAGTTAGTGGTCCTTCCCATCCGGGAAACCACCAGCCCTCCCGCCATTGATAAGGCGGGAGGGAAGCCGAGCACCTACACTCCTCAATCGCTGAAAAAGAAAACTCGGTGGCCGATCCCCGAGAGGTGAAGAAGTTGGTGATCCTCAAGTGGTCGATCCTCGAGGATCGAAAAAGCAATCGGTAGTCGTGAGGCCGATCCCTCGACTACTAAGAAATCTGAGAAAGTGTTCGATGGAAAGATCTGGAAGACAGAGCTGTAAGTGCATCCTCAAAGAAAGTTTTTTCTGAGAATGACCTTAAGAAACTTCCATTTCCACCGAGAAAGAGCAACATTCCCTTGATTGAGGACAAAAAGTATGAAAAGGTGCTAAACCTTTTAAAAAATACTCAGTGAATCTTCCATTATCGACGCCTTGGTCGAGATGCCTAAGTATACAAAATTTATCAAGGATGTTGTGTCTTCAAAAAGAAACTAGCAGCATAGAAAGGCAAATTGGCTAGATTGTTCCATGATTAATTATGAAGACTTGCCAATTAAAAGAGGTGACCCTGGGAAGTTCAGATTTATGAGAGAGTAATGGGAGGTCTAGTCTTCCTAATTCTTTGTGTGATCTCGGTGCCTCTATAAGCCTTATGCCAATGTCTCAGATGCAACACACCTGGTTTACAAAGCCTTCTAGAACCTACTACTATGAGTTTACAATTACGATAGATCTTCTAAGAAAGCTTCAGGATTCTAAAAGACGTTTTGGTTCAGATTGATAGATTTACCTTTCCAATGATTGGTATGTTTTAGATATGGAGAAAGATGAAAACGCCCCCGATTCTTGGAAGACCTTTCTTATCTACATGCTAGAGGCCTCATCGATTGCGATGGTGGGCAAGTGACTATCCGAGTTGGTGATCAAGAGGTGTGTTACAATGTCTTAAAGTCCATTCAAGTACCCTCTGACCCCAACCGCTTTTCCATTGATTATATGACGGATGATTTTACCGATTATATGGATAAGCAAGTCATGGTGTAGAAGCTGCATATGAGCGATTGGTTAACAACCTGAATACTCATGGTGTGGTTAATCTAGACCAATTAGTTGAAATGATTTTGAGGAAGAATTGTTGGAAGGAGAAGCTTTGGCAAATGGGACTACAGAGTAAACTCGGGCCGATGTTGAGTTGAAAAGTGGAGATCTCAAGTCTAGTTTAGTAAGACCCCTGCAGATTTAGTACTTAAGCCGCTGCCTAAACATCTCAAGTATGTGTTTTTAAGAGAAGGTGACAAGCTTCCACTAATTATATCTCGCCAAGCTTTCTCGTTTAGAGGAAATGAAACTTATCAACGCCTTGAAAAGAATGAAAAAGCCTTTGGTTGGCAAGTAGAGAGATATCAGAGGATATCTCCGGACATCTCAGATGCACAAGATCAAGACGAATGAGGGTGCAAAATGTGTTAGACAACCTCAGAGAAGGCTCAATCCTCATATGCAAGAGTGGTTAAGAAAGAAATCATTAAACTTCCGATACATGGGAATCATTTATGCCATCGCGGATAGTGAATGGGTTTCCCAACTCAAGTAGTTCCCAAGAAAGGTGGAATTACGATTGAGAAGAATGAGAAGGGAGAGGAGATAGCATTGAGACTTGTCACCAAGTTACTGAGTCTGCATCGATTATCGAAAGCTCAACGAGGTAACCATGAAAGATCACTTTCCCCTTCCGCTCATTGATCGATGCTTTGCGAGCGCCTGGGCGGGCACGATTCTATCGCTTCCTAGATGGATATTCGTGATACTTCCGGATACCCATTGATCCAAATTGACCAAGAAAAGACCACCTTCACCGCCTTATAGTTCATTCGCTATGCACGAATGCCATTCGGATCTGCAGCAATGCCCCCACTACATTTCAACGATGTATGCCGCTATCTTGACGGGCTTGTAGAGAAGTGTACGGAGATCTTTATGGACGATTTTTCGGTTTTTGGTCATCCTTCGATGATTGCCTCGACAATCTTGATCAAGTGTTATCCAGATGTGGAAAAGAACTTAGTAATCGAATCGGGAAAAATGCCATTTCATGGTAGATGAGGGAATAGTTCTTGGCCACAAGATCTCCGCCAAAGTGTATAGAAGTTGACAGGGCAAAAGTAGAAGCTATCGAGAAGATGAGTTACCCTAAGAATGTGCGGGAAGTTAGAGGCTTTCTTGGACATGTCGGTTTTTCTGAATGTTCATTCAAAACTTCTCCAAGATAGCCAAGCCCTCGTCCACTTTACTAAAGGAAGACGTTGAGTTTAATTTTGATGAGAAGCGCAAGCAAGCGTTTGAGAGCTCAAGGATCGTTTAATATCCGCGCCCAATTTATATCGCTCGATTGGAACCTACCATTTGAGCTTATGTGCGACGCATCAAACTATGCTGTTGGTGCTGTTCTAGGGCAAAAGATCAAGGGAAAGTTCCAGCCTATCTATTACGCCAGTCACACATTGAACCCCTCTCAAGTTAACTATACTACTACTGAAAAGGAGCTTTTGGCCGTAGTCTTTGCTATGGACAAGTTTCGTAGTTACTTGTTAGGAGCTCAAGTGATCGTGTGGACTGATCACGCTGCTTTGCGTTATCTGATGACTAAGAAAGAGGCTAAACCGCGCCTACTGCGTTGGATACTGACCCTACAAGAGTTTGACGTTCAAATTAAGGACAAAAAGGGCAGTGAAAATGTAGTGGCGGATCACGTTTCTAGAATGTTAAATGAGGAAAAGGATGAACCAGATGATATAGATCTTTACTTTCCTCTAGAAAACATTATGTTGATAGATGGTTGTCCTCCCGATGTTCCGTGGTATTCTTCCATTGTGAACTACCTTCATGCCCGTTATCTCGATCCCGAAATGTCTTATCAGGAGAAGAAAAAGTTCTTCTCTGATTTGAAATATTTCGTTTGGGATGAACCTTATCTTTTCAAGATCTCAGAAAGATGGGTTGCTTAGGAGATGTGTTCCGTAATCCGAGCAACGCGATATTATTGAGCAATGCCACAGTGGACCCACAGGAGGTCACTTTGGTCCGTGGAAAATCGTTGCTAAGATCTTTCAATCCGGTTTCTATTGGCCTACGATCTTTAAAGATATAGAAGCTTTCTGTAAAGCTTGTGATAGGTGCCAAAGGACCGGAACTCTGACAAGGCGTTTTGACATGCCTTTAAAACCCATCCTCGAATGCGAAGTCTTTGATGTATGGGGTATCGATTTTATGGGACCATTCCCATCATCTTGCGGTAATAAATACATCTTAGTCTGCGTGAGACTACGTGTCTAAATGGGTGAGGCCCAAGCCACTCTTCACAATGATCATAAGACGGTGATGAAATTTCTAAAGAAGAATATCTTCGTGAGGTTTGGATGTCCACGTGCCTTGATCTGATGAAGGGGAGCATTTACGCAACCGAACCCAGAGAAAGTACTTGAAAAGTATGGTGTTCGCTCATAAAGCTGCACACCATATCATCGACTAGTGGTCAAAGTTGAAAAGAGCAAACGAGCATCAAGAAAATCCCGGAGAAAGCGGTCAACATTCATAGAAAATTTGGAGTTTGAAATGGATGATGTACTGGCTTACAGAATCGCCTATAAAACCCCTATGGGTACATCTCCATATCAAATGGTCTACGGAAACCATGTCATCCACATCTGCCGAAAGTTAGAGCATAGAGCTTATTGGGCTACAAAGTTTCGAACTTTGATTCCCAATCTTGTGGACAACATCGACTACACAAATAGCTATACATGAGCTAGATTTAATCTGCACTCCAGCCTGTGAAAGTGCTGGGATTAGTAAAGATAAGATGAAGCTACTCCAACGATGCTAAGATTAAGAAGAGAATTTCTAGTCGGCGAACAAGTTCTTCTATACAATTCTAGGTTACATCCTGTTTCTCGGAAAGTTAAGGACACGCTGGTCCTGCCCTTTCGAGATTCCTCCGAATCATTCCTGGAGGCGTTCTAGAACTTCACAATGGTTATAGTGGAGACCCGCTTTCGAGTGAATGGCCAAAGGTGCAAGCACTATATTGGTGAACCTAAAGAGAGACCTTCGAATGTCCGTTGCCTCGACATCCTAGGGTGTGGTGCCACGGAAGACGAAGAATTCGACAGTCTTCACTCAACCCGCTTTCAAAGGATGGTCGTAGTGGTCCTTCCAAGAAGTTCTAGCCGGTAGTTGGGATATGGAAGAATTCGAGAGGAGCGTAAGTTGAAGCGTCATCGAGGACTCGAGAGAGTGAAGAGGTCACCCATGGGGAAGTTCAAGCGTATGTGGAAAACTATTGTAGATTTCACCCCATGTGCGAGATGTGTTTCACAGCCCACACTAATGATCGAGCTACACGAGGTAGTGGTGCGAGCAGAAAGTCAAATGGCCCGACCCAGCCGTTTTCAATCAGGTTCGAGCTAACGACATTAACCTAAAAGCGCCACCAGGAGGCATCCTAGATATCCCTTATTATATTAGTTAAGTTCATTTCATTTTGTTAGTATTTTATTTATTTAAGTTTTAGTTTAATTAAGTTTTAGTGACTAAGTTTTTCTATTTATATCTCATGGGTTAGTTTGCTTTTTTAGATATGGATTACGGAGTTCTTCCCTGAGAGAGTTCCCCATCATTAGTCGGATCCCACTCGACATGAGAATGATGGACCAGGAGGCACTATAGTCTTGCACGTAGATTTTGAGCTTAGTACCCGACTGAAGACCATCACCTATGTTCTCATTGTACCTTGCTGTTCGGAGGTAGTGACTTCACTCTTGAGGAGCTACAGGAAGCTATGGGACGTCCATATACGATCCTAAATGACCCTATGTCTTTGAGATCTAGCGCCGGGTACTACTCAGATTCACATTTTAGAGGTTTAGAGGTAATTGGAGATGATTGGGGCATACAAGACGACTATGATTCCCTCCTCGCTATTGATATGCTTCAAATCGCCTCATCCGTTTGGTGGATTGGGACGAGATTTATGCGCACTAGCGTTAGTTAGGTTTGTTTAAATCGAGCAAACGACGTAAAACAAAAGCGCTGTGGGAGGCAACCTAATTGTTTTCTATTTGTTTTTATTTATTTTCTAGTCACTTTATGTATTTTGTTTGATTTCAAGTTGTATTTTTGAAGTTTTAATTCGCTTTTAATAAGAGATGTACTTTTGAATTTGGGGTGTATGAAATTTTATGATTTTTGCACTTTTGCCCTCTGGGGACGCCCGCCCGTAACACTCGACGCCCGTCGCTTATGACAAATCTTCAGACGGACGTCCACTACGCTGGCCGCCCGTCGATATTTTCCCTCCAATCTCAGATGTGATTTAAATTCTTGGGCGGCGTCTCTTCGAACCGGACGCCCGCCCAGGTTCATTCGATTTCTCGATGGGCGCTTGTCCACCGAAGTTGACGACGGCGCCCAACATACGCCTATACCCTTCGTCGATGAACCTTCATTTCTCGATTTTTAAAAAAACAAAAACCGACTTTTCCTCCTTTTGCCCTAAAATCTTCATTTCTAAACCATTTTGAGCGATTCAAAGTGCTATAGACCGCTATTGATACCCCTCTCTTCGATTTTCATAACCCAAATTCCCAACACGCTATATTTTTGGAGAATCGGCACCGCTTTGTAGTCCGACTTTTAAGAGGAAAATCCGATTTTTGGAGGCCATTTGGTGTTGTTTGACTAATCTTCACATCAATCAAAGATCTACTCATCCTACTTGGTAAGTTAGAAACAACTTTTCTAGATTTTATTCACGTTTTATGAGTTCGATCTTTGGGTCGGCCTCGTTCCCTTGAATGTCATCTTAATTCGCTTTTTTTTTTTTTTTTTTTTTTTTTTTTTCTCGTTTTGTGTTTCTTTACTGCTCTGATATGGTGATGT